>JAGDYQ010000015.1:6674209-6955958 GCA_021962125.1 Bulinus truncatus
TGTATCAAAGATATTGTGAGATCAAAATTAAATATGCATTTGTAGTCATGTTTTTTTCAGCAGTGGCATGTCATCAAAATAATCATGGATTTTTAATGATGATGATTATGATACATGTAGTACATGGAATTTTAAAGATTACAGTTAACCTCAGTTTATCTATCATACTTCTGAACAATGACAAATACCACTAAAATTACTGCAACATCCTCAATTACTTATTTTTTCTTTTCCATAATAAAATCAATGTTACATAAGGAAAAAGAAACATTCAAGACTGTGACTTACTGCATGGCCTAAAACATTATGAGCCATCTCATGGCCAAGTATAATGGCCAACTGATCTTGAGTGTTGGCCAGCTGTAGTATACCATCAAACACAAACATAACATTATTCTGAAAACAAGAAAACAATACACAGAGCAATTATTACATCATGTATTAAAAATCTGTTGTTTCTTTTATAAAACAACATTTAAGACTGGCTCAGTTTCTATCAAAGTTAATCAAAGTTGAATTAAATTTGTAAGTGTTTAGTGCAACCTTCAAACAATATCGGACTGAAACTGTAGGTGCCATTTCCCTAATCAAAACATCCCTAAATCATTTGTGTAAGTTTAAGACTGACTTACATTGATATTCTTATAACAAAGAACATACTTGAGTAATATAATAAAATAACCATTTAATGCTTGAGACCTGACAGATGAATGAACATTATTAAAAAAAGGATAACTCATGGAATTAATTTTTTCCAGAAAATAAGTTCAATAAAACAACAGTTACCTACAGGCAAAACAAATGCATTTACAAGTGGATCTTTAATAACATGAATTGTCCATTTCTCAAATGGCTGAAGTTCAGGATTGGCTTCTATCAACCTTTTTGCCACCATAAAAGCTACGTTGGTAAGGAGACATCTGATTTTGCATAATATCTGCCTACTAAATTTTCTTCATACTGGAGAACAAAATGTGGAAAAACAATCTAATAATCTTATATTTATACTATCAAATAATTTTATAATCATTGTTTGCAGAACAATGGGAAATATGTTGCATAAAAGATTGACATGTAGAGTTGAAATTTTAAGTGGTCACATTTGAAAATATGACTTTGTTGGTTAAAGTAAGCTCTCATAGGAAAATAAAATATTTGGTATAAAATAAATATTTTTGTTTATGCTTTAACTTTTTTATCACTCTGAAAAAGATCAGAACATTCTCTTGGTAACCTAATCATCTTACCTCAGTATGGAATTCTCAATAAAAACAAAACGACTAATTACTCTATAAAAATTACTGTTTTAAGTTACCTGTTTTGCTTCAGCAGCAGAAATCTTTTCTATCTGTTCTTGAGTAAATATAATGAATCTCTTACGTCCTGTAATAGGAGTGAGCTCTAAGTGACTAATATAAAAAAATGTGGAAAGCGCCTACTAATACAAAGCCTAACCCTGCAAATATGTACCATCTCTTTCTCAGATTTGATATAACATGTTTTCTTTCTTCAGGACCAAGTCGCCTAAACCACAATCGTATAGATCTGTAAAAGAATTTAAATATCCAATAAAAAATCAATACTTAATTATTTAGCTATATCTTTTGAAATAAAGATAGAGAAAAATGTAACATTTATAAAAGATACTATGGTTTATATATTTTAAAAAGACCTTCCAGTAACTGCAGCTCCAATTTTAGCAAGAGGCTTGATAAACAATAACCAAATTGGTGGGATCTGTCGCCTGCTGCTAGTGTGAAAAGATCTCAAGGAATAACATTTATTTTTAATGGCGCAAAGTTCTGGACATGATGATGTAACATAATTTGATAGCTGAGACTTTGTATATGTGGCAGTTCTTCTGGAAGTGAAGACTTTTAGACATGGCAACCTTGTACTGCTGAAACTGTACTTTTGCTTTATCACAGCTTTGGTGAGATGTACCCAAGAAAGTAAAATCTGTCTGACCATTGTATCTGATTTATGTCATAAACATGAAGATAACTCTTCCTGGAAGTAAGAAATTATAGAGATTAATGATAATTAAACATTCTGACACAATCTTATTGCGACATGTAGAATTCACCCTCACCTCCACCGCCCAACTCTGCTTCCCCAGGTGACACTTCTGTCCCCACCTCTCATGTGCACACTGAATTCTTACTTATTCCTACAAAGAAATGGGTGCTATTGTAACCTTCTAACGTGATATACTTTTTAAAATGTTATTTATAAGCATTAAAAGACTAGAGAATAACACGTCAAACATGCAAGTATTGTATCTAGATCTCTGAAAGATTTTTTTTTGCATTTAACAAAGTAAAAAAATGTAATAATAATTTAGCAGTTCTGTCTAAAAAGCTCTAAAACTATGTCAATTTTTACTAAATTTCTATGAAATATAAGAGGATAATAACTTTAATGCAACATAATAGGCTGAATGGAAAAAATGTTTTTTTTTTAAATCACATGAATGTTTGATTAAATTATTTATTTAATCTTAGCCTGATATTATGAGTAATAAAAAGAAGCTGCAGTGTACTTTATCTCTAGCATATTATGCATTTTTCCCAACTAACTCTAAAAGTAAATAAGTCAATGTCAGGTGGGGTATGTTTCAAACTTAAATTACTTCTTTTTCAGCCATGCCGAAAATTTCTGGTTTTTATAAGGGGCCATTCACTTATTACACAATTCTTTTTATTATTTATTTCGGCATTAAGCAATGCGGTAACACTAATGGTCTACTGACTACTATAAGTTAATTATAACTACTACAACAGTACAAGTAATTACTGTAACGGAGTGGCTACGGGTCAGACTAAAGGTATGCGCTCTGGTGCTCTAGACGGACTTTATTTTTCACGGCTGTAGATGTGCGCATGCGCGATTGTCGACTCCATTTCGGGGTCCGACTATAGATATTGCTCCTAGCCCTAATCCTAACCCCCTATCCCTAGCCCTAACCCTAACCTTAGCCCCGAAAACAAAAGTTATCGATGAAATGCAGTCAGTCTGCCGCGCACATCTGTTTTCGGACCCGGGAAAAAAAAATACGGAGTCCTTTTGTCGGGCCCGTAGCCACTTCCTTACTGTAATCAGACTATCACTTAAATCAGAAATATCCTGCACTGGCTGGACATTGCAATGAATTGGTCGTTTTGTGATTTTAATGATTATATGCTTTACAGCCTCGAACCAGCTTATAACATGAATGAATGTCAAGTTTAGAAGCCTGCACTAAGCCTAAACTTAATTCTAACCACTGAATCTGAGCCTGTGTCCGGGCCGGTCATAGTTCAATTGTCACCACTGAATCTGAGCCTGTGTCCGGGCCGGTCATAGTTCAATTGTCAAAGTCAAATATTGTCAATAATATTTAATTTAGTATCAACGCAAATATGTCGGTGAATTCCAAAGTAATCAGGGTATACCAGCAATCAGTATTACTGATAACTTTTTCAAAATAAGAACATATCTTCCGAAATTACTCTCAACGAGATATGTTAGTCATTGATCTATGTAAAAGAAAATCTTGACGTTTCTATCCTGACATGGTTTTGTTTACATATTTTGTATCGTGGAGATTCGCTAATCATCCTTGATCACATTCGGTTATTTACTTTAACTAAGGTTTCAAATAATACGTTAAAAATCCATACAGTCTTTACTGATACTGATTTACTGATTACTATATATTTTTTTAAATTAAAAAGGCATTTATAACTTAAAGGGATTTAAATAATTGATTAATAATTACATTTAGATGAGAAACTGTTATACATTATCATATAATTTAGTACATACAATATTATCCTCTCCTATTTAAAGGCTTCTGTGACAAGAGAAAAATAAAGATTTTACATATGAAACAATAATAACCAGTTATAATTCATATATATATATATATATATATATATATATATATATATATATATATATATATATACAGTGCTTTTTTTCTAGCGAAAAAGGTTTGGGAACTCATTTCACATCTGTTTTTTAACTTATGTCAGAAAATACTATAATAGTCTATAAAAAAAACAAGGTATGGGAACTCAGCTCCCATGAGTTCCACTGAAAAAAAGCACTGTATATATATATATATATATATATATATATATATATATATATATATATATATATATAATAAACTTCCTTTCAGGATATAGTGAAGAAACATGCATTTGTTATGGCAGTTTTGTTGTGCCATAACCACTGTGCTCTAAAAGCCTATATATTTATTAGAACTCAATGCTTCAACCTCAACATAGGTAATGCTCAGACAGCCAATGAGCTATGTATGTACCAATAGATTGTAGACTATCTATAATAAATAACTGGCATACCCGGGACACATTCTGGAATGAATCATGATGATCAAGGCCACGACCTTACCGTTACCAAGGAGGAAAAAAATTTCACATACTGGTATTTATTTGATAGAAGCATTTTTTTTTACCTTTTCATTAACATGTTGTAACTGTCTAGTCAAAATCTTTCAAGATTTCAAGTTAATGAGTTCATGTCAGTTAAAAATTCTGTTAAGCAAAAAAAAAAAAAAGAAATGTAATATTCAATATTTTTTTCACTAAATTTTTCTTACAATTTATTTTTTATTTTTCTGTTATTCATTTAAGCAGTTGATGTAGATATTTCAAAACTGATTTGCCCAATTCCACCTAGCTTCAAATGGGTACCTGATTTAGTTATGAAAGGAAAGGTGACAGAGCGTTGTGGTGGCCATACAACATGCTGTGGCTACAGATACTCATGAATTCTAACACTTCATCTGTCCTGATGGCCCTGAAGGGCTAAAGGAAGAGCACTACATGTATCAGTAAACCAGGCACGCCAGTCTGCTGGTGCCCCTTCAAAAGAACTAAATTTAAGTGGTCATTTATGTACCTCAGGATGTAAAATATATAGCCTGGTAGGGAATTGCTGGGTTGAACATGGTTGGTTGATATTTGTAGTACATTGCACAAGGCACTATGTGCTTGTGAGGAAAAAAATTAAATTAGCAGGTAAGGCACTCTGGGCTGACCTATTAGATTAAAAGTGGTCATAGATCATGAATGTTACTCCACTGAGATTGGTAAAGTTTGTTTGCCAACCTCAGGCAATGTAAATTGATATTTTTCATTGATTACATTGATTGTATAAGTTAGATATAATCAGTAAAAAAAAAAGTAAAGTTCCCTTAGCCCAAACGGGCCATCAGGGCAGATGAAGTGTAGAATTCATCTGTTTCTATAACCTTGGCATATAAAGGGATTGTGAGGTTTGCACAATGCCCAGCCGCCTTTACTTCCGCAACTTAAGTCAGGTACCCATTTAAAGCTGTGTGGACTTGTGGGACGACTTTGAAACAACTTTCACCTGGAAAAATTTCCATGGTTCTCACTGAGGATCGAACCCAGGACTCTCAGGTCAACAGTTGAGTATCTACACCACTCGGCCATCGGTCCCACAGATATAATGTTGTGGTTTAGTGTAAATTTGTTAGAATAAAAAGGCAAGAACAAATGGGTTTTTTTATTCCATAGGGCCCTACAGTAACTATAGCAGAGGTACTATTAGTGAACTGTTGCAATGTGCCAGAGCTGGTGTTTACTGAATTCGTGGCCAGAGGCACCTGTGTTGTGTGACCTAACTCGTGGGGAGCTAAGATATTTGGACATCTCCTTTTCGGTACTGCACGAGGTAGTGATCTGTGGATAAATTTGTGCAGGGATGGCCAGTAGGCGATAAGAAGTCAGGTGGCTCAACGTCACTTAGTTTGAGTCCACTCATCATGTATATCAAATGACTAATTTGTATCTATGCACTACTACACACTCATTTATTGTTGATTCTTTAGGAAAAAATAGGTCTGTTTGTGCCAATTTTATATTGATATTCACCACGCTTAAAGAGATCAGGATTTTGTAAATATGAATAAAAGCCGGTCCAAGTCGACATATTTGTTTACACATTTTAAGAAAGAGCTTTTGTAGAGAGTTTATAGAGAGCAATAATGAACTAAAATAATTAATGGGATTTTTTTCTGTAATAAGTGCAGATATATTTTCTTTCTTCAATAATTTTAGTCTTTTTTGCATATCTAAGTATAATGATTGAAAAAACAATAATTAAAAAATAAAAATTATTAGTTTTATAAATTATTCTATTTTATTTATATATTTACACATATACAGCGATGTAGCTAGAGTTATTCATGTTAAGTCTTTTTATTCCTTTGGTGAATCTGCCTTGCTATCGCTTGTCTCTTTTTCAGCTATTGCTGTGCTGTCTTGCCTTGCACTATTTTTGTACCAAGAGTGCTTAGATGGAAGTTTAATCTTCTTATTTCTCGGGTCATTCTCAGGAAGTTCAGGGCAATTCTTATCTTTTCTCCATTGCTGTGCCTAAATATATACAAAATGAAAGCGAATGTTAATGAATAGAATTGTTCCTAAAGTTCCTTACATTTTTCAAATCTGATATTTCAAAGATTGATTTCAAGTAAAGCAGCATACTCCTAATGGAAGAGATTACCAGCAAATGGATCCAACCCCCACACTGGGTTCACAAGGATTTACTTAGAAGTCAAAGGTTGAATAAATATGGTATGTTTTAAAAGATTTTTTTTTTTATCAACTACTTCCCATAGAAATCTTATAATGATTATTTAGGGTTGACTGGGAAATGTTTCTGTAATACAATAGAAACTATATTAAAAAAAATCCATTTAATACCTATAACTGTCAATATTTACACTTAATGAATATCAAACTATCAAAATATAAATGCGTTCCTTTCCACCCCACATTCATCACAATGTCCAGTAATTTACTCCCAGTTTACAAAAAAAAACAAAAAAACAACTATATTTCACAGATATCTCTGCTTAATGGGCAAACATAACACTACTTAATCTGCCTGTTGCAAAAATAAACTGAAATGGGATTGATTTATTACAAAACAAGTTGTGGTGTACAGAAATAGGTGTTCACCAATGTTGCGTATACTTTTGTGTACCTATAATAAAGTAGCATATAAATCTGGGCTGCAGTCTCATCATACGCTTTGACTTAGTGTTAAGAGGGACGGATAGCTGAATGGTGTAGATGCTCAATTTTTGACCTAAGAGTCCTGGGTTTGATCCTCGGTAAGAACCAAGGGAATTTTTCTAGGTCCTGGTGAAAGTTTTTTAATGTCTCACAAGTCCACAGAGTTTTAAATGGATACCTGACTTAAGTTGGGGAAGTGAAGGCTTACAAATACAGCATATAGTAAAACTGTAACTAACTATAAATGAGGGGGGAGGGGAGGATCACACTTGTGAAGGACTAAATGTTATCCCATAAACCACTACTGAGATGGTTTTAAGCAGTGCTCTTCTTTCATCCCCACCATAGCCAAGAGAGCAAAGGAGGCACCACAAGAGACATATGTTGGTGACTGGGACATGTAGGGAGTCGAATCTGCAACCCACAGTATGCAGGTCAAGCTGCTGCAAGAAGATCCAGCTCAGTACCAAAAGACCGGCCAGTCGCCCTAAAAAAATTAGCCCATAAGTGGGGAGCTTGGCTTGATACCAAGACATCAACTTTAATTATGTAAAGATGTGGTCTAGTCACTTAAATGAGTCACTCAAATGGGAAGGGAGATAAAAGTTTTACCTGCAGAGGTAGAGTAAAGATGGCAAAAAGTAAAGTAAAGTACCCTTCTTAGCCAAAACGGGCCTTCGGGGCAGATGAAGTGTAGAATTCATCTGTTTCTATAACCTCGGCATATGAAGGGATTGTGTGGTTAGCACAACGCCCAGCCGCCTTTACTTCCCCAACTTAAAGTCAGGTACCCATTTAAAGCTGGGTGGACTTGTGGGACGACTTTGCACCAAATTTCACCTGGAAAAATTCCATGGGCCTCACCGGGGATCGAACCCAGGACTCTCAGGTCGACAGTCGAGTATCTACACCACTCTGCCATCCGTCCCACTAAAGATGGCAAAGGTAGGGATAAATTCTAAAAGTTACATAATAATTTTAAACTTTTAGATAAAAATCAATTAAGTTAGCTAAAAATGGTAAAACACACAAATAAATAAAAAGATAACCTCATCAAGGATTCCCTCTAGGTGAGCAGCCCTCTCGAGGCTGTCAGGGTGTGTCCAGGTCCAATCTGCATATGATTCAGATGACTGAGACGTTTTCTGGTACTCTTCCATTTTACGCCATAAAACAATGCCTTCTCTTACATCATAGCATGCCTACAGAGTATACATATATTTTTAATATGGGTTCAATTTAAGACAGCTCTTTGTCGAGTTTTGTGCAGCCACAAAAGAGCCAATTGTATACTTTCATTGACTAGATCTTAAAAAAATTGACTATGATGTGGCTCTTCGAAGTAGTTATTACTGCATAAAATTCAAAAATGCAGCCTTCATTGACCCCATGTGTAGACACAACTGCAAAAGACATTATACTAAAAAAAACTACAACTAGCAAACTAAATTTAAAAAATGAAAAAAAAAAAAATCATTTATATTAATGTTAAAATCACATTAGCTGCAAATCTCATGCCCACTACGTCTGCTTCATCTTCCATCTCATGGGTGTATGGCCTCTGAACTTGCATCTAAATAAAAAAAAAAAAATTAATAAAAAAATCAATTTAAACAACAAGAATAAAAAAATAGGAAATCAGAAATTATACTATAATTTGAGAGAAATATAAATAAATTATCAGCACATACTCTGACAATTCTGCCACGCAGGTATTTAGCTATTTCCCCATTTGGTAAAAAGAAGCCAACTATGCCTAGTACTGAGATTATGATGTCCTCAGAGATGTTTCCATGACTTAACTTTTCAATCTGTAGTTTAGCAGAATTAGAATAAAGATAAGACTAAGAGATATTTTGAGATCCTGTTAACATTTTATAAATATTACCAAAAACAATAATACCCAATATCACATTAAACTGCTAGAATATTTACTCATCAGGTTAATGTGACTGAACACCAAAATGCACAACAAAATCAATATGCTATATTATCAAATGTGAACATGTTTAAAGTCATTTACATTTTTATTCATGGTCCCTGAATAAATTAAAACAGCAAAATTAGACAAAATGTTAATTTTTTTCCCCTTTATGTTAATTTATTTAGAAAAAAGAAAGTGATTAATCTGCTTTAAAAAGATTCTTTGATAAAAACTTCAAAGTAAAATAACAAAAACTATTTAGATGAGACGTTAACATTTAGCTGACAAAAACGATTTAAAGAGTTTATTTAATTCTGACAAAAACTAAAGAAAATGATCATTTAAAAATATAAACAATTTGCTTATCTTAATAGTCTGTAATTCTTTTCCTAAATAAATCAGTTTAAGTGCCTGATTAACAGTAAAAAAAATATCCATACAAGTATGTGTAATAAAAAAAAATAATGAATACTTTCTTTTTGCTTACACCATGTTCAAGCAGTGCATGAGCCATTTCATGTCCTAGTAAAATGGCAATCTGATCAGGAGTGTTGGCAAGTTTCAAAATTGAATCACATACAAAGACGTGACCATCCTGCCAAAAGACAATAAGCAATCTAGTTTATATATATAAATATATATATATATATATATATATATATATCTATATATATATATATTTATATATATAAATATATATATCCGAAATGCTATTATATATTAAAATAGTTTATTTGAAACTTGTGTAGATTGAGTTTTTATTTTGAACTTTTTTTTTATTATAGCTTCTTCATGATCATAATGCAAGGATGAAGGAGACCAGAACCAATGTTTTCACTGACACTAGTATAATAGGCCATGATAAACTGAATTATGCCATCCCATTCAGGGTTATATAAATGGACTACAACCAAATTATAGAGATGTATTCAGAAGCTATGATCATATTGAACTGCAACATAAATAGCTCAACTGCTCTCAAAATTTAAGGAACGGTGTTACAAAGCATTTAATATTGCTTTATTTTCATAACAGGGTGAAACTAATTATGAAAAGGTTGTTTTCATTTATTTAAAATTAACTTCTCAGTAAGGAAGTACATAACAGTTCCAGCAGTGGTTAAATGTTCAGTGCAGTGTAGAGCGCTCGACTGTCGACCGGAGGGTCCCGGGTTCGAATCTCAGTGAGAACCTTGGGATTTTTTCAGGTCCTGGTGATAGTCCCCAAGTCCACCCAGCTTTAAATGGGTACCTGACATTAAGTTGGGGGAGTAAAGGCGGCTGGGCGTTGTGCTAACCACACAACCCCTTCATATGCCGAGGTTATAGAAACAGATGAATTCTACACTTCATCTGCCCCGATGGCCCATTAGGGTTAAGGGAACTTTTTATATTCATCCTTAGTTTTTTACAGTTGTTACTCACTGAAAGTATGTGGGCATTGACCATTGAATCCTTGATGATATAAACTTTCAGCTTTTCTATCTTTTTCAGCTCTTTGTTAGACGCAATAAGTTTTTCTGCTACTTCTTCCACACGTAGGTGTTTTGCATTTGTCTTCTCATAAATGGCTTCATGATTCAACTTAAAGTGTTTCCTCAACTGCATAATGCGCATTTATGTATAAATGGTTGCAATGATAAAAATAGTCAAAATCAACTTATAGCACACAACATGTAAAAAAGTGTTTATATTAAAAAACAGGTACATGTATGTTGACATTATTTTTAAACTATGCATATCATAATAAACAAAATTCAAAACTGTCTCCATATTTAAAAGACGTTTGGTTTTAGCAAATTTGCCGAGCTTGAAAAAAATTGTGTTCGAATTGAGCCAATAGTAGTTTGAGGCTCTATAAATAATTACAACATCATAAGCATATAAAGAAAAAAGTCACTGATACATTAATAATTTTTGCTATGATTCATCTACTTTTTGATGCAAATAATAAGGTTCAAAAGAAAAATGTGTTTCCCTTAAACATGCAAGACAGAAAACTAAATATGCAAGTGCAACGTTTATGTTTGAAGGAGCCCATTTGAATATGGAGTGTCTGACTTCCACTCGATGCGACTTCCATTAATACATGACACATGTATATGTTTTATAGAATATCTAATAGAAGTTGATTAATTGCACAATAAAAAAGACTTTATTTTAAATTTAAAGAATTTTGAAGCCATCAATCTCAGAAAAAACATTACCATTTCAGATTGTGTTTTGGTCATGGCTGCTCTCTGCTGTTTGGTGAAAATCATGAAACGCTTTCTCTCAGTGATTGGTGTCTTCTCCATACAGTACTGATAGTAAAATGTTCCTGGTACCAAAGATGAGAAGCTGCCTCCAACAAGTAAGTACCAATACTTTTTAAACTGTTTGATGTATTTGGCTTTGTTTTCTTTATCAAGTCGCTTGTATAAAATCCTCAAAGCACTGTTTTAAATTTTTTAAAAAGGAGAAAAAAAAACAATGACATATTCTTGCTAAATACTGTAAACCAATTCCTAAGAGGTCAAAGATAAACTAAAAAGAAAAAAAGGAATAGCTAATTTTTATTTTATTTTGGAACTTACCCTCCTGATATTACAGCTCCAACTTTGGCAATAGAGCCAGCAAGGATAAGCAGAAAAGGGGGGATGAATCTCCTACTGCTGGTGTGGAAAAAGTGCTCTGGATGTTTACTTGGTCCACTGCTATAAATGAGTCCTTTGTAGATGTACCCAGCACACGGTGGCTGAATGAATCTTAGATTGAATTTCTTGTTATAAAACACATGCTGCAATTTTAATTTCTTCACATCAGATTTTTTACTTACTTCTGGATAAGGAAGAGCCCTGTTTTGTTTCAGGTATAGATTCAGGCGTAAGTTGCGGCTCATTTCTAATTGGTTTTATAGTAAAGTGTTCTTAATGCGCATCAAAGCATGAGCCATGAAACAAATGAGTTAAGTAAGAAAAAAATTCGAATTTTAATTTTAATTTAAGCAGTCAATGATGACTCAATAATCAATATCCTTAACTTATGTTGACAAACATCATTACATTCAACATTGTTTCAAACATTTTTGCACCTTTCAGTTTTAAAATAGTTAAATCCCTTTTTTTTAGACCTTTCTCTTGCTGTCATATATCAAATTATTTAAATTCACTTCACTGAATAAAATACTTTCATTTTGATTTCGATACGGACTCTTTGATACTTTGATAGGTCATAGATTAAATTGATGTTGTATTAAAAGTGCGAAAGCAACTAGAGATATAAAAAAAAAACCCTAGATGTGCTAAGTAGTATGAGAAATCCGATAATCGGGAATTTCAGCAGTAAAAATAGTTTATGTACTACTACTTTTTTCCAACACTTATTTCCATATGTATGTTCAGTGGCGTATTTAAAGAAGGGCGCTACAAGTGGTCTACGAAAAAAAAAAACTACTTATGAGTTTAGTCAGAGTTGTTCAAAAAGTTTACGACTGATGGCATGCATTGCATAATTGAGGCTGACCCGTAAGAGTTGTTTTATGTTCTTTACTGTATAGCCTACTGTTACTGCACTCGACCCCGCAGTCGAGAAGTCTCAGGGGAGTTCAGAGATATTTAGGGCCACTAGGCCAGTATACCATCAGGGGCTCAATACCTCCATGTTTAATAAACGATTATATAATGGAGGTACCTTCTGATAGTATAAAGCTGAATATAATAACGGACATACGTTTATATATATATATATATATATATATATATATATATATATATATATATATACATATATATATATATATATATATATATATATATATATATTTATATATATAAACGTATGTACGTGATTATATTCATATATATACCTACATCGGTAGGTGGGCATGCAGGCGGGTAGGAGGGTAAGTAGACTAGGTAGAATAAGTTGTGCATCTTTGAAGTTATTTTATAAATGGACTCTGATGTTTCATCGTACTTAAGCTCAACAGAAAACTCCATTCCCACGGGGAAGGTAATTTCTGTACACAAGTACAACAGACTCTCTCTCTCTCTCTCTCTCTCTCTTCCCAATGGGCAGTAAAAAGTTCCCTTAGCCCTATCGGGCAGATGAAGTGTAGAATCTCGGCTTGTGAAGGGATTGTGTGGTTAGCCCAACTAAAGTTTGGTACCCATTTTAAGCTGGGCGGACTTGTGGAACGACATTGAAACAAATTTCACCTGGAAAAATTCACATTGTTCTCACCGAAGATCGAACCCAGGACTCTCAGGTCGACAGTCGAGTATCTACACCCCTCGGCCATCCGTCCCACACCCAATCGGCAGACGGCAACATAAATGCAAATAATAGAATTTTTTGAAGATCCAGAAAAGAATCTTTCCATTGTATATACTTTGTAGAGAGGGATAATACATTATAAAGAATGCTTTGACATTGAAACGATCTGAATATAAATAAAGGTAGCTCCCCCCCCACACACACACACCTCGATGGCAGAGTTGATTCATCGCTTTAACGGCAAAGGATATCGACATTGGGCCTCAACCTCCCAAAGTATGTGCCAATATCCTCTCAGGAATCTCCACACTGGCTCCGTATTGATTGGGCGTTCCGTGCCCCGCCAGATATCCCTCCACGGTTGACCGCGGCCTGCGTGTGCTGTATTCCTTCCACTCTCCTCCCCATCTACCGCTTATTAGAGAGTAAATAGAGAGGTGACCTCGTGTGTTCTCACATCGACATGATTACAAACTGGACTATAGTTGTTCAGCTGGTTTGTATCCGATGACAAGGTCTACTAACTGGTCACATGGCCTACCTAAGTAGATACATTCATTGCAAGGATTTTGGAGGCACTAGATAAAAGAACTATTCGGAGCTACGATGTTACAATACAATCATATGATAATCATTATACTTATACAATGGCTTTAGAATAGGTTTTTTTTTGCTTAAATGTATGATAATTAATTGAGTACAGCTTTCCACCTAATTTCTGACGAATTTTTTTTTTTGGCATTTATTTTATCACTATTTGCCCCCCCCCCCCCATGCATAACGTATTCAATGAGTATTTAGTGTACTCTGAATTAAAACACAGAGAGGTTCCAGGCATTAACATTCCAAGTACAAGTACAACTACCCAAGGTTAAAGTACGAGTACAAGTACACACGTTTTTTTTTAATGAAGAAAGGCTATGAGTAAAAAAAAACAACTATTTTGCGAATACGCGTACAAGTACTCCAAAAATACACTGGAATGGTGTTCGAGTATAAGTACTTGGTAAAACAAGAACCAAGTACACCATCTCTGTTATAAACTTTTGTAATGGGACCCAATAATTTAGCATGGGACGGTGATAGTGGGGAAGCCTCTCAAATAAAATGTGTCCAGAAAATTGGATAGATAAATGCTTTGTCATGAATAGCCACGGATGGTTAAATGAGATGTCTGTACCATAGGTATAAATATAATTATATTGACTAAAAATATTCGAGAGCGCCAATATGGATAAACTATTTCCTCTGATTCTACGCTTTTATTATTTCATTCATTTTCTATAAATATTTATGCTTTAAGGCAAAGTAATATACTTTGATTTTGAAGTACAAAGTACATTTAACATAAAAGCCTATCAGGAAAATCTCGCCATCGTAATATAGATCAGTGTCAAAAAGTGACAAACTATACCAGATAATTATTGACATTTCAGCTTCAATCTTGGCTACTAAAGAATAATTATATTTTCAATTTTTTAATTAAGAAAAATAAAAGTATTGAAATTATTTATAAAAGTATTTAATAACATGTCGATGTTTTATTTAACAGCAGAATATAAATTGCACATTATTTTTTCTTATATATGTACATTATTTTAATAAAATGTTTGTTATCAAAGATTTCTAGTCCACCGGATGCACACATTTTGGATCATAAAAAAAAACGTAAACATCCAGTACTAACTAATAAAAGCATGGATTTGTTAGGCAGTGATACTGACGACGAAGGGAATGCATTTAAAATCAATCGAACATATGCCAAAAATTATGACACATGGCGTAAAAAAGAGGAGAAGCAAAAGCGTAAGATAGCAGTTTCCATTCTAATCATTTAGATTTACTTGAGTCTTGATATATACACATTTATTTTGTGATTTGAGTCAGGCCTAGGCTAGGGCTAGGCGCTAGGTGTCATACTAGTTACTAGGGTAGGGCAGTAAACCAGGGCTAGTCTAGGCTAATGTAGAATCCTACGAATCCTAATCTACATTCTTTTAGATTTTTTAATAATATTATTGACACGTCATATCTAATGATTGTATTGATAAAATTACAAAATATAATATATTAGCCATCAGCCCATCTTCAAAGTTCAATCTAGAGCATAAAAAACAGATTATTAGTTTGTCTAGTCTAAACAATTTATTGAGCATCAATTTAAAAATTACTTAAAATACGATTTTACAGTATGGTTCAGTGTTGTATTAGTATTATACAATGTCAGTGTTATTGTTATTGACATTGGTTTGCTCATTGACACTGAAATCATTTTCTTAGTATTTGTGGAATTAAGTTAAGTAGTAGTTATCACATAGCCTGTCTGGTGACTTATCAGACTTTTGCTTTTTTTGCCTTCTTTATAAAGAACAATAAAGATAAAAAAAAAGTTGCAAGAAATCTTACATGGCTGTCATGGAATCTTCATGGCATGCTAAGCAGATTTAAGGGTTCACACTGTTATTCCTTAAACTTTAAACTTAAAGTTACTGGGTTACCATCTTACTTACTCATTAGTGACATTAGATGTTTCTTGCACTTTACATACATCCTTAATCTCTTTTCAAAGGGATAGATTTCTCACTCCTTTTTCTTCATTGGGTTTATTATCACATTTTCATTTATTTAAATTAATGACATATTCACAATTTTTTTTTATTTCTTTATATTAATAGATTATTGCCATCCCCTTTAACATAAGTCACAATCTCTTTAGCATCTTTACTTTGTTATTGTTGATTTTGATACATTTTTTTTATGATTCATATTGTTTCTGTTAAGCAATGAATAATTTTGACAAGAGCATAATTATTTTTTTAATTGCCATTTTTTTTTCAGTTTTAGACAGATATGGAGATGCTGATTTATCTACTTCTTCATCAGATGAAGAAGAAATTGTAAGTCACTGCTTATAACATTAGAATGTCACATTTTCTTGCAAATACAAGTATTTTTTACTTAGCAATAATGCTTGGCATTACTTATTAGTGCTTATAATTATTGGCTAATCTTTTTTATCTAATATTTTTTTCAAGAGATCAACAGCTCAGATGGACAAAGACTGGTTACGAACTTATGCTGTTGTCAGATTTCAGCAGCCGAGATTATACAAAGAAGGAGAAAAATTCTTTCATGGTACTATATTCTTAAAAATTTATTGTTAACCTTTCCTTTCAAAAATTCCAAGAAAAAGATGATTAGAACATATGCTTATACAGTGAAATGTCGTTATAACGAACGTCAGTGTAACGAATTATTCAGTACAGCGAATTTTTTTTTTGCCCCTTCCCCATCGCTTATATAACATCTGTTAAAAAGTGTCGTTGTAACGAATTTCGTGTTTTCAGTATTGCGAATAAAATAGCCATTTTGCAGATATTTTATTTTATCCCCTTACCAAAAAAAAAATTAATTCGGCAAATTTCTAAAACTCAAGTCAACTTGAACTCAAACGACATTCACATTTACTAAATAATGGGAGGGGGGAGTGTGAGAGGAGTAAGATGTTATGGTAACCTTTAACCTCTACCGATGAGGATAGTAAACATAGTACTGAGACAAGTATCGTCTTGGGACGGCGAGGGGGGGGGTAGTGAGTGGCGGTGTCACAATTACGTAACAACAAACGGAAGGGGGGGTGGATGAGAGAATGAGAGTTTTAGCAAGGTCGGGAAGGGGAGAGGAAGAGAGTTAAGACGTCATGAGACAGCCAAGCGACGGCGGTCACAATTACGTAACAACGAACGGGGGGGGAGGAAAGAGAAGGATGATAGTTTTAGCAAGGTCGGGAAGGGGAGGAGGAAGAGAGCCTAAAACGTCATGGGACAAACACATGAATGTAGGGAACTTTACACATTCGCGGGATTAAAAAAAATCAATAAACCAGTGTTACGTCTGTGTTGGGGAAATGCGCTAATGAGAAAGAAGCCATACACTTAAAAGTATAGTTTATTGGGAGGTATGAGAAAGACATAATGGTTTTGGTATGTGTAGAAAGTAACTTGATAGTTTTAGTAAAAAACAATCTTATTGTTTTCGGTAGGGGCTTGATAGAGAGTCGCAATTTTTTTTGGAAAATGGCGATCTTATAGTTTGCGATAGGGACTTAATGGACAGAAGACTGCATTTTGCCAAGATGTTAATAAACTACCGGTATCTGTATTTAAATAATACAGGAATGGAAGAATAAATGAGTTATTTATTTGACCTTTTTGTGACATTGAACTATACTTTTTTTTCTAATTATAATAAAATTTAATCCAGTTACAAAAGTAAATAAATATATAAATATATTTTTAAAATTATTTCGTTTAATAAATCAGACAATATGAGTAAGATAGCCGTAGTGGGTTTCTTATAAATTAAGTGAAGTAAGTCATGTTGAATAACTGTTATAAAAATAAATGAATTACGTCCCTTAGTTCAATGACCGTTAGCGGTAACGGCGGTAACGAAAGCTGAAATCTAAATTAGTAGCTTAACTAACAAGAAATAAACAGATAGAATATTTAACATATTTTTAGCTAAATATCTTTGGAAATAGTAGTAAAATGTTATAATATATTTGCATTGATACCCAAATGAACTATATCCACATATTGCGAACAGAAAAAGTCGTCGACGACCCCCCCCCCCGATTTCAGTGTAACAGATTTTCAGTATTACGAACGAATTTCGAATCCCCGTCAATTTCGTTATAGCGACATTTCACTGTATATGGTAGATGAATCATCAATGATTTCAGTGAGAACTGCTTTCTGAATGTATTTATAATAAAAAAAAAGAGCCTCACTGTTATAAATTTTTAAAAGGACTCAATGTGGGCAGCTGTAAACGAAAAGTTGCAGCATCATTAGATTACCATAGTTATATGCCTTTATTCAAATGAATTTGAAAATTTTCTGTATTAGTAAAATTATTCTATATTTGAGTTTTATCAAAAAGAGACCATCAAATATTACAGTGTAAGATGCACAGTTCTAAATCAACAAATGCTATAAAAATTTGAATGTATTGTTACTGCTATTAAATTTTCTTATTCATTGCATTTAATTGTATAAATACATGCCACTTTATTCCTGATAACTATAATACATGTATTTATAAATTTAAATGGACTTTCGATAGTTGTCTTTATTTAGATAGCGCAAAAAGAAATATTACTATTGAAAAAAGAAGTCCTGTCAAACAGTAAAAAAAAATGTTAATGTTTATATTTTGAAGGAAAAAATGTGTAACAGAATAAATATCCATGTGTTATACTCTCTCCTGTTGATTTCTTATGTCTCAAATTTGCGCATTGAGTATATCCTTTTTCTGCATTAGATATGTAAGTTATTAAAAAAATACAAAGTGCTGATATATTTTGCCTCTATTGATTTTTCAATGAAATAATATATACCCTTTTTTCTTTTATTTTTCTTCTTTTAATCTAAGACGAGGCTAAGCCAGTTAGTAAAAAGAAAGAAAAAGCCACAACTTTGAAAGATCATGAGAGGAAATTTTTACTGGAAAAAGGCGGGTATGCTATATTTCATTCAATTTTCAATACTTGTAATATTGCTCTATCTATTCTAATTTAATTTTCAATTTTTTCTATGTAAGGATGGATTGCTTTTTTTAATTTACAGCATTGAAAGTGATGAAGATTCAAAACCCAAACATCCAGAAAGTAAAAGTTACTTTGAAGAACAGGAAGAAATAAAGCAGAGGTAATGAAAAGAAAGTAATTTTACAGATATTACTTCTCCTTGGCAACTTGTGTAGTTTAAAGAAATGTTAAATGCTGCTTTCCTTTTATTTTCAAATAAACACATTATTTGGAAACCAGTTTCATTGAAAATTAGAATCAATTTTGTCAATTTAAAAAAAAAAATTCAATTACAGTTTAAAGGAGGTTATCGGCGACTCTGATGATGAAGAAGGAGGCCTGCTAATTAAAAAAGAAAAAACTTCTGAGGAAAAGGTATCAATCATTAGTTACTTAAGAGGGATGTTATTAATTCTTATTTTGTTTAGGTTGTCACGCAAACCCGAATTAACCCCTCTCTATTCTAGAATAAAGAAGAAAATGACTTTCTTGATTGGCTGAAAGGTAGGAAGGATGAACTTGATGATAAAGAAGCAGCAGCTGAACTGGTTAGTATCCTCTGCAATATTCATCTGTAAGGGGTGTTAATTTTTCAGAATGACGTAAACGGTAAACACAAAATAGTTTTTTTTTTGGCTTGTTAAATAGGCCATTGGGTATTTTTGTGTTGCTTGTTTTAGGTATTAAGCCATAAGTTATTTGTCATGGCCATTTACAGTTTGAATTCTCTCAGCTATATTGAAAACTTTGTCTCCTGCAGGCTCCTCTTAAAGCTTATTGGAATGATCCCAATCTGAGTGAAAAAGAACTAGTCTTGAGGGATTACATTCTTAATAATGGATACATTGACCAAGAAGACAGGTGTGTTTTATTTACAGTTTGATAAGAAAAGCCTTTTAGCAAAGGTTAAAATTTTTTTTTTTTTGGTTTTGGATGGTAGTATTTTGATAACCGCTTTGTGATATTTCTTCATTAAATTCTTAGTCCTTAGATATAAAATACAAATAGAACTAAAACATGTCTTAAATGCTCTTGGAAAGATGATATTTTTGTTTTAATATGTGAAAAGTACTGTGATAAATACTTAGATATAAATATCACATATAATGAACTGGTAAAAAATGGACCTGTTGCACCACCTTAAGTTTAGTTTTAACATTTGGGAATTTTAGTGATGAAAGTGAGGATGAAGTACAAAGGGAATTACCAAACTTTGATGCCGAGGAGCAGTTTCTTGAAAAGGCTGAAGAATATGAGCACAAATACAACTTCCGCCATGAAGAGCCTGAAGGAGATGAGGTTGGCATTATCACCAGTGTATTGTTTTTAAGCAGTGATTGACTTATATTTTTTTTTAAAGACAAGAAAAATATTTTCTTTTTTGTTTTCTTTACGTGTAGCATCTAAAAAATTATTTTCAGCTGAAAAGTTACCCGCGTGTTATTGAAACTTCTGTGAGAACCAAAGACACAAGAAGAGCTGAACAACGTCAGAGGAAGCTAGAAAAGAAAAAAATGGTGAACTGATATTTATCTACATCGACCATTACACAAAATTTGTAAAAATTTCTAATTTATTCAAAAATAATGTATAGGTGAATTTTTTCAGCATGCTATTTTGTAGTTGATGTAGACTTGGTCTATTTAGTAAAGAATTTTTTTTTTTAATCCCTAGATTAAAGAACAGAGGCAGGAAGAGATCAGATTGTTGCAGAAAATTCAGTTGGAAGAAAGAAAAGAAAAACTGGAGAAATTGAGAAAAATTGCAGACAAGCCTGATCTAGAATATGATCTTGATGCAGATTTCGATCCTGAAGAGCATAATAAAGTTATGCAGGTAAGTTTTTGTGAAGTGTTCTTTCATAGCTCGCACAATGAAAAATGTTAAGCTTGGTTTATTTTAACTTTCAAGATTAACTGAAATCAAGGTGTTTTTTTCTCATTCTCATGTTAGATTAAAGATGAGTATAAATGTTAACCTTATCAACATAGACAAATTGAAAAAAGACTTAAAAAAAAATTTTTTGCTTATTAGCTGAAGTCCTCTTAACATCACTGACATTACTCTCTTGATAAGAAAAAAAACGTATCATGTTTGTTAATTTTGTGATCAAATGTTGTGACAACCACAATTATTTTTGTTTAATGGCCTATTATAACTTTCTTTAGTTGACATATGTTCCTTTATAATGTATACAAGTAATAATGTTTTTGGTGTTTTGGAAATAGAATATTATTAAGAATTGTCCAGGTGAAGTTCATGAATTTTGAAATGAAATTATAAAAATAAAATGTTCAAAAAGCGAGATCCTAAAAAATAACCATTTTTTACGCAGAACTTTTTTTTTTTTGTAATCTGAAGTTTTTTTGTTTTTTTTTCAATACTTGTTAGAAATATTTCAATGAAGACTATTATGGAGACGACGAAGTGGAACTCAAGAAGCCAAAGTTTGAATATGATGCTGGTATTGATGATGAGCCAGGTTGAACTTCAAAAACTTTATTTTTTTTTAATTGAATTTAAATTTAACTCAATACTTATAAATTGTTTTGAAATTCCATGTCTCAAGCTAAATTGTAACTGTCTTGAACACCAGAATTACGATCTTTAGAGATGGCAATTTTTTTTTATTAGTGTCCCTTCCCCTGTTTAACGTCTGTTTAAAATGTCAGATGTAATGAGAATTCCTAAAATTTAGTCGAGTGTGAAAAAAAAAAAGTTTAGCTAAAACGTATAACATATCAAATGACACATTTTACTGTATTTTAATATAATAAAGGATACATTTGACTTTCTAGTTGATCAGTTTTTTTTTTCCCTATGATCTTTTACTTGATTAGAAGATGACTGGTGGCAGGAGAGGTTGAAAGAAAAAGATGGTGCTCAAGATGTTGAGGAGGAATACTATGAGCCAGGGCCAGACGATCCAGATTTTATTGTAAGAACTTACTGAGTGACTTTAAAAGTTTAACATTTCATTTTACATTAGAATTTTTCTTGCAAAGTAAAAAAAAATCTGATTTTACTCTGAAGCTGTTATCATTTTTATTATGTTGATTTGTACTGGTTAAGGCAGAGGTTCTGCCCTCGCAACCCATTTGACAAGAGTTTTGGTTTTGCCATCCACCTGTAGTGAAAAACTCTGAGAAAAGAAGGAATAAATGCGCCATTTATTGTGTATACTGTAAAGACTTTTTATGTGGATTCTTTAATGGAATGTTTTCTGTTTTAAAAATTATTTTCTTTAGTACGATTAGCTTTTTTTTTTTTAAACAGACATTCTTAAAAAAAGAAATATTAATTTTTTTTTAAAATTTTAATGAAAATCTTTTCACTAAAAAAAGTAAATTATATATAATACCGTTACTAGTATTTTTATCATAAAAAGTAAAAGTAAAGTTTTCTCAGCCCTAAAGGCCATCAAGGCAGAGGAAGTGTAGAATTCACCTGTTTCTGTAACCTCTGCATGTAACAGGATTGTGTGGTGTCTCTGAGCGCCTCTTTAAACTCCATCTTTATAAATCATTTCGCTGTTTTAGATAAATAGGTATATTTTTTTATGTTCTTGGAATTCATACGAAACTTTTTAATGTAAGCACTGTGAGTCCTTTTTTTTTCTATTTCCAGATGGATGCTGACTATGACCCTACCCAAGACTACAAGCGTGAAAAGAATAAAAATAAGAAAAAGAAAAAGGGATTGGTGGAAAAACTCCCTGAATTTGATCCAGGTTTGTAATGTTTTATTTTCATTTTAAATTGATCCATAACAAAAAAAAACGTTTTCTTAGACCAAGTTATTGACTAAAATGCTTTTAAATAAATGAGTCACAAACAGAACCAAAACAAAATTTGTACAAGCATGGGCTTTTCTAAGATCAAAACAAAATGTTATCTCAGCCATAAGCAGCTCATTAAATATAGTTGGCACACTCTCTTGATGTCCCTGTAAGATATGGTATCGCTTGACATTTTTGGGGACATATCCTTTTTTTTATACGACCATGGATTTGGACGAATGGATGGTAATACAAGCCAGTCTTAACATTGGTTATAGAGCCAATGGAAGAAAAAGATAAATGTGTTAGCTACAGCTGTGCCAAAGTTATTCAGTTCAGGTTGCTCTTTACATTTAAAACTGCTGAAAACTTCCTCTTGCGGTAAAAACACATCTTCTTAGTCGAGGCATTTCTAAACACACTGGCTCATTGGTATTATTCCTCCATCAATACTGGTCGCATTAAAGCAGTCTTTGCTTGTAGATTAAAGATACCCCATTATAGATACCCTCTGATAGATACATGATGATAGGTACTCATGATAGACACCCCATGATACAGATGAAATATACCCAAGATAGACACCCCATGATACAGATAAAAGATACCCATGATAGACACCCCATGATACAGATGATAGGTACCCCATTATAGACACCCCATGATACAGATGAAAGATACCCATGATAGATACCCCATGATACAGATGAAAGATACCCATGATAGACACCCCATGATACAGATGAAAGATACCCATGATAGACACCCCATGATACAGATGATAGGTACCCCATTATAGACACTCCATGATACAGATGAAAGATACCCATGATAGGTACCCCATTATAGACACCCCATGATACAGATGAAAGATACCCCATGATACAGATGAAAGATACCCATGATAGACACCCCATGATACAGATGAAAGATACCTATGATAGATACCCCATGATACAGATGAAAGATACCCCATGATACAGATGAAAGATACCCATGATAGACACCCCATGAAAAATGTCAGTCTTAATCATTTATATTTTTAGTTTATACCATGTTGAAATATTGTTTTTTTCCCTCCAGCTGAGAAAACATTTGAGGAGTACATTGAGGAATGCCTCAGAGGCAGAATAAACAGTATTCCATTTCCATACAGAGAGGTTGTGCCAAATGACTATGGACTCTCCACTGAAGAAGTAAGATCTTGTCTGCATTTCATGTCAAAAATTGGCTTAGGTTTTTGTAGTTTATGTGCACTGCCGTGTTTCTCCTGATGGCTTCTAAAAATTTAATTACAATAGTTCATTGTAATAAAGTTATCTTGACACATTGATTTTTTTCTAATGTAGCAGTTCATCTTTCATTATTGCAGATTAAAAATATAGGACAATAATTCTGGGCTAGATGTAAGAATTGACGTTTTATAAAAATCTAAATAAAATCCCTTTGGAAGTGAGGTCCGACTTCCTTAGGTGTAATTGTTAAATGTTCTGCTAGTATCATAACTAGTAATCATCAATGTGTGTTTATATATGGCACAGAATTACCAAACTAGCTCAATTATCTCAAGTACCTGAAAAATCAGTTAGGGAAAGTTAGATGACTGAACTGTACTGTGGTTGTTAATGATATCCTGAATGTTCATGAAGTTTGGATAGAATCAATGACCAGCTCTGAGCTAGTTGGATTCACTAAATATGTTCTGCATTTAAATATTTTTATTGGATAAACAAAAAAATCAACATTAATAAATACGTTTTCTAAGTTTGTGAAGTCAGTCTGAAATTGCTTAATAATACTGCTCAACACTTATCTACATGCAAGTGAGTGCTACTTATCGTCTGTCTATCCATCCACCTAGTGTTCCCTCTTTTTAATCCCTTCTTTGAGTGTAAGTCACATGACCAAACAACACAAAGTCCTTGTTTCTAGGTGGTGATAGACAATTGTGCTTAGGATTGGATCAGTCTGGGCGAAAGGAGGGGGGGTCCTGAACAAACCAAAGCTAGGCAGCACATGTTAACTCTATTAATATGAAGTGTTTATTATGTTTCTTTATATTCCATATTGGATTCAAGGAAACATTCGTTAACTATCTGTATAGCAGCGAATCCTTTATTATTCAGAATTTTCCCCCATGATTGTTTCATGCGAGATGCTGCCAACACATTTTAATATTTCGTCAGATCTTGAAAGCTCCTGAGAGAGAGCTCAACTCCTGGGTGTCGGTGAAGAAAATGAGCCAGTACAAATCCAAGCAGGAAGAGCTGGCAGATCGTCGAAAATTTAAAGCTAGAGCCCACAATGCTGATAAAAAAGTCAAAATTTTGCCATCCCTATTGGTTAAAGAAAAAAAGTAAGTTCAGAGACAGTGTGAAAGTTTTTTTCTGCAGCCAAAAATTTACAGCCTGTGTGTTTTTTTTTTTTTAGAATGTCTTTACATTTTGTAAAGCATTCGAGATAAATATATCAATTATTTAAAATAGCCTTTTTTTAAAAAAATAGAATTTTGATGTTTAAGATAGTTTTTTTTTTTTAAATTTATTTTAGAATTTTTTTCAAAGTTTTTTTAATCTTAGAGTTGTTATTTTTAAAATTTTTTTGTTTCTCTCTTTTCCCAGGGGGAAGAAAAAGAAAAAGTCACAGTCAAGCCCTGAATCTGAAAAAAATGAGCAGTCTGAGGCATTAACATGTTCTCTGCCGGAGGAGAAGAAAATGAAGAAGAAAAAGAAAAAGTTAGAGTTACAGTCAAACCCTGAATGTGAAAGAAATGAACAGTCTGAGGCATTAACATGTTCTCTGCCGGAGGAGAAGAAAATGAAGAAGAAAAAGAGAAAGTTACAGACAGAAACAAATAGTGATTCAGAATTAGGGGAAAAGAAAAAGACTAAATTAGCGACAAAAATATGTGGAGACTCAATAGCTAAAAAAAAGAAAAAGATAAAATTAGAGACAGAAACTAATGGTGACTCAGAAACAGGACCAAAGAAAAGGATCAAATTAAAGACAGAACCAAATGGCGATCAAGTTATAGGACCAAAGAAAACAATTAAATTAGAGGCAAAAATGAATAAAAATCCTGAAACTAAAAAAAAGAAAACAGTACAATTAAAGACAGAAACTAATGGTGACTCAGAAATAGGACTAAAGAAAACGATCCAATTAGAGACAGAATCAAATGGTGATCAAGTTATAGGACCAAAGAAACCGATTAAATTAGAGACAAAAATGAAGGAAAAAAAGAAAAAGTTACAGACAGAAACAAATAATGATTCAGAATTAGGGGAAAAGAAAAAGATTAAATTAGCGACAAAAATATGTGGAGATTCAATAACTAAAAAAAAGAAAACGATAAAATTAGAGACAGTAACTAATGGTGACTCAGAAATAGGACCAAAGAAAATGATCAAATTAAAGACAGAACCAAATGGCGATCAAGTTATAGGACCAAAGAAAACGATAAAACTTGAGACAAAAATAAATAAAAACCCTGAAACTAAAAAAAAGAAAACAGAACAATTAGAGACAGAAACAAATAGTGACCCAGAAATAGGACCAAAGAAAACGATTAAATTTGAGACAAAAATGAAGGGAAAAAAGAGAAAGTTACAGACAGAAACAAATAATGATTCAGAATTAGGGGAAAAGAAAAAGATTAAATTAGAGACAAAAATATGTGGAGACTCAATAACTAAAAAAAAGAAAACGATAAAATTAGAGACAGAAACTAATGGTGACTCAGAAATAGGTCCAAAGAAAACGATAAAATTAGAGACAAAAATGAATGAAAATCCTGAAACTAAAAAAAAGGAAACAGTACAATTAAAGACAGAAACAAATGGTGACCCAGTAATAGGACTAAAGAAAATGATAAAATTAGAAACAGAAATAAATAAAGACACTGAAACAATAATAAAGAAAAAGTTTACGGCAGAAATGACTGACAACTCTAAAACTGGTAAAAGGAAAAATTTAATAGTGGAAACGTACCCACTTATTGAGGAAAACAAAATATTACAGACCAAAGCCAATAACGAATGCGAAACTTGTGAAAAGAAGAAAGTCAGTCAGTCAGAAATACTTGATGGGTCAGAAATCGGGGATAAAAGAGAGATTAAACTAGATAGAGAAACGAATGCTAACTATGCATTTGTGCCAATGAAAAAGTCGGAGTTGACCTCAAATTCTAGGCGCAAGAAAAAGAAGAAGAAAATTTCTATTAAAAATTTTAGTGCTGCCGATAAAAATGAGAAGAAAGTTTTGGACAGCAGACAGCTGGAGCGACAGTTAAGTAAAGTCATGTCTGCAGCGAGGTTAAGCAAATACGGCATTGGACCCAACGTATTTAAGATGAAGAATAAGCATAAAAAGCATACAAAGCAAAGGTTGAGGACAGTCTTCAAAAAGAAAAACTAGATAGATATAAGAGACCCTTTCTTGTTATATATATATGCACACACATTTATGTTTTAATAAAGTGTAAATTGTATCATGAATTTTTATCTTTTTTTTTTTAAATGCCTTTCTCGTTATTTAAGAAAAAAAATGGCGCTTTGTATTATTTGAAAGCATTTTGTAAGCTGTCTTGCCAAGTAATATTTTTTTTTTTTTGGTTCTATTTTCTTTTATCCCCAAAGCAACATTCACCACAAGCTTAAATAAAAAAAATGATTTTTTTATATCAAGATATTCAACAAAGAACTGAAACAGAAGTAAAAATCGTCATGGGACATTGGAGTTGGTGGGCTAACTTGTGGCCCAGTGTTTCTCCATTTGATACGGGCCCGCACAGTTAAGTACATTTAATTGATATTGATTCATTTAAATGCCTCTTCCATCTGTCATTCTTCATATGGTTCTGCCCACCAATCTTTCCAACTGTGCCCCCCCCACCCACTGCATTTGAGTTCAACAGGGTTGTTAACAATATTGTATTGTCAATACCAATACTTCATGAAGTGCAGGCCCGTAGCCAGGTCAAAGTAAGCAGGGGGGCACCTTATCATTTTAGTAACTTTTTCTTTATTTTTTCTTCTTTTTCAAGCGGGGGGGGGCAGGGCCCTCCCATTGCCCCCCCCTTGGCTACGGGGCTGATGAAGAGTATCACCAATACAAATACTCAAGTAAAAATGTATTGCCAAAGTCCAGACCAATACTTTTGAGAACAACAAAATATTTTTATTTAAAATATAAAGAGTGCAAGATTTTATATATAACTGACAGATTGATTAAAAAAAAGAAATAAAGTTTTATTTTCTGTCGTTCATTGAAACATTGAACAAATAGTTGATAGAAAGAAAGCACATGAATGAAAGAATATAAGAAACATTTATAGATTTTGGCGCGCAAAGCAAAAACTTCAACATTTCCTTCAATTCACTGGCAGTGGTTGTATTGGTGGTGGTGGGGGGGGGGTTAATATTGGTAGGGTTGATGGCTATGATTGCTAGTATTGGTTGAATTTATGTCGATAACTTTTAAAACAATGTATCAAAATCGCTATAGTTTTTCTGCAATTATCTCATAGTGGTAATAGAAAAGTATTGGTATCGAGTATCGACATTTTTTCGTTTAAAATGTATCGGCGATACACAAATCAATACTTGATACAAAAAGGATCGGCAATACAGCAACCGATACTAAAAAAAAGTATCGCCGATACTGTATTAGCCGATACCGATTCTTCGATACTAACAACCCTAGAGTTCAAGCTATGGGTGGTGACGTATTAAATTCTGCACAAAAACCTGGTCTAGTCATGGTTACGGATTTACAACATCTCTTTATAATAACAAATACATTAAAAGGACTAGATGTTGGGTACATTTGATGAATGGGGGTCTCAATGTTATCTTCCCACCACATTAACAACAACACACTCCGCCTCTGTTCAATCCTTACAAGTAAATACTTTTTAAAACTCCCTACCAAAGCACCACCGGGGACTGCGTTTTAACCTTGGATGACCTACACTCCCCCACGTCTCCTGAGATGACTTGCTTTGGACTTTTGCTTCATGATGGAGAAACATTTACCCCATTTTTGCACTGACACGTCATATAGGATTAGGAGTCAGAATAAGTCACAGCCGGCTAATTGTTTTTTTTTTAAGAGTCTTTCACCTGTAGTTCCATAGAACCGCTTATGTAATTCAAAAATATGATGCAGACTAGAGACAAATTGTTAAAAAACCCAAAATATTTTAAAATGTTAGCACTGTCTGAAACGAAATACATACCTCAAAGCATAGATATAAAGAACTAGATCGACGTTATACCCCCTAATGATTTCATTTCTGTTAGAAGGCGCGACGTAAGCTTTGGTGCTACTCTTCTATGAGAAAAAATAAAAATTTCTAGTGGCTGTTGTTGCGGAAGTATGGAATTCAAAGAATGCCAAATGTAGATTAATTGCTTCAATTAGACAAGGAAATGTCTAGTTCCTTCAGAGATAGTACTACGAAGTGATTTTCATATTAACAACATTAATACAACACTAAAGAAAACAGCAGAACCTTTCTTCTTTCTCAGCTCAAAA
This sequence comes from Bulinus truncatus, assembly GCA_021962125.1. Classification (NCBI taxonomy): domain Eukaryota; kingdom Metazoa; phylum Mollusca; class Gastropoda; family Planorbidae; genus Bulinus; species Bulinus truncatus. Next base: position 6,703,350 of record JAGDYQ010000015.1, read on the forward strand.
TAAGGTAAATTACTGTTCCTAGGTATGTGGAAATCCGACATTTTACGACATTGATTTTCTTTCCGACACTAGTGAACGTGTTTTGGGAAAAAAAAACATACGGTAGTTGTCTTTGTAAACACATTTTGTACTTATTTAGAAAGATAATAGTGTAATGTGGTATTAAATATAAAGAACAATAATGAATTAGAATCAGCAGTATTTTTTAGTTAAAGAACAATAATGAATTAGAATCAGCAGTATTTTTTAGTTAAAGAACAATAATGAATTAGAATCAGTAGGTACTTCAGTGAAAAAAGTGAAATTAAAAATTCACCAAAATGAATGATACCATATTAAAGAGCTTATTAAACCATTTTCAAAACAGCAAAGATTATCTCTCTAGCTCAATTAGAAGCGAAGTTATGACATTTTTTGTGTCTGTGAAAACAGGGCAAAAAAAGGTCAGAATTAGTGACCCGAATTTGTAATTTTGTCACTAAAAAGCTTATAACTTTAAAACCACTTGAGATATTCTGATCTACTTTCAAACTATAAAGAAATTTACCACTATTTTCAAAAAGGTTGCACAGAATATGCATATAATGCTGGTGGGGGTCCTAATTTTCGTCTTTCCTGAATGCTACTTTTTGCACTCACAGACCATTAAACATATTTATTTTTTGAGAAACTAATGAGAAATGTTTAATTATTTGTTTGTTATTGGAGATTTTATAGTTTCTAACACAGAAATACAAAAAAAATGATTTTTGTGTGCAAAAAATGACAATAAATAAGAAGTGTAATAGAAAATTTTGTTTTTGCTTTTACTGTTTTTGCACTAAATGCATGGAACTTCTTGTTGTTTCAACTTTTGATTATCAATTTCAATTTAATTCAGTTTTTTTTATTAAATATGTTAATTTCTTTAACATTTTCATAAAAAAAAGAAACGCACTGAATGGACGTGCTAGGGCAGATTTATTATCTTTCACTTTATCACACAATATAAGTGTGGTATCATAATTTATATGTTGAGGGCAGGCTCACCAAATATGTGACGTCGTCGACTTTTAAATGTGCTAAATATGTTACGGTGATTTTAAAAAGCTCACCAAATATGTTAGTTCATGTTCTACAAGACTATTATATGAAGAACAAAACTCTATGCAGTACACAATATAACAAATACTTTAATACAACTATAATACAACTTCGCTTATTTAAAGATCTTCTGACTACTTCTACTATAACAAACTACTTATATCTACCTATGTCTACTCTAAGCCTGTCAGCGCTATACTCTACTACATCTTTCTCTCATCTACTATCTATTAACTTATTTCTAACTTAACTTAATAAAGGTCAGGGGTGGAGGTGATCACGCTTGCTATGCATGTGCCATTAAGGCAACTAAGTAAGTTGGGAGCTTGGCTTGACCATGACCTTGGGTTACGTAACATACTCACTAAGATGGGAGGGGAAAGTTTCACATGCCGGGGCGGTGAAGGTGGGGGTAAATTCTAAACGGTACAATGGGTAAAGACAAAAAGCTCATATTATTAGCAGAGCTGTGTATACAATCACACTGTTTGTAGTTATAAGTTATAGTCACACATTAGTCTTAGTAATAACAGTAGACTAAGCTAACCTTTTTGTTTATTCTTAAACAAATTACTGATTTTAATGTTACAAATATATTCATATAACTGAAATATAAATAACTATTAAAAGTTAGATTAATTAAAAATTAATACTAAAATGCTAGCATTAAGCTCAAAATAGTCATCACATCAACACATGCCATAGGCATGGTTCATGCTAATACTTAATAAAAATACTAGCACTCATAATTAGTTATAAATTTGCTATTTTAACAAACAATAAGCCTAAAACATATCAAAACTATGTAAAAATTCTTTTAATACTGTTTTAGAAATATCTCTAAATAAAAGATTAAATTTATTTAGGACCATATTAAGAACTAAAAAAACGATTTTTTCATTAAAATTTGTAAACAACGGAAGACTTCCTGTCAGGAAAAAGAAACATTTTGATAATCCAGAGATGGTGACATTTCTGCTACAAAAAATTAACATTCTGTTACAAGTCTAAATAGCTTGAAATTTGACACACTTACAGGAAAATGAAAAATTAATTTTAGCCAAGACATCCTAATAATAAGACAACACTCTAAAGTACTTTTTTTTTGTAAATAAACTGACCTATTTTTTCAATGAAGTGCAACTTTTTAACAACACAATAAAGGAAGATAAAAAATATATCAAATCAATCAAAATTCACTTTTTTATCCATTTTTTTACTTTATTTTCTTAAATTTCTTTGTAATACATATTAATTTTGCTAAATTAGAGAGCCCCCATTTTGCTTTTCAAAAAAACTGAAAATGAAAATGTACGTAATTTCTAGCAGACCACAACATAGCAACTGAAGTACCTAAGAATCAGCAGTATTTTTTAGTTACATTTTTCAACTTGAAGTTTTTAACTCTTCACTTATGTAATAGTGTACACACTGTCACTGTACTTTAAATAAATAATTACAATTTACTTGTTGATACTTCATATTTCTGACACACTTTGAGCTATTTTTATGAACATTGAAAATGTAACTTTCAATTTCAGACCAGTATTGATCTTCATTACTCATAACCATTTCTTGTACTTTACCTACACCAATACAATTAAGTAAATAATGTAGACCAGTGTTTTCAAAACTTTTAACATCTGTGTATCCACCTTTTGAATTTGTAATACTGCGTACCCTAGGTCAAAGCTCCCCCCCCCCCCCCCCATTTCATTGTTTTCTCTTTAGCTGTGCATTACCCACTAAACTCTTTGAGAATACCCCCAGGGGTATGCATACCACACTTAGGGAAACACTGATGTAGACTAATTGATTAATTGTGCTTTTCTTTAATCCCTACTGTAGCTGAGAGTGCAAATGCTATGTGGAAGTATTTCTAGACTTAGTGCAATTCATTGAAGCACATGGTGTTAGAATGCAGGTAATATAATTTTAATAGTTAGTTAGTTTATCCTTTAAATTTATATAATTATTTATTTTACATTCAAAACTAATTTTTATTTGATATGTTGGTGATTTTTTTTTTGTCTTCATGCATTCATGATTCAGTTTTGCTTAAACTTTTGGGAGGTTTAATTTGCTTGCTTCATAATTATTTTGTTTTTTTATAGGCCAGATTTCAAAACTTTAGAAGGAGAAGTATAGATAACCTGGGCGACTTTATTTTTGCTGTGAAAGATACTCTTCTAGCAACTCTGGAGGTCCTCTTTTTAAAAGTAGGCCTGGTTATATAGATTCAGAAAAATTAGCAGACATTGTGAAGAGAAATATACATAATCTTAAAAGACCTCATCATAAAAATTTTTTATAATGGTTATTAAGGTGTATTTTAACAGTTTTACACTGAGCTAAATGAAATTTTTTCGTGAAAAAAAAGTAAAAAACCTGTAAAACATTGATTCTCCAAGTATGGATTGCAATTCTAACAAATCAGGGCCGATATTTGCTCAATAATTTTATTTGTGAGGGAATGGAAAAGGATGGCATTAAAAATATCCCAGGAATGGAACAACTACAGGAGCCAGGCACACCTACTGGTAAGTTAAATTTCAAAATGCCGGCTATTTGTTGATCAGCAGTCTTGTCTGCTGTTTGTTAAACAACTTATTTGTTAGCTGTTTGTTAAACGACAGGCTTGTCAGCTGTTTGTTAACATAGGCTTGTCAGCTGTTTGTGTATCCAAAACACGTTACAGTTCATCCTAAGCACGTTACAGTGTATCCATAACATGTTATAGTTTATCCAAAACATGTTACAGTTTATCCAAAACACGTTACAGTTCATCCAAAACATGTTACTGTTTATAAAATTTAATCAAAGTATAATTTTTAAAAGATGTTACTATTGTAATCAATAAACATTACAAAGGTACAGACATGAATATTGTCCACAATATCTTTGGAAAACGAGTGAACTCCTCAGATCCTTGAATGCCAGCTGCTAAAACTCAACTTTATAAGTAGGTATTTTTTAAATGATTTCAGTTGGTTCACTCAAAAAAAATCTCTACTTAAGTTTGCAGTGTTTGAAATCCTTTAAATATTTCCAAAACATGTTTCAGTTCATCCGAAGCACATTACTGTTCTTCCAAAGCACATTACAGTTAATCCAAACCACGTACAGTTCATCCAAAGCACATTACAGTTCATCCTAAGCACGTTACAGTTCATCCAAAACATGTTACAGTTCATCCAAAAGAAGTTATAGTTTACAAAATTTAATCAATGTATAATTTTTAAAAAATATTACTATTGTTATCAAATCAACAGAACGATACAGACATGAATATTGTCCACAACATCTTTGGAAAACGAGTGAACTCCTCAGATCCACTAATGCCAGCTGCTAAAACTCAACAATATAAATAGGTATTTTTTAAATGATGTCAGTGTTTGAAATTCTTTTACATATTTCCAAAACACATTACAGTTCATCCAAAACATGTTACAGTTCATCCAAACCACGTTACAGTTCATCCAAACCATGTTACAGTTCATCCAAACCACATTACAGTTCATTTAAACCACGTTACAGTTCATCCAAACCACGTTACAGTTCATCCAAAACATGTTTCTGTTCATCCAAACCACGTTTCAGTTCATTAAAAACACATTACAGTTCATCCAAAACACGTTAGAGTTCATCCAAAACACGTTAGAGTATATCCTAAACACGTTAAAGTATATCCAAAACATGTTACAGTTTATCCAAAACACGTTTCAGTTTATCCAAACCACGTTTCAGTTCATCCAAAACACATTACAGTGCATCCAAAACATGTTACAGTGTATCCAAAACATGTTACATATTCCCATAAGCTCCTACATATTCCCATAAGCTCCTACATATTCCTATAAGCTCCTACATATTTCCATAAGCTCCCACATATTCCCATAAGCTCCCACATATTCCCATAAGCTCCTACATATTCCCATAATTACCTAATATTCCCATAAGCTCCCACTTACTCCCATAAGCTTCTACATTTTTCCATAAGCTCCCAAAAATTCCCATAAGCTCCCATATATTCCCATAAGCTCCCACATTTTCTTATAAGCTCCCAATAATTCCCATAAGCTCCCACATATTCCCATAAGCTGTTACATATTCCCATAAGCTCCTACATATTCCAATAACACGTTACAGTTCATCCAAAACACGTTACAGTTCATCCATAACACTTTATCGTTCATCCAAACCACATTTCAGTTCATCCAAAACACATTACAGTACTTCCAAAACAAGTTACAGTTCATCCAAACCACGCTACAGTTCATTCAAACCATGTTACAGTTCATCCAAACCACTTACAGTTCATCCAAACAACGTTACAGTTCATCCAAACCACATTACAGTTCATCCAAAACACGTTTCTGTTCATCCAAACCATATTTCAGTTCATCCAAACCACGTTTCAGTTCACCCAAAACACATTACAGTTAATCCAAAACACGTTTCATTTCATCCAAACCACATTACAGTTCATTTAAACCACGTTACAGTTCATCCAAACCACGTTACAGTTCATCCAAACCACATTACAGTTCATCCTAAGCACGTTACAGTTCATCGTAAGCACATTACAGTTCATGCTAAGCACATTACAGTTCATGCTAAGCACATTACAGTTCATCCAAAGCATTTTACAGCTCATCCAAAGCACGTTACAGTTCATCCTAAGCACATTACAGCTCATCCTAAGCACGTTACAGTTCATCCAAAGCACATTACTGTTCATCCAAAGCATGTTACAGTGTATCCAAAACACATTACAGTTCATCCAAAGCACGTTACAGTGTATCCAAAACACGTTACAGTGTATCCAAAACACGTTACAGTTCATCCAAAGCACGTTACAGTTCATCCAAAGCATGTTACAGTTTTTCCAAAGCACATTACTGTTCATCCAAAATACGTTACAGTTTATAAAATTTAATCAATGAATAATTTTTAAAAGAAATTACTATTGTAATCAAAAAAACTGTACAAAGATACAGTCGTGAATATTGTCCACAACATCTTTGGAAAACGAGTGAATGCCAGCTGCTAAAACTCAACTTTATAAGTAGGTATTTTTTAAATGATTTCAGTTGGTTCACTCAAAAAAAATCTCTACTTAAGTTTGCAGTGTTTGAAATCCTTTAAATATTTCCAAAACATGTTTCAGTTTATCTAAAATACATTACAGTTTATCCAAAACGCGTTACAGTATATCCAAAGCATGTTACAGTTCATCCAAAGCACATTACAGTTCATCCTAAGCACGTTACAGTTCATCCAAAACATGTTACAGTTCATCCAAAGCAAACGTGCTAATCATTCATAATAAAATGACTACATTAGTTATATATAAATTGTATATGTTGTAAGTCCAATACTTTATACAAATATATAGATCTTTGTTCGTTTATGCTTTGTATGTAGCATAAAAACATCAATACATTTTTCTCTAAAAGTGGTGACCAGCAACACTCATGCCTCGTATCTGCCTTTTGGGTATCTTTTTATTCATGGTATTAGTGCAGAAAATTAAATACATATAATTTTAGAAGCTATTAAACACTTTTATGAATATAATATCACTGTAGTATCTTAAACCACGATGCTCATTCTGTTAATGTTTAAATATCTTCACTTTTAGGCAGGCTTGCGGAGCCGGGAACCGCTACTTTTTGCCGGAGCCGGAGCCAAAAAAATCTGGCGGCTCCACGGCTCCCAAATGTTTTTTTTTTTACAGCAGAATTTTTTTTTTCTTTAAAACTACAGATTTGTTTGATTGTTTGCCTCCTACAATTTGAAATGTTGTCATGTTTTACGATGCCACAACAGTAACACGCACATCACCATAAGAAATCTTTAATGGGGAATCGTTTTGTGTTCGTTTTAAATCTTGTTTACCCTCCGAATTTTTTTTAATGGCATGTTATTTTGCTATATATAAAGTTAAAACAGTTTTATTTCATATAATAATTGTATCAATCATTTAAAATAAATTTTTACTGCGATGACAAACGCGTCATCTCGTATTATTATTTGACCGCGAATTTGTAATAGACTAAAAACAAAATGGTAGCTTTCTGTATTTAACAATTTTATTATAAACAGAATATCTGAAATAGAGCAGATAAATTTAAAAGGTTGTGGCTTTTCGGACCCGTATCCCAATAAAATTCGATTGTTATTCGGACCCGTGGCAAATATGCACTAAGCTTAGCTATATTTGAACTTTATTAGACGGAACCCGAAAAAATAATAATACTGAGTCCGCTTAGTGAAACCCTAGACACTGAGTAACGATTAAATCATACAATTCAAACAATTTTTAAAAAAATAAACAAAAAACAATAATAAAGTTTATGTATAGCTAAGCTAAGTGCATATTTGCCACGGGTCCGAATAACAATCAGACTTTATTGGGACGGGGTCCGAATGAAAATCAGCCTCAATAAATTTTTATTAATAAAAATCTTTACTATTTAAATTATTTTTAACAAGACTGCAACATGCCATGCATTATTGAAACGTAGTTAAAATTATATGTTTCTAATTAATAGCTAAACAATCGGTACTAAAATGCACCATTCCAGATATGGAACTGCAAAAAATTTCTTGGGGAGGGGACTCACTGAGGTCCCCCTCCCAAAACCCCTCCTCTCCGTTCGCAAGCTTTGGGCGCTTCTCACCTCCATCTTCGCCCCCCCCGAACATTTCTTCTACCCCACCAGGGGCGGAATTATGGGGAGGGGCCGGGGGGCATGCCCCCCCCCGGTTATCGCAAGTTTAGGTAATACATCATTAAATTATCGAAATATTTTTTGTTCAAAGACCAATTTTCAACAATGAAAACAGTTTCGCCCCCCCCCCCCCGGGGGTCAATGTTTTGTTCCCCCTCCCCCCTCCCCGTCAAAGTTGTCTAGATCCGCCGCTGTACCCCAGAATCAGTTCTTCGGCACCCCCCCCCCCCCCCGCCGAAAAAAATCTCCCCCCCCCAATGCAATAATCCTGGCTACAGGCCTGCCCGGGTCCGAATAGTCACTTTGAATTTATAAATAAGAAATATAAATGCTGAAGTCTTTAAAATATTTTAAATAATGTATCAATTTACTATTTGCTAATTTTATCATTGAAATAACTTTTTTAGTACTTATGAAAATGGCGACCAGTGAAACCTCGATCGAAAATAATGATACGTTTCTGGATGCACTGAAATGGTTTGTTTTTAGTAAAACCGACAATGCGTATATTTTTCAAGTTCCTGACTATGGGGGTGAACGCGGCAAAATTTGCATAACTTTTTATCAGCGGGATGTTAGCGTGGAGCAATTACAAAAAATTTTGTCTCGTGTGATACTATCTTAATAGGGAGCCGGAGCCGTCAAATTTGTGGGAGCCGGAGGCGAAAAAAAATATGGCGGCTCCGCAAGCCTGCTTTTAGGCTGCAGTCTAGACCAACAGTAAATTCATTCATCTTGTAGACTTCTAAATCAGCATACTTTTTTTTTTATCTGTCATTTAATAAAAAACATTAGATCAGCATTACATTAATTAGGTAAAATAAGAACCCATTTAGGTACAGCCTAGTGGCAAAAAATAGTAAATTTAGAAAAGCTTCAAGTGTTCATTGGTCTAAGGGCAGCCAGCAAACGCTCTCATAAACATGTACACTATAAAATAACAAAATGAAAGTTAGATTAGCTACACAAACACTTAGTTTGTCTGTGGCTATAGCCTTGAAGTTTGCATCAGAGTCAAGGTGTAAAAAATTTTAATCTATCAAAGGCACAGTAAATTTCATTTTAATATATAATAATGTTTTAGATATTTTGGTCTTTTTTTCCATCCATGGGACACTTTTGTGGTTGGAACAATTATCTATCTGCAATTCAGAGCATTTTATGTAGAGGCTAATGCTGGAATTCAGGTGAACATTTTGCAACATCGCAAATGGTGTACCTCAAAATAATTTTAATATCCTACAAATAGATAATGATGCAGTTACTGCCTACTAGCAACTTTTTACTGACTTAACTGAACTTTTTTAGAAACGAGCAATGGTATTGACTCTCATGTACACATTCTTCTAAAACTTATTTGTAGTGAAGTTTTAAATTAAGATGCTACCATACAGTAACACTAACCAACATAGCAATGAAAAAAAATAGTATTAGACAAAAGTTTAGTTGAACTGTAATATTCAGAAACCGAAAATTTGCATGACTTTTGAATCCATTTAACTTCACAAAATAAAATTAGTTTTTAAAAGGTAAAGCTAGATATAATTTAAATGTACTGGTATTTAATTTAAAGAAATTTCATTTTAGGGTGATGCACTATCTTGCCATCAATAATTAATTAAGGCTGCACTTTTCAATAATACGATATCTGATAGAATGTTTTTTACTATTGCATGAATGAATGTATTTAGAAAGAAAATTATATAGTTCATGTAACTATCGTTAAAAATGATTAATATTATGTATATTAATAACTATTGTCATTATTAATACTATTTTAAAAGATATGTACCCATTTTTTATATTATTTCAGAAAAAGTGACTATTGAAAGCAAATTTGTTTAGTGTAAATTTCCAGTCACATGTTCAAGAAATACATTGTTTTGTCAATTGGCTATTTTTATTTAAATTAAGCTGCTTTGTATGATCATGTCTATTGAAATGTTGAAATATAATAAAGTGGCTAGTTTATTTCATTAAATCATATGCATAAAGTAGAATGATATGTCACAAATTTTTTTAATTATTAGAATATTGTATATATTTATAACACATGATTTAAATTTATAATATTTACTATTTAAAAAGAAAAAACCATTTAGAAAGATTAAATCTTTTTATTTTATATGAAACAGATGATATGAATAACTGTGCTTCTATCATTTCACAAGACTAAGATTAATATGAGCAGTACTTACTTTTTTTCGTTATAATTGTTTTTCCTTTTTGTAATGTAAATGTTGTTAATTAAATAATTCATGCAATTAGATTTTTATACATTATACAGGAAAAAAATGACAACTTACACATATCTACTCTTTGATACTACTGTAAAAAATATTTTATCACCATTAAAATATCTAAATTGTATTTTGACTTATCTTTTTTTTTTGTTTTGTTTATTAAAATGTTGTATTGTTATCATTACATTGAATTAGTTACAATAGTTTAAATTGTTACAAAAAAAGTCTAATACCAATGTAACATTACAATAAAAACTGACGGTGCCTAAAATACCTATGTCAGATTTTTACACAGCTAAAATAAATGTTTGGCAAGATGTTATAGACCAACTATAGACTATGCTTAAGTCAAGATAGTTATACTTTTATTTGCTCTTTATAGAAGACAAAGAGATGGCGATATTTTAGTATATTGATAAAAAATGGATATGTGTTTTCTTTTGCAAATATTTTTTAGAAAAATACATACATCTTCTACACAGTAATCACACTGACTGTGTGATATAAACGTTATGCCTATTTAATCAGTACTGCATACTGTCTAAACAACATTATGGACCCACAGGCCAACCGGAGGATGATATGAAGACCCATATGATGGACTAAAGTGGATCCCTTTCAGTCAGAAGTATAAGCAAATGTAATTGACTAGTCTGGGTGGAGAGGTACCATAGCATTATATTTTATAGGAATTAAATCTAAAAAGGGTGTAATGGGAGTGATGATCATAGGCGGTCGCTAAAGTTGCCAAGCCATAAATTATGGCATAATAACGAGACCCTCTTACATTCATGGGACCCTGACAAGTCACTGCGTATACTATAGACAGCCTGTCTATAATTAAATGAAATGACATTATTTACTTTAACTTTTAAAAAAGTAAGCGTCATTTTATCCGTGCTTAGCTTTAAAAAAATGCTGAAAGTTTGATTAAGTCTCTAAGGAAGCCTGTTTTCAATGCAACAATATAAATTATGAAAACGTCTCGTCAACATATAAATTTAGTTAGTGTCCAGCTAGGTCTCATTGTTGCTTAGTTCAGAGAAATAATGTTCGATTTTATTTTTCATAAAATCGCCGTAAAATATTTTTTTGTTTTTATCAATGTGAGTTATGTATGTCAGTGTACTTTATATGAGCACCAAATTAAATGGCGGTGGCCCATGAAGTATGTCCATGAACGACTTCCGTTTAAGAACTTAAATGATAAGTGTGGTCGATCTAGTTCTTTATATCTATGCCTCAAAGTGTGTTTAGCAATTGACCAAGGTACATAATTCACATTTACATCATTAAACTCACTTTTTAAAGTTATATCCCTTTGCTATTTTTTTTTTTTTTAAATACGATGATTTCTTTCAACGTATTGTGTTCATCGTTATAAATATAATACCAGTTATTTGCGAAATATTAGCCAGTGAAAAAATATTTTTATATTAGTTCCGGTGTCGTTTTAAGGTTTTTTTAAGGGCCCACAGCAGAGACTAAGATATTTGGGGGCCTTTGGGACGATATTTGCGGGGCCCTAGGCAAAAAAAAAATAAGGTGGACGGGTAGCCGAGTGGTGTAGATGGTCGTTTGTCGACCTGAGAGGCCTGGGTTCGATCCTCGGTGAGAACCAAGTGAATTTTTCCAGGTTCTTGTGAAAATTGGTCTAAGTCCCATAAGTCCGCTTAGGTTTAAATGGGTTTTTGACAAAATTGTGGGAGTTATGGCGGTTAGGCGTTGTGCTAACCACACAATCTCTTTACTTTTTTTTTAGGCCAAAAAAAAAAAAAGGAATTTAAACGGTTTAATAGGCTCTTTCGCAGTGTACCCATACTGATTGTCTAGTTCACCTATCTATAAATACGGCTCTAATTGGTCAGATTAAGATTCTCATCAGAACAGTAAGAGCAATTTTTATTTGGTTCCCCTAAATTGTGTCAAGAGTTTTATTTTATCAGTGGGCGTTTAGATAGGATAACAACAAATGGAGAAGTAGGGGGAACAAAAAAAACCTCACAGAGTTTGATGACGAACCTAACAAAAAACATTAGCAATCGAAATGAATAGATTGGGGGCTGGGCTGCGTATGCACATGAGAGGCCACAAGGCAGTATACAAGACAACAATACAAACAAAGGGCTTACCAGGAAGCTGAGAGAAAGACGTGGGAGTGGAGAAGGAAAACTCTGGATTGGGGGAAAGTAGAGTTGGCAAGTGTGTCTACATGGGCGTCAACCTATAAGAAGAAGGAGATGGCGCTCAGGACAACCTGCTGCAGACCCCCCCCAGGCACGCCGAGAGGGGGACAGGGGGGTCATTGCCAGGGGGCCCGCATCTGTAAGGGGACCCGGCCGCCCCGACCATGTCAATTTTTTCACGACGTATTGTTTATTAAGGGGCCCGCAATGATGTCCTGCCCTGGGGTTCGTGTTGGCTCCTGGCGCCACTGTCCCCCCACCCACCCCATACTGGCCCCCCACCCTAGTCTGGTGGAAGGAGAAGCTCCTGAAAAAAAAGGTAATGTGTTGCGGTATGGAGCCTTTACTAGTCTCTCGATCACACAAGTGACTCTGCCTAGAAGCGTAGCGAGGGGAGGGCAAGGGGGCACCACACCACGGGCGCTACTCACAAAGGGGGGCGCCAAATGTGTATGTTTCACATATAATATTATATGGTTTTCGAATGGGGATGGGGTGCTAAAAAGGTATTGTGACCCGGGCACGAGTTAAGCTCGCTTCGTTACCGACTCTGCCCCAATGCCCCGCTTAATGGCGCGTACTGCTAAAGATACCACTGATTGTTGGATAATCGCCGTCTTATACAGGCTAGTGCTGGGAAGGTAATTAAGATTTCACGAATGTGCCGAAATTGATAACGAATTGAAAATTTAAATGAATATGTTATGCGCGTGCCAGAGCCTTATGTTTTTATGTTTAGTAATTATAATAATTTTTTTTGGTTGTTAAAGTTTTTAATTTTTTCTTTATTTTTTGGCTTGCCATGAGCATATTTTGCATGCCACGTTTGGCACGCCTGCCGTATAATTGCCATACCGTGACTAGTGCTTTAAAAAAAAAAAAGTCTTGAAATATTGTGCCGGTTTGGAGTCTGAGTTCAGACACTTAATTTGATCATATAAAAATAAAACAGAGATGACGGAAAGAAAAAAAAAATGAAATTATGTTTTACTATGTTTCTATTGTTAATTATTTCACTGATGGTTAACTGTCAAAAAATTTTAATAGTACAAAAGAAACACAATGTCCCGATCTGTTAAGCAGTGCTGATCCTAGGGATTTGGGGGCCCGGAGGGACTTGGCCTTTTGGGGGCCCCTGCATTTTGACATTCGACACCATGACATGAGATAATGTACTTAGCATTTAAAGTTTAAGAAAATTTGGGGGCTCCCCTCAAGCTGCAGCCCGGGGGCACTTTCGAATTTGGACCCCCTTCCCCCACCTTAGGTACGCCTCTGCTGTTAAGTCCCTGTATGGATGAGATATCTATTATCTCCTAGATCTTATAAACTACTAATGGGACAGCTTTTGCAGTGCCCTTCTTTCACTCCCACCCCGATAACGCAATGACCATAGGGGATCCACGGGAGACATAGAGGGAACTTTAACCATGACCTCAAAAAATTCCCTTGGCTTTTACCGGAGATCGAACCCGGAGCCCTCAGTTCGAAAGTCAAGAGCTTTATCGCAATGTCATAATCAGTATCATTAAAAAAAAACCCCAGAATATTTAAAGCAATCTTTCATTTTTTTTGTTTACTTAGTTCATATGAGTTGGCAGCTGAACCAGGTACTTTATTAAATGTATTGACAACAGTCTGTCTGTATCTGTGTAGAGTTTAGACTGCATGGAAGATAAAATGCAGTCGTTGTCAACTTCAACACATGCAGACGATGCGATATGGCCGTGTTTCTCAAAAAGTGTGGTATGCGTACCCCAGGAGGAACTCGAAGAGTTTGGCGGGGGTTACACGTGCCACGAGTTGAGAACATCCGGTAAACATGCTCGGCTAAACAATGCCATGAGTGGGGAACAATGACCGTAAAAACAATATTCAGTTGGGATTTTTTTTTTCACCAGGGGTACACACAGTATTACGAAAATGAAATTGGGGGTACACAGATGTCGCAAGTTTGGGAAGCACTGCAATGAGGCAATTACAGCTATATTAACAAACTTTCAAGCGAATGTTTTCTTTAGCGGCACTCATCTATATATTAAACTGAACAGCCTCCACAATTCGCGTTTTTATCAAAATGTTTTTTTTTTCAAAAGAGTGGTAATAACGAATGCTAATAATCAATTTTACAGACACTCACAGTACATGTATCTTACACTTACAAACATCAAAAGTGCAAAGGCTTTATGTTTTATTGAATTCAATGGCCAGAATAAAAATAAAAAAAACAGAACAATCATCTATAAAAAATATAGATTTAAAATGATTGATAAAAGCCATTTTGCTGAAAGTGTCAAAACAGTCACATTACATTTATGATCATAACAGTTCTTGAGTTTGTGGCGGGTGGGGGCTGGAGGGGGGCTCTAGGAAAAATCTACATTTCTGGGGTATTAGGCAAAGTTACATTTGGGGGCCATAGGCAAAGTTACATTTGGGGGCCATAGGCAAAGTTACATTTGGGGGCCATAGGAAAAGTTACTTTTGGGGAGGGGCCCATGACAGTTATATGTGGGGGCGTAGGCAGTAACATTTGAGGGCTCTAGTGAAAGTTATATTAGGGACACAAGGCAAATATATAATTGGGGGGGGGTAGGTAAATTAACTTTGCAGGCACTAGGCTAAATCATTGTCAATGTTGCGAATTGGAAGCGGAAGGGCCGGGGGGGGGGAAGTGGTTGGCAACTCGGACACATGTCAGGGGCGCCGATTTCGAAATTTATTTTTATTTATTTATTTATTTTCCTGGCTGAGGCCCTGGTTTTGCTGGTGAGGGTTTTACAAACAGCACTGCAAGTAAAATTAGGATAAACAAAAAATAAAAAAAATAAAAAATTAATGGGCAAGAGACATCAAAAACAAGAAGAAATAAACAGAAGCCAGTGTTGTGCACGAAATATAATTCTAAAATAATGCAGAAAATAACTAAATATTATTGCGTGAAAAGATTAAATTGATTATGGTGAAATAAATGTGAAACATTTAAGTTCATTGACACAGAATCCCCAATATTTTAAATAACAACAAAAAAATAAAAATACATCGTAATTTTAAACAGCAAGATGTTCTTATTTTTGTTCTGCTTTCAAATGACATTTCGTAATGACTGCTTTGAATAAAGCAAAGTGTCTCTGAACAAGTTTTAAAATAATGGACTGGGAATGTGAATTGTTGCACAGTATGTATTGAATTCTTCCATCATCTGCTCGCTGTCTCTCTTCCATTTCCCCTTTCGTCTGTCTGTCCACATCACCTTAAAATGACTAGAAAGAGAAATACAATGTCTTCAACGTCACGCGAAATATTCAAAAGATTTTTTTTTAAACAAATCTTCTCAACTATCCATTCCTGCTTATATTACTGTCCCACTTATAAAAGCAAGCAGACGTCATAAAAATATATTGCGTAATCGTTTGACGGTAAGGTCTTTGTAGCAAAAATTGTCTTTGTCAAATGTTGTTTTTTTTTTTTTAAATCTCCCATTTCCGATTTCGCAATACCTGCAATTATAAAAATCTGCCCCATTAGCAACCAAATTCAATTAAAGCTTCGGTTAACTTTTCTTATCAAATATTGTAAGCAACTGAAAGGGCAAGTTGTAGTGTATATTGTGTATCTGTATTTTTTTTTTGTGTTAACAATAACATTTGAAGCGGTCTTTTTTTTGTTTTAAACAAAACAATGGTAAATAGTAAAAATTCCATTGAAACACAATTCTAAACTTCTATAGCATGAGATGGAGGGTTATTTTTAGATCTGAAAGATAATGAATTAAAATGAGATGTACAAAAAACAAACAAACAACCATTAAGATATATATATATATACTAGTTGCAAGTACCCGGCTTTGCGCGGGTTTAAAATAAGGTTTTCTGTTTGCCTTCTGTTTTCTCCCTACCCTCTCTCTCCCTTCCTCTTTTTCTCCCTCCCTCCCCCTCTCTCCCTTTCCCTCCCTCCCTTTCTCCCTCCCCCCTTTCTCCCTCCCTCTCTCAAATCTCTCTCCGTCCCTCTCCCATCTCCCTCTCTCCCCTCTCCCCCTCCTTCTCTCCCCCCGTCCATCCTCCTCCCTCCTCCTTCCCTCTCTCTCCCTCCCTGCCCCCTCTTTCTCTTTATCTCTTCCTCCCATTTCTCCCATCCTCTCCCTCTCTCCTTCCCTCCCCTCTCTCTCCCTCCCTAACCTCTCTCTCCCTCCTTTCTCCCTCCCTCCCCTTTCAACCTCTCTCTCTCCCCCCTCTCTCCCCCTTCCTCCCTCCCTCATTCCTCTCTCTCTCCCTCCCTGCCCCCCTCACTTTTTATCTCTCTCCCTCCCTCTCTCCCTCCCTCCCCTCTCTCTCCCTCCCTCCCCTCCCTCCCTTCCTTTCTCTCTCCCTCTCCCCCTGCTCCCTCTCCCCCTACTCCCCTCTCCCATCTCCCTCTCTCTCCCTCCTTTTCTCCCCCCGTCCACCACCCTCCCTCCTCTCTTCCCCTCCCTCCCTACCCTCCTTTCCTCTCTCCCCCCCTGCCCCCTATCTCTCTCTCTTTATCTCTCTCTCTCTTTATCTCTCTCTCCCTCCCCCCCTCTCTCTCTCTCTCTCTCTATATATATATATATATATATATATATATATATATATACTTATTATTATGGTTTCACACTTCTTCTAAAATTCTTCTTCATTCCTTTACCTTCCTCAAACTGTGCACATCAGAGAGCATGAAAAAACATCAACAATTCTTTGCATCACAAAGGCACAATACAGCACCAGCGCGCAAGTTCTATTCGATCATAGGGAAATGACGTCACAGAGGAATTTTATTTATGGCGCCGTCGAGATTACTTTAATATAGTAAAATACTAAAATAAAAAAAAAATTAATAACAATTAAACTACCCATCGAGATGAAACGAAACCTGTCCTATAACCTTTCCCATGTAATTATGTGTATGTGTAACAAATTTCACGTTATTTGTTTGTCTGGATCTTGAGTTATAAGGGAACAGACAGACAGACAGACAACGAATGCGTCTGTGGATCGGACCCAGGACTCTCAGGTCGACAGTGAAGCGCTCTACACCTCTTGACCACCCACCCGCCCCCTCTGATTTGAAGTGGATCGCAACAAATAAGTAACAGTTGTTGAATGCCTTTTATCTATAATAATGATTTGAGGAATTCACTTAAAGCAAAGACGTGACTTCAAAAGCACAGCATTTAATCATTTACTAGCTGTACGCTGCAAAACCTTTGCATAGAGTTATATCCCCTTAGGCTTGATCGGTAGGCTTGGTTATTTTTTTTTTTTGGTTTCGGGCAGATCCGATTTTTTTCATGATTGTATTTTAAACTGGAATACTGTTGTATTAATTCTTTACTTTCGATTTAACGCAGAGGCCAAATCGCTTTTATTTATGTTATTTACAAACAAGTACTACAATCAGTGGCGCCGAGAGCCAACACGGGCCCCCAGGGCAGGACATCATTGCGGGCCCCTTAAACAATAAGTCGTGAAAAAAAATGACATGGTCGGGGCGGCCGGGCCCCCTTACAGATGCGGCCCCCTGGCAATGACCCCCTGCCCCTCCCTCTCGGCGTGCCTGACTACAATTGCCACCATTCTACACTGCTGGCTTCATCATCACTACTACTTCTCTGCTCTTACGTCACAAGGTACAAAGTCACTGCTTTCAATTAAACGGTGCGCTGGTGTACGGGAATTCCCTATTCATTGCGCACCACCTCGGGCAAGGATAGAGTTATAACCATACATTATAGATTTTTTTCCCTTCTTTTACCCGTTTTTTCTTTCTGTACGATGCCACATTTCGTGCTGCTCTCGATCCCACATTCTGACACTCGCCCTTGGCCCCCCTCCCCTTAGTACTGCGGAGGCCACCCCTGGTCATCGCCTCTCCCAGCCAACATCTCTGGACCACCCAGTTTTTCCGCAGCCAGGCTTTTCCCCCTGCCACTTTTTTTTTGTCTGGTCACAGTGTTCCAATCTAATATTTACAATCGAGGTTTTAAAAACTGTATATATCTAGTGTGGAAAAGAAAACCGTTACAATATATAACAATGTGTTTTTTTTCCCTTCTTTATTTCCCTGCCAGTAATGTACCCACCCACCTGTCCCGCCTTTTTCTGTTGCCATTATAATGCAATAAAAAAAAAAAAAACATTAAACGTTTGGTCCTCTCGGGTTCTCGTGACCTCTGACACCTTTGAGACTGGACACGCCCATGAGCTAAATTGCTTATGACGCAGACAGTTGTATATATGTATATATATATATGTGTAAAGCATAAAGAAAACATGGATGGTTGGGGGGGTGTAAGTCGGGAGCTGGGGTTATGACGCCTGAATGTAGCCATTATAACAGAATCATAATTTTGACTGGAAGTGTAAACACAAGTCGTATAGATGACAGATGAATGTTGCGTGGGCGTTGGAGATGTGTGAACTGATCTATCTATCTATCTATCTATCTATCTATCTATCTATCTATCTATCTATCTATCTATCTATCTATCTATCTATCTATCTATCTATCTATCTATCTATCTATCTATCTATCTATCTATCTATCTATCTATCTATCTATCTATCTATCTATCTATCTATCTATATATCTTAATATCTACCTACTACCTATCTACATTTCTGCCTGCTTACCCGTTTGTCGGTCTGTGTATCTGTTTCTCTCTCTCTATCCAACCATCCATCCCCTAACTTCTGTCTATCTGTATGTCAATCTATCTATTTACCTACATTCCGATCTACCTACTTATCTGCATGCCTGCCTGCTTACCTACCTGCTTGTCTACCTGTCTGTCTGTCTGTTTACCTGTTTGTCGATCTGTTTGTATGTAAATTTCTGTCTATCCATCCATTCACCCACGTAAACCCACCCACCTACCTACTTTTCTGCCGATCTGCCTGTCTGTCCGTCGTACATCTGTCTATCAATATTTCTGTCAATCCATTTGTCTGTCTATATCAGGAATTGCGGCACATGAAGTCAGTCAGACCACAAACCGGTTCCCCCATCCTTATATCTGTTGAACTCTTCATTACCAAGACTCAGCCTGTTGAACATTATCCAATAATAATTGTAAAAGATTCCGTAAAAAAATAATCAATATAAAATCTAAAAACTAACTTGGATCTGCAATAAATAGGCTGCTTCAATAAACTCAACATGGGGGGTTCAAGTTCTCTATTGGGCCACATTTCGTCTATCGGTATGTTATACATCTTATGACTATCAGACTGTAATTCTGTTTTATTGTTGTTGAATGACTGACTATCAGCGGGCTAAAAAGAAAGATTCTTGAATTTAAAAGAAATGTCAGACGAAGAGCCAATGGGTAGGGATTAATAAAACGTAACGAGCTGTTTGTGCTGACGGGGGAGGGGGGCATAATTGGCTCACGGAACATTTTTTCCCCACCCATGAAGGTTAAGGAAAAATAACGGAAATAGACATTCAGAGACATTTTAAAATTACACTGTAGAGATGTTCCAAGTACTGACCATGCAAGTACACGCACCAGTACAAGTACTGACCATGAAAGTACAAGTTCGAGTAAAGTACTGACCATGAAAGTACAAGCTCGAGTACAAGTACTGACCATGAAAGTATAAGTACGAGTAAAAGTACGAATACAAGTACAAATACTGAGTACAAGTACCAAGTATCGCACCGCTGATATCTATGCTAGTCTTCAGGTATTAGCACTTCAGCATGTAGTTAGATTACGACTAATGTTATTTAGTACCTCTGTGCAAATCTATGTTAGTCTTCAGATATTAGCACATTTAATTAAATACCGAATTATAAACAAACCGTAAATCAATGCATGAAAGAAAACAAGCAATTAAGCCTGTTCCATTCTGGACACAGGACGTGTTAGAGCATTTTCGTATTATGTATCAGTACGTATGCTATCTTTCAGTAAATATTTGTAAATTTTGTAAATGTTTATAAATTCCATTGTGTAATGCATATATCTGAAAAAAGATATTAAAAAGACGTTTTCTTATATTTGAAAAAAAAAATTATTTTCTCTTAAATCTAACTACAAGTGGTTTGTGGTTACTGAAATAGGACTCATAATTGAAAACATTCGAAATTATAGTCATTTAATCGTCCGAAAACTCCGTCAATTGTTGCATAGCTCTGATACTTTCAATTAAACTCAGAACACAAGCTTACTATTTCACTTGATGAGTTTCTTAATAAATCTTGGTGAAACTACGTGCTGCAGTATTTCGCACAAAATGAATGGGTTATTGAAAGTACAAGGTGTATATATAATATATAAGCCCCTTAGGAGCCCTGAAGCCCGGCCCTCAGAGGTCCTGTCGCGAAAAGAACTTTTGATGTACACATGGCAGGCCAAGACCTACAAAATGATATATACATCATGGGTCTAGGACTTATAGTTGCTGAGAATGGGCGCTCCTTTATTAATATAGCTTATATAGTAAAAAACGGTACTAAGCCCTCAGAGGTCAGATCGCGAAATGGAAAAAGTCATTTCTTGGCAGGCCAAGACCTACAAAATGATATATACATCATGGGTCTAGGACTTATGGTTGTTGAGATCTAGGGTGATGACAGACAGACAGACAGACAAAACGGGGACATTTTTTTTCGAAAATGCTCTAAAAATATGACTTAATAACCATTATTTTAACTAACATACTTTCATTCCGTTAATCTGGGTTGTCGTAAGCTTATCTCGGACCCCTGCCAATCTCCATCAATTGCTAAGTCATGTCATAGCACTCATGTAGCTGCTAAGTCATTTTTTTTTTATATCAGATTACTATACCCAACCGGTGTTCCCATGGGGAAGGGCTTTGACCCTGCGTTCATGGGGAAATAAACAAAGTATTCTAATACAATTATTAAACAGGAATATTTTATGGGAAAGGAACGACCATTGATGTGAAAAGAATGAACAAACTATATGAATGGGTTCGTCTAAGGTCAAAGGTTGAAGTTGAAGTTTGCGTGAGAATATGAATAAGCAAGCGAACAGAAGAGCGCGACTTACTCCGGCTAAATTAAGAAACAAGGGGCGCAACCCTCGAGCTCTGAGATAACCCGGGCACGGTTAAAAAAAATATATATATCAAAGACGGGTCGGATAGAGATTTATTTATTTCCGTACGTAACGGAGATCTCTTAGAGCGGCGGTTTGTTAAAACAAATTGGCGGCCATTATATATGCTTGTCCTGTATTTAGGTCTCTGTTGGAAAAAAAAGGGGGGGGGTTGAGGGACTATAATAACAGGTGTTAACCTTTGCATGAATTGCACCAGAGGGGAAAAAAATCTGTTCAGCTAAAAGCATTGTGTATTGAGAAAAAAGATTTTCAGACAGTATATGGCTTTTGACAATGGCGAAAAAAAAAACAAAACAAAAAAACATTTCAACTGTTTAATAACAATTAGATTAAAACTTTAATTTGTCATGTAAGTAAATTAATCCGAAGTCACAACAGAAACATTCTTTGAATATTTGGTTGTGAGTTTATTGCTGCACAAACATATCTGTTTTTATTGTGTGTACAATATTGAGCTCTATGAAGCCATCAAAGCCAACAGTCCAGTAGCGTGAAAATTCTACAGCAGGGACCATGCCAATAGCAGGAAATAAATGTTACTAAGTAGAGCAAACAAGCAGAAGGGGCCAGACAAAACGCAGGGGGTCCACACGCTACGGGCCTGAAAGCCAATGATGTAGAGTGAGACCCACTGTACCAGTATAGTGTTCATATTTTGCTACTGGACATTTTACTGGTTGATGGTGAATTGTAGTTTTCATTTCGTTAATTTAGTTTTTCTGATTATAATTTTTTAACTACCCCTAAATAATCTCATCCGTATAACTTTGTTTCGTTTATATCACTGCAGTTTTTTTTTATTTATTTATATTTTGACTTCATAACTCATTTGGTTTAAACTGAGTTGCAGTCCTATCAAGAAATATCTCAAAACAAACCGTGGCACTCCAATGTATTCAGGCCCGTAGCGTGCGGGGGTGGGCCACCCTGCGTTTTGTCTGGTCCCCTGCTAATTTGTTCTACTTAGTAAAATGTATTACCTGCCCCCCCCCCCGGCTATTGCCTGGCCCCTGCTGTAGAATGCCTGGCCCCTCCTGTAGAATTTTCACGCTACGGGGCTGAATGTATTCATCCACCAGATGTAAGAAATGTAAAGAATAAATACATTAAAATTAAATGACGCCATTTTTACATACATGGTAAAGCTACAAATTCTTATCGACATTAAATATTAATTTAAAATACCGCTTGAAGTATTTGGTTTATAACTAAGGTGAAAAGATAAAACAGTCAGGTAAACAATTGTAATCAATGATCAGACAGGCCTCTATTGATTATAATGCGTGACAGAGAATTTAATTCGCCTTCTGTCTTGAGCCCCAAAAAAATGTCTTGGCAGACAGAAAAAAAAATAAAGCAAGAGCTGTCTTGAAACGCTACTTAACCACATACTGCATATGCACATAACAAACACACATTGTTAATGTACACATTAACACATGATGCACACGTTCACACAATATGGATGTTTTATGTTCACGATGTTTGCACTCTTAAAAGCATAATGTAAACACGTATGTATTTGGGGGACCCTAGGTAGAGAATATTGGGGGTGGGTGGGGTGAAGGGGTGGGGGTGGGTTCGGAGCTTTTGACAAAGATATCTATCAGGGCCCCCCCACCAAGCATCAGATCATTAATACTTGAAGGGATGGGGGTGGGGGCGGGGCTTTTGACAAAGATATCTATCAGGGCCCCCCACTAAGCGTCATATCATTAATACTTGAAAGGGGGCCCTTTTTGTAGTGATCCCTTAGTTTACATATGTTTAAGAAGGTCACGGATGTAAAAGTTTGAACTAACAAAAGCAACAGCAGCAACAACAACTAAACACTGTTTGTTTACACCAGCATATGACGATGAGGTCTGTACACAAGGGTGTGTAAAACTGTCTTTTGCTCTACACAGCTGTCTACTAAAGCACCCACAAATTTAACTGTCCACTTTTTTTTTTTTGACTCTCAAGCAGAATGGCTCGTCGTTCTTTTTTTTTTGGTTGATATCCGTGCCACTATTAAAATAAACATCACAGGAAGTTATTACACGTAATTTACAGTTGGTACCCGAGTAGTTAGTCCGGTTCCATCCCCTGAACATGATATGACGTAAGCGGTGTTCCATGAAGACAAGCGTCCTCCATCACTCTGATTGGCTGATATGTAATGTAATGTCACAGCTTTAGCTAACATTAATAACGTTAATGAAATGATTTTTTTTTATCTCTCGCTTAATATTCTACGTTGCCGGTATTTATAATTGCTTTTTTAAAATAAGGTTTTAATAATAGAAATTTCTCTCTCTGTCTCTTTCTCTCTCTCTCTCTCTCAGTTTATCTGTCTGTCTCTTGCTCTCTCTGTGTCTATCTCTGACTCTCTCATTGTCTCTCTCTCTCTTTATCTCTCTCTCTCTCGCTGTCTGTCTGTCTGTCTCTCTCTCTCTCTCTCGGCCTTTCGAGTGTTGCCACTTGGATTATCGCACAAGGCCCTGCCGGGGAAGGGTAGTAGTGGTGGTGCTGGAGGGGGGGGGGGGAATGCTCCTTCATGTTAGGACGTCTTTTGTCAATTAGCTATAACAAAATTAAATTCTAGTTCAAACTAATAGCTCTTCAAGGATCCTTCGCTGATCCCTACCCCTCCCTGATTTTATATAGAACACAAACCTATTGGGGGGGTTGCTATTGCACCCCTTCCACACAGCCGATGCTGCAATGGCCATGGAGGATAGACAAGATTACTAGCCTTCTGTGATTCGAACCACTAAACTTGATCCGGGTTGCTAGACCGCTGCTAGTGGAGGCTAACATATTTAGCTAAATTACAGGGAACTAGCAGCTAGATGTAACAAAATTACAGGAAACTAGCAGCTAGGTGTAACAAAATTACAGAGAACTAGCAGCTAGATGTAACAAAATTACAGGTAACTAGCAGCTAGATGTAACAAAATTACAGGTAACTAGCAGCTAGATGTAACAAAATTACAGGGAACTAGCAGCTAGGTGTAACAAAATTACAGGTAACTAGCAGCTAGGTGTAACAAAATTACAGGTAACTAGCAGCTAGATGTAACAAAATTACAGGTAACTAGCAGCTAGATGTAACAAAATTACAAGGGAACTAGCAGCTAGATGTAACAAAATTACAGGGAACTAGCAGCTAGATGTAACAAAATTACAGGTAACTAGCAGCTAGGTGTAACAAAATTACAGGAAACTAGCAGCTAGGTGTAACAAAATTACAGAGAACTAGCAGCTAGATGTAACAAAATTACAGGTAACTAGCAGCTAGATGTAACAAAATTACAGGGAACTAGCAGCTAGGTGTAACAAAATTACAGAGAACTAGCAGCTAGATGTAACAAAATTACAGGTAACTAGCAGCTAGATGTAACAAAATTACAGGGAACTAGCAGCTAGGTGTAACAAAATTACAGGTAACTAGCAGCTAGGTGTAACAAAATTACAGGTAACTAGCAGCTAGATGTAACAAAATTACAGGGAACTAGCAGCTAGATGTAACAAAATTACAGGAAACTAGCAGCTAGGTGTAACAAAATTACAGGGAACTAGCAGCTAGATGTAACAAAATTACAGGGAACTAGCAGCTAGGTGTAACAAAATTACAGGTAACTAGCAGCTAGGTGTAACAAAATTACAGGTAACTAGCAGCTAGATGTAACAAAATTACAGGTAACTAGCAGCTAGATGTAACAAAATTACAGCTATGTTGAGTTAAATTACAGCTAGATTGCTAACAATTGAGTTGAGTTAAATTACTGCTATATTTATTTAAATTGCAGTTAGAATGAGCTAAATAACAGATAGATTGAGCCAAACTACAGCTATATTGAGCTAAATTAAAAATAGGTTGAGCTAAATTACAGCTATATTTAGCCACATTACAGCAAGATTTAGCTATTATATGCATGTGTAGTATCCAAAATTCTCAATCCGTGAAATGTGAATCAACCGTGAGTCGACGGTGGAACCATTCTGGCTAAAAAAATATAAAAATAAAAATAACGTTAGAACAAAATGTCCGAGTAAAAAAAAATAATTAAAGTTTATTAAATGAAGTGATGACTTAAAAAGAATAAAAATATGACAGCCTCTCCCTGATCTTTGGTACAGAAAAATAAATAGCTGCATAAAAACAAAGAATGGCAAAAACGGGGGAGTCTTTGTGTGAAATTTTTATTTTATTTAAGAATGGAATTATTTGGCGAGTGAAGCTCATGTTTCTCTTTATGCTCTTTGATATAAAAACATGTTTTGACATTCCTACTTTACAGCTGATGTATCGCATTCCATGCGGGGGGGGGGGGGTGTACAATTTAGTGTTTCAAATAAAAAAAAAGTGTTCCAGGACATAAAAAAAGGGCGGAGAACCTCTGGTGTGAAGGCGTCAATGAACTGTATCAGTGTGTGTGTGTGTGTGTGTGTGTGTGTGTGTGTGTTTGCATCTGTTCACGCGTGAGTCTATGCCAATTTTATTTTTTTTACATAAGGTGTTAATAACTGTGTTTGTTTGGTCTCGCTATACGCCCCCCCTCCCCCACATGCTCTGTGATATATATTAAATTACTCACGCTGGAATGAATCATGCAAGGTGTATGTGTGTGTGTGTGTACAAGAGGGTTTGGGGGGGGGCGGGTTTAGCTATATTTACATTTATATATATTGGTTTCATTTCTTTTTTTTGTCCCCCCCCCTTCCCCCTATTATATAAAGCAAGCGGAAATGACGCAAAGTTTGTTTATGACAACAATATTATTCACATGATGCGTGGGCAGCATTATCGGGAATTTTTTTTTTTATGTTTTATGTTTTATGAATCCAATCGCTCCATTAGCCAGTGTTAATGAAAAGACGCTTCCCCCCTGTCTTTATTTATTTTAATGGCGCAAGTAATAAAGGACGTTGTGTACACCCCTACCCCCCCTCCGCCCCCAACCCATCATAGGCAATTATGGTTACAGATCTTTTTTCATTTCCGCTAGCTTCTATATACATATATATACATCTCAAAAGCAAATAAATAATAACTTGTGGGGGAGTATTGGGGGCGGGGGGAAGGCCGGCTAAGGAACAATGTACGACTAAAACTGGAACATGTTCCATACCTTACCTACAGTTGCCATAAACAGTCTAAATTTTTCTCTCTGCGTTTGGAGGCGCTGGACGTGTTGGGTGCTTTGATCGTTCGTCTCCGCCCTTTTTTGTAAAGGCTGGTGTTGAGTAGCTCTGACACCCACTTGGTCCTGTTATTGGAGACTTTAAAAAAAAAAAATGAGGATATTTTTGTTTGTTTTTTACAATTAAAAAAAATTGAAGTGGCAGTAAAAAAAAAAAAAGTTTTTTTGGCGTAAAGAAGAAATCCCTTCAAATTTTTAAATGGGTCTCGTTTTGATAAGTTGAGATAACTCTGTAAATTATTTTGACAATGTAATGGTGTACGCTTTTTTTTTTTGAAGAGTTGTCGTTCTTTTTCTTTTTTCGTCTCGCGGAAATGTCGTGAACAATACAACTGACAAAAAATTGTGGTGTCTATGTGTGTGTGTGTGTGTGTGTGTGTTTGTGTGTGTGTGTGTGTGTGTGTGAGAGAGAGAGAGAGAGAGAGAGTATATGTGTGGGATAAGTGTGTGTTTGTGAGTATATATGTGTGGGATGTCTGTGTGTGTGTGTGAGTATATAAGTGTGGGACGTGTGTGTGTTAGTATATATGTGTGAGTATATATATATATATATATATATATATATATATATATATATATATGTGTGTGTGTGTGTGTGTATATATGTCTGTATTTGTGAGTATATATGCGTGGGATGTATGTGTGTTTGTGTGTGAGTACATAAGTATGTATGTGTGTGAGTATATATAGATGTGGGATGTATGTGTGTGTGTGTATTTCTAAGAATATACGTGTGAGTGTGAAAGAGTACCTAGTGTGGCTTAAAAGTATTCTTGAATAAATAAATGTACATAAATATATATAAAGCATTTGGGCGTTGTGCTAGCCACACTAATATGCCGTAGCTACATAAACATTTCAGCTTCCCCGATAGCCCTATAGGAGCTTTAGTTATTTTACCTTCCTAAATGTAGCGTTATTTTACCTTCATAGATGTAGCGTTATTTTACCTTCCTAAATGTAGCGTTATTTTACCTTCCTAAATGTAGCGTTATTTTACCTTCATAAATGTAGCGTTATTTTACCTTCCTAAATGTAACGTTATTTTACCTTCCTAAATGTAGCGTTATTTTACCTTCCTAAATGTAGCGTTATTTTACCTTCCTAAAAGTAGCGTTATTTTACTTTCCTAAATGTAGCGTTATTTTACCTTCATAGATGTAGCGTTATTTTACCTTCCTAAATGTAGCGTTTAGAACAATAGCTTGGGTGAGGCCAGTCTGACTTAAAACCTTCATGTGTGGGACTGTGTGTGTGTGTGTGTGTGTGTGATAGAGAGAGAGAGAGAGAGAGAAAATGTTATGTGTGTATAAAGTATTGACATTGAGAGTAATTTAGAGTGCTCATGTTTGTATTTGGGTGTTTAAAGTATTGACTTATAGACTGCTCATATTTGTATTTGCGTGTTTAAAGTATTGACATACAGACTGCTCATCTTTGTATGTGTGAGTGTGAGTGTTTAAAGTATTGACATACAGACTGCTCATCTTTGTATGTGTGAGTGTGCGTGCGTGGGGGGGGGAAGAGGATTGCGATTGTTTACGGAGGTCCGTGTTGAGAGATGTTATTGCGATGGTGGTAGATCAACTCAACAGAAGAAAATGTAAAATAAACAAAGAGATCCCCTGTTTTCCCTCCCGAAATGTTGAAAATCATACCCACCCCCACCCCCGGGCCCCTTCCCCGACCCGTCTTCTTGTATAGACAAATGTATCAGGTTTGAAAAAATATGTTATGTTTTTTTTTCTTCATCTAGAGTTCTAAATGCTCAAAATGGGATTTAAAAAAAAACGCAGTGGCTTCGAATACGACCGGGTGTGTTTAGTATTTTTTTTTTCCGAGACACGACCAGCAAACTTTGATGACGTCAGTAAACAGATAGTTATTTTCTTTTCGCGGGAACGAGCAATTTTTTCTAGTTATACATTAAAATTAAACATTTGATTGTGTCTTCTGCTAGCACAATGGTTAAGCCGTTTGGACGCGACTCATTTTTATGCTGACTATATCCAGGTTCGATTCCTCCCAGAAACATAACTATTTTTATTGTGTTTTTTTTTCATAATGTATCCTTTTAGTTGTTTTAATGAAAATTAACTAACTAGATATCTTTGACATTTATTTTTAATTGAAATAATTAATATTTTAGGATGTTGTAAAAAAAAATAAACAACAACTAATTAGTTTTTTTTAACTATTTCATAACTTAAAAAAAAATATTTTGAAAATATGTATCAAAGCTGAACACAGAGGCGTAACAATTTTAAGGGAGGGGGGTCCAAAATCGAAAGTCCCGCCGGGCTCCAGCTTGAGGGAGACCCCAAAATTATTTTTTACATTAAATATTTAGTACATAATCTCATGTCATGGTATCGAATGTCAAAATGCAAGGCCCCCAAATCCTAGGTTCGGCAATGGCTTAAAATAGTTTATCTTCCTGCAAAGGCTTTGCAGGGTATAGCTAGTCCTAAGGCTAAATATTACATAACTTTTCCTTACCATCATTTTTGCGTCACACTTTAAAAAATTCAGAGAAGCCTACATATTTCAAAATTACTAAATAATAATAAGATTAAGAATCGAAAATAGAGGGGATGGGGAAGCATTTATATCCGAGAATCGAACCAAATACTGACGGAGACGAATTAACGAGTGTTAGCTTTCTGGGGGGGGGGGGTACGATAGATACTAATTTAGCGCATAATTTTTTGTTCTATTCGTCCGACTTTATTAGGCTTGGGCAGCCCCGAAAAAAAGCACATCTTTACTCTTAGTCTTAGACATATATCCTGACAACTAAAATATATAATTCAAAGCCGTATTTATTTAAAAAAAATATTATAAAAATATCTCCGATTATTAACAGCAAATGACTTTATTTATTAGGCTTGGACAGACCCGAAAAAAATTAAAGCCAAATATAAAAATATCTCCGATTATTAAGAGCAAATGACGTCATCAAAGTCTCCAGTAAATACAAGTTCTCATTCATTCTGTTTACTGACGTCATCAAAGTTTGTTGGTCGTGTCTCGGAAAAAAAAAACGAAACACACCCGGTCGTATTCGAAGCCAGTGCGTTAAAAAAAAACAAAATTTACAGTCGATTCCGCTTAATTGGGACACATCGGGACCGAGGCTTTTTGTCCCAATTAAGCGGCTGTCCCAATTAAACATACACATTTACTGTTAGCTTCTTGGTTTGGTTTCTTTGATTTAAGCGGTGTCCCAATTAAGCGGAATCCACTGCACATATATATATTTGTGCGAGTGACTTTACAGTAGAGCAGTGTTTCCCAAAGTATACTACGCGTACCCCCGGGGGACACACACGAAGAGTTTGGCGGGTGCAGGCGCTTCACCAGGTTGAGAACATCGGATTAAATGTGCATGGGCTAAAGTGAAATATGTTGAAATACGTTGAGGCAATGACCTTAAGAACACGGGCACGTTTTTTTTTAACTAACTAGGGGTATTCAGTGTTACGGAAAAAAAAAGAAATAAGGGGAGGGCGGGGTACACAGATGTCGAAGGTTTGGGAAACACTGCTGCATGTAGAGTGTATGACCATCAACCCGAAAGTGTATGTAGTATTCAACTGGTCTTCTGACGTATAGAATATACAAGTCACTGCTCTATAAAATTAGGAAAATAGATGTTTACTGGCAGTGTGTGTGTGTGCCAGGCCCGTAGCGTGCGGGGGGGGGGCAGGGGGCCAGGGGGGACGCCCCACCTGCGTTTTGTCTGCTCCCCCCCATCTCTGCTTATTTGTTCTACTTAGTGAAATGTATTACCTGCCCCCTTCCCCCCCCCCCCCCCCGCTATTGCCTGGCCCCTGCTGTAGAATTTTTCACGCTACGGGGGCTGGTGTGTGTGTTGTTGCAGCCTAGCTGTTGTCAGAAGCAGTGCCGAGCCTAGGGATTTAGGGGCCCCGGGGGGAGGGGGCTTGGCCTCTTTAACTTTTTATATATTTCCTCTGTCACTACTTATGGCTTTATTTATAATAATTAAATAATCCATACATCGATCAACATGCACATTAACGAATTAATTAGTTTATTGATTTATCTATAATTCACTACACGGCCTTCCGACATGTCGAGTGGAAGTCGCCATTTTTTTTCTCTTCTATTTTTAGAAAAATTTCCAAAATAACATTATTTAATTGCTAGTGTTGTTATTGTCAGTACCCTCGTAAAACTTAATAACATGACGCAAACGGAGTTCCATAAGGAACACACCCAGACTGGCCAGGTCATAAATATGGTAGCACTTGATGGACATTGTTTCTATATCTGTAATCCTGTTTGAATTAATTAAGTACTAAAAAGCTAGTATCCACTACAAACATGGCTGTGTATATATAGCGCCGGTCTAGTAATGAGGCTATGAAATGGTTATACTTCATTGTTCGCTTGATTTAATTGTCTTGTAAGAGCTTGTGGTGGGGGGGGGGGGGAATAAAGTGGTGTGTAGGAGGGGGATGGAGATTTGCGGGGTGGGGGAAGGGCGGAAGGGGGAGTCAAAGGTTACGTCCAGTGACGCTGTAAAAGTCACTGGAATAGATGTTGACTGGAGGTGTGGGTGCGTGGTTGTGTGCGTGTGTGTGTGGGTGTGTTTATGTAAATCTGATTAGTTTGTGAATATGGAGAAATATATAGAGAACAGTAAGAGTGAGTGAAAGAGAGAGATAGGGAGAGATAGATATATAGATAGATAGATAGAGAGATAGGGTGAGTGAGATAGAAGTTGGTCTTGTACACATGCAAGGTGATCTTGTACACATGCAAGGTGGTCCTGTATACATGCAAGGGGTATTTGTACACACGCAAGTCGGTCTTTGTACATGGTCACAAATGCAGATTGGGGTGTTTGGAGTGGAAGGTGTGTGTGTGTGTGTGTGTGTGAGGTGTGTGTGTGGTGTGTGTGTGTGTGTGTGCTTTGCGTGGTGTGAGAATGCAATGTGGAAGAGTAGTTGATTATATTTTTTTTATACTTCGGATTTGATTGCTTGAATGCAATGTGTTGATTTACAAGCTAACACACACTGCAAAGTGGGTTCCTGTTCCAGGTGACAGGCTATTCCCCCCCCCCCCATCCCACCCCCTTTTCCTCCTACATACAAAAATAACTTTTTTTTCTAGATGTTACATTGTTACCTCCCTTTACCCATGTCTAAATGACTCCCCTCCTCTCCCCCCCCACCCCACACGGCACGCACTTGGTGACCTCACTACGTGTGTGTGGGCGTACCAGTTTGCAAAATCCTAGTTATAGATTCCAACTTCTTAGAACTGGAATGGACAGTACCTGCTAGAACCAAGTGACATACATCCTGTCATATCAAGCTTTTTTTTTTTGTAACAGCTGTCCTTAGTTAAACCCTGTCCTAATTCAACACATTCCTATTCCCTCCCTCCCTCCCTCCCCCTCCCAACCTATCATCACCAAAAATAATCACATGCCTGCTCTTTTTCTCCCAACCATCACTTTAATACATTGAGTATTCGCATAAAAACGTGGTTTTGTTTCGTTTTTGTTTCCCCACTACCTTTCTTATCAAATCTGTCTGTGTCGTTTAAATTAATTCTATTTTTTATTTTTACTTATGGAGCTGAGTCGTGGGCGTGGTTCCTCTCTCTTTATCACTGATCCATATATTATTACAGCTTGAGTTGAGATTCTTGTATCATATATGACTCCGGGACACGCACATGGACATAGTTACTGGTGAATGTTTTGTTTACTTCTGGGCAACAGTTAAATCCGGCAATAATGCTTACGTTATTTGTTTGTAACATTATATATATTACTAGCTGTACCCTGCAAAACATTTGCATAGAGTTATATCCCCTTAGGCTTGATCGGTAGGCGAGGTTATATTTTGGTTTCGGGCAGATCCGATTTTTTTTTCATGATTGTATTTTAAACTGGAATACTGTTGTATTAATTCTTTACTTTCGATTTAACGCAGCGCCCAAATCGTTATTATTATATTTTACTAAGAAATGGTAGCGATTGTGTTATTTTATATTAATTATTATTGCAGTTGCCACCTTTTTAAAATGTATTTCTTGATTATTCACTATACTAACTGTACCCTGCAAAACCTTTGCAGTTATATTCCCTTAGGTTAGATCAGTAGGCTAGGTTATTTTTGGTTTCGAAAAGATCCGATTTTTTCATGATTTTATTACAATTTAAAGATGCAATATGTTGTAGAAATACAAAAAAAAAAAAAAAGGCAATTATTTAAATAGAATTATTTCACATTTGGGCCTTTGGGTTTCATGTTTGAAAACCGCAGTAATTATTCAAAACTGTAGATTTAAAAGACGTCATTTTGAATTCTTGATTTCTACTTTCGATATAACACAGACGCGAGACAGCTATTATTATATTAGATATTTTTTAACGTACATAGAATGAAACTTGTGATCTATGAAATATATTATTGAAAGTTTTTTACCTCCCTCTTTTTGCCTGACCTTTTTAAAGAGATATGCAATGAGTAACAAATGCGGGTGGTGGAGTGCTTGTGAGCGTGACCGGTATAACACAAGGGGCGGGTTCAAATCCAAAATTAGCGCTGGCTAATTCAAAATCCTTAAAGGCGGCCCCCTGTAGCAGTGAGGTCAAGAAATGGGCCAAATTGAAATGTTACAAGGAACTTTCACTAGTTTATTTTTAGCTACTAGCTGAAAGATTTAATCAAAATTTATTAAAATTTTTACACCATTTTCAAACTTTTTTATTTCACACTGTTTAGTTTCATTGCTCAAGTAAAAATGATACCCATACATATAAATATGCGCATGACATTGGCACTAGTAATAATTTCTTCAAAAACAGTAAAATTTAGATTAGCTCATAATGGAACAAAAGTCTTAGAAGTATGGTAGCCCATATTATAATTTTTTTGTTTGTTTTGTTTTTAATAGTATTGTAGCCACACGATCTAATAGTAAAACCAATTAAAATGTTCATGTATGAGCAATAATGGTGCCCCATAAAATATTAGATTTACGACATGCAGTTAGTAATGCTGTCAACGAATTGTTGAATGAATTCAATGTTAAATCTCTGATGAAATAAACAATGCATATCAGAAGACGACAAATTCTTTGATACTTTAATCGTGGATTGGATTAAATACCCCGTTATTTTTTTTTTATCACAGCTAGAAAATTAAAAGGGGAAATAAGGACGGTTTACAAAAAAAAATAAATAAAATGAACAAAAATTCCTTGCCCAAAATGACGTCAGTATACTATCAATTTAAACATTAGTGAAAAGCTGACTTGTGTTTTAAATAAAATGTTCACACTAAATCTTCAAGTCTGGCAAGAAACTATTCGAATCATCTAATATTCTAAACGAATCTAAATCTATAAACTCCCACTCTCACTCCTATATAAATTTGTTAGTTCTAAAAAAATATATATATATTCTATACCGCCTTATTTATTACATACCTCTGATTGTAAGTCATTTTTTTTTTACTTCTGTCTGTCATGGAACGAGTGATAAACACCGGAAGATTCAGTCATCTATGTAGATGTCAGTTTCTTTTCGTCGTCTGCTGCAGACCTAATTATGGCGTCCGACTTGAATAGTGTCCCCCCCCCCCCTTTTCTTTTTTTTAAAAAAAAAGCTTTAGATAAGCGATGAATTAAAATAGAAAAAAAAGAGAGAGAATAGTGTCCCTTTGATGACATTTTGTCTGTTGATGACGTACCCCAAGTAAAAAAAAAACGTACGTTTATACCACGACAATACTAAATAGAAAAAAAAAGGGACTTTTCATAGAAGACGTACAATTAGCAGACGATCGCGGACTTTAAACCGCGTCGTTCTGGGTAATTTATTATCTAAACTCACGTTTTTAAAAAGAAAAAAATGAAAAAAATAAAGGAGGGGGGAACAAGAATTTAAAGTAGTGAATAATTTGGTCTTTTCAATACAGGATTAGCCCTAGCGGATTATCACAAATACACACACACACATACAGACATACAAATGTATCCAGACTGACGCATAAGCGCGTTTTGTTGTGAAGTACTTATATATAGTCCTATATATATATATACACTGCATTTTTTTTTCTGGCAAAGAGAAATGCGATCAACTTCATTCTGACAGCTGGTAATCCTCTCTTGCTTGCGGAGATGCACAGCGCTCCGAAGCCGACGATACTGTCTTTACGAAATTCTTGATCCATATCCACCAATGCCTTGCTTGGGGCAGTGCCCGCTGAAATACTGTATTGTAGGAGGCATTGCTTGGGGAGACAACTGAAAAATCCTTGGCTAGGTTGCGAAGTTACTTCCCTTTAATGTTTCTATTTAGTCGATCTGTAATGCTTTAATAGTATTTGGTGGACTTTTAAAAAAAAAAAATTAAGCAAGACTTTGATACAGCAACACATTACTTATTAATTAACTAGTTGCAAGTACCCGGCTTTGCCCGGGTTTAAAATAAGTTTTTTGTTTACCTTTTGTTTTCTCCCTACCCCCTCTCTCCCTTCCTCTCTCTCTCTCCCTTCCTCCCCTCTCTCTCCCTCCCTGCCCCCTCTATCTCTTTATCTCTCACTCCCTCCCATTTCTTCCATCCTCTCTCTCCCTCTCTCCTTCACTCCCCTTTCTCTCCCTCCCTACCCCCTCTCCCTCCCTCCTTTCTCTCTCCCTCTCCCGTCTCCCTCTCTCCCCCTCTTCCTCTCTCTTCCTCCCCCTCCCTCATTTCCTCTCTCTCCCTCCCTTCCCCCTCTCTCTTTATCTCTCTCTCCCTCCCTCTTTCTTTATCTCTCTCCCTCCCTCCCCTCTATCTCCCTCCCTACTCCCCCCTTCCTTTCTCTTTCCTTCCCTCCCTTTCTCCCTCCCTCTCTCTCCAACCCTCCCTCTCCCTTTATCTCCCTCCTTACCACCTCCCTCCCTCCCTCCCTTTCCCTCCCTCCTTCTCTCCCCCTCCCTGCCCCCTCCTTCCCTCTCCCTCCATGAGCCCCTCTCTCTTTATCTCTCTCCCCTCTCCCTCTCTCTGTACAATTAAACGTCAAATTACGCTTCTTAAATAAACAGAAAACCTTATTTTAATCCCGGCCAAAGCCGTGTACTTGCAGCATGAAAAAAAAACAACAACAATATTTTTTTTTTCCGTCCCTAACCCTTTCTTCTCCGTCCGTTCAATTACACATTCACTTGGTGCGCGAATACAGGGAATTCCCTGTGCATTGAATAGTAAAATACTAAAAATATTAATTACAATTAAACTACCCATTGAGATTGTATTGATAATGTTAATAATGTCACAGAAACATTTTAATGAACGTATTTCGGTTTATTAAAGTGCACCTTTAATTTTAATCTTCTGAATACATAAAACGATAGGTAAATAGATATGACTATTGATTTCACCATGTTTACAATTGGAGTTTCCGGAAGTTACCCCTCTTTTGAAAATGTATCATCGGGAAATGACGTCACAGAGGAATTTTATTTATGGCGCCGTCGAGATTACTTTAATATAGTACAATACTAAAATAAAAATAATTAATTACAATTAAACTACCCATCGAGATGAAACGAACTATGTCCTATAACCTTCCCCATGTAATTATGTGTATGTGTAACAAATTTCACGTTATTTGGTTTTTTGGATCTTGAGTTATAAGGGAACAGACAGACAGACAGACAGACAACAAATGCGTCTTATTAGTATAGAGATATTGTTATGACTCTCTCTTCCTCTCTCTCTCGGTGCTTCTGCGCACCGTGCAGTCTAGGGAATTAACGCGATGACGTAGGAGAGAGACGCAGAGAATGCCCATGATGTTGTTGTCTTTGTCTTATGAATAGTAAATACTCTTGGAGCCCACGCCTGTGTTGTTTTAGTTTATAAAGAAGAATCAAGAGTTTGCAACAATATATATACAGGGGTTTTTTTGCCATGTAGCGCGCCGGATCTGCGATCCGGCACCTCTGAAATGCAACCCGGCACCTCTTATAGTTTTCTTCATTTGGTAAAAAGTTAAAAACTTCAGAGACCCACCACCTCTTATTGAAGAGACCCACCACCTCTTATTGAGCAAAAAAACCCCTGTATATATATATATATATATATATATATATATATATATACCTATAAGAGGCATTAGCTGTCTGTCTGTCTGTCTGTCTGTTGTCTGTCTGTCTGTTCCCTTATAACTCAAGATCCAGATAACCAAATAATGTGAAATTTGTTACACATACACATAATTACATGGGGAAGGTTATAGGACAGGTTTCGTTTCATCTCGATGGGTAGTTTAATTGTAATTATTTTTTTTTATTTTAGTATTTTACTATATTAAAGTAATCTCGACGGCGCCATAAATAAAATTCCTCTGTGACGTCATTTCCCGATTCGAATAGAACTTGCGCGCTGGTGCTGTATTGTGCCTTTGTGATGCAAAGAATTGTTGTTGTTTTTTCATGCTCCCTGATTTGTACAGTTTGAGGAAGATAAAGGAATGAAGAAGGATTTTAGAAGAAGTGTGAAGCCATAATAATAAGTATATATATTAGGGAGGGAAAGGGAGAGAGGGGTAGGGAGGGAGGGAGAGAGAGAGGAAGGGAGAGAGGGGGTAGGGAGAAAACAGAAGGTAAACAGAAAACCTTATTTTAAACCCGGGCAAAGCCGGGTACTTGCAACTAGTATATATATATATATATATATATATATATATATATATATATATATAAATATAAATATATATATACTTATAAGACGCATTTGTTGTCTGTCTGTCTGTCTGTCTGTTCCCTTATAACTCAAGATCCAGACAAACAAATAACGTGCGCGCTGGTGCTGTATTGCGCCTTTGTGATGCAAAGAATTGTTATTTTTTCATGCTCTCTGAATTGTACAGTTTGAGGAAGGTAAAGGAATGAAGAAGGATTTTAGAAGAAGCGTGAAGCCATAATAATAAGTATATATATATATATATATATATATATATATATATATATATATATATATATATAAATATATATATATATATATATATATATATAGAGAGAGAGAGAGAGAGAGGGGGAGGGAGAGAGAGATAAAGAGAGAGAGATAAAGAGAGAGGGGGCAGGGGGAGAGAGAGGAAAGGAGGGTAGGAGGGAGGGAGGGGAGAGAGGAGGGAGGGGGATGGACAGGGGGAGAAAAGGAGGGGAGAGAGGGAGATGGGAGAGGGAGCAGGGGGAGAGGGAGCAGGGGGGAGAGGGAGCAGGGGGATAGGGAGAGAGAAAGGAAGGGAGGGAGAGAGAGGGGAGGGAGGGAGAGAGAGGGGAGGGAGGGAGAGGGTGGGAGAGAGGGAGGAGAGAGATAAAGAGTGAGGGGGGCAGGGAGGGAGAGAGAGGAAAGGAGGGAGGGAGGAAGGGGGAGAGAGGGGGAGGGAGAGAGAGGTGGAAAGGGGAGGGAGGGAGAGAGGGGTTAGGGAGGGAGAGGGAAGGGAAGGAGAGAGGGAGAGGATGGGAGAAATGGGAGAAAGAGATAAAAAGAGGGGGCAGGGAGGGAGAGAGAGGGAAGGAGGAGGGAGGAAGATGGACGGGGGGAGAGAAGGAGGGGGATAGGGGAGAGAGGGAGATGGGAGAGGGAGGGAGAAAGGGAGGGAGGGAAACGGAGAGAGGGGGTGGGAGGGAGGGAGAGAGAGAGGAAGGGAGAGAGGGGGTAGGGAGAAAACAGAAGGTAAACAGAAAACCTTTTTTTAAACCCGGGCAAAGCCGGGTACTTGCAACTAGTATATATATATATATATTTTACCATTGAATGGGCATAGTATGCTAACTTTACCCGGATTAATTTAAAAGTTGACTGATATGCCACTTATTAGACATCTATGGGAAAATATCAACAAAGTGACAAAGCCAGCGAGGAGGCCTGAAAGGTTCTAAAACTGTAAAGCTCCCGGGCAAACGTTACGTTCTAAATTGAGATGATTTTACTGCCATGATAATCAGAACCATTCCAATGGACAGGAAAACTCTGCGGCTGCATTGAGCTCCCCCCCACCCTGCTGAGGGCCCCACGTTAGGATTTTTTTTTGTCATCCACAGGAAAGGGCAAAATAATTAAACAGTAGGAGGTTGCTATACTGGAATTAGTTTTGAAATACCTTCAGTAACATAATATCATCAAGCTTGCAGGATTATGCAGTTTTTTTTAGTTAATGGCCCCATAAAAGTATCATTGCCTACGGCCCATAAAAGTATCATTGCCTACGGCCCATAAAAGTATCACTGCCTAGGGCCCATAAAAGTATCACTGCCTTGGGCCCATAAAAGTATCACTGCCATGGGCCCATACAAGTATCACTGCATCGGTACCCATAAAAGTATCACTGCCTTGGGCTCATAAAAGTATCACTGCCTTGGGCCCATAAAAGTATCACTGCCATGGGCCCATAAAAGTATCACTGCATCGGCCCCATAAAAGTATCACTGCCATGGACCCATAAAAGTATCACTGCCTTGGACCCATAAAAGTATCACTGCCTTGGGCCCATAAAAGTATCACTGCCATGGGCCCATACAAGTATCACTGCATCGGGCCCATAAAAGTATCACTGCCTTGGGCCCATAAAAGTTTCACTGCCTTGGACCCATAAAAGTATCACTGCCTTGGGCCCATAAAAGTATCACTGCCATGGGCCCATAAAAGTATCACTGCCTTGGGCCCATAAAAGTATCACTGCCATGGACCCATAAAAGTATCACTGCCTTGGGCCCATAAAAGTATCACTGCCATGGGCCCATAAAGTATCACTGCATCGGGCCCATAAAAGTATCACTGCCTTGGGCCCATAAAAGTATCACTGCCTTGGGCCCATAAAAGTATCACTGCCTTGGACCCATAAAAGTATCACTGCCTTGGGCCCATAAAAGTATCACTGCCATGGGCCCATAAAAGTATCACTGCCTTGGGCCCATAAAAGTATCACTGCCATGGACCCATAAAAGTATCACTGCCTTGGGCCCATAAAAGTATCACTGCCATGGGCCCATACAAGTATCACTGCATCGGGCCCATAAAAGTATCACTGCATAGGGCCCATAAAGGTATCACTGCCTTGGGCCCATAAAAGTATCACTGCCTTGGGCCCATAAAAGTATCACTGCTTTGGGCCCATAAAAGTATCACTGCCATGGACCCATAAAAGTATCACTGCCTTGGGCCCATAAAAGTATCACTTTTATCTAGTTCTTTTTATCTATCTATCTATCTATCTATCTATCTATCTATCTATCTATCTATCTATCTATCTATCTATCTATCTATCTATCTATCTATCTATCTATCTATCTATCTATCTATCAGGTTGGCGCCGTTTTACAAACACCTTTTTTTTACGATTTCTCAAATTAGCGACACTTTAAATATTATTACAATAGTAAAAAATAACCTAGCAGGAAATCTCATATTTATATCTCGACTAGACTGCTCTCCCCTCATCTTTATATTCAGCTATATTTAGAACTCTGGACTACACCCATAACAGTCGATCTATATTTAGCTCTTCGCTAGGCCTCATTAATCATTATTGTTTTATCTGGCAACTTGACACCATTCACAATGGACAGAGTTCGTATGCCAGGTATGTGGCCAAAATGCGGGTAAATACAAAAACCAAAGAAATATGTCATCCACAGGAAAAAGCTTCCATGTTATTGTTGGTTCTGCCTTCATGAATAAGGAAACAATAATAACTAAAATGACGAAATAAATACTACTACTATCAACAACGCACACACAATAATGACTTTAAAAAAAAAAAAAAAAAACCACAACACAATAACAAATATGTAGGTATAAAGTACAGTAATAACACAGATATAAAAATGCGACTTCTATTAAAACAAACACAACAAAGCGCATACTTATGACGACCGCTTCTCTAGACAATTGGTTTAGATTCCAGGTCATACGATTTGCGTTTTTTTTAATGTCATCCAGCAGTTGGTGTAGTGTCATTCTGCGTCAACCCCCCCCCCTTTTCCCCAAACAAACACCAACCTCCATCCAATCCCCTCACACTCTCGCACCACAGAGGAACTGCATCGGGCAAAATATCTGGGCACTCTAGAAAAAAATAGTTCCACCATCCACCCCCCCCTCCCCCCTTCACGCTCAACAGATCCTGGCGCAAGTTAAGATTTCTTTTATTGACTGCTAAGACTGTCTAGTAATTAAAATATATATATATATATATATAATTCTCTTAAAGACTCAGTCGTCTAAGGTTACCACCAGGGGCGGCAGGGAAGACGTTGGCCATGAAATAGCATAGCACACTTCTGATGGCGGAGTAGTTAATACACCATATACCCCCCCCTTTTATTTTTTTTAGAGGTATCGCTGGTCTAAGAAATAAGGGGGGGGGGGAAATATCTCCTAGTGTTGTTTTAGTCCCAGGTCCTATTTTAGTTTCAGTTTTTATTTCGTTTTTTCTGTAATAATTTTAGTTTTAGTCTAGTTTTAGTTTTAGGCCCAATTTTAGTTTTCGTTTTAGTTTTCGTCGACTAAAACACCAGAGTTTTAGTTTTCGTCTTATTCATTTTAGTTTCACTTTTAGTTTTAGTCTTGTAAACACCAATTACAAATAACATCATTGTTCGTGACCAATTGTTGAAACAGATTGAAGCATAATAATAGTAGTCACAGAGATGACAGCTCAGTGTACTGAAACTGAGTCATTTCACTTCATTGTCACATTATAAGTCACACTATCACATTGTGTTATGTGCCAATACCATGACTAAATTTTTGACTATGTTGTAGACTAGCAGACTTGCAGTGCATGTACAAAAAAACTACTAAAAACGTAATAACAATAAGAAACCGAAAACGTAAGTCAAAATTAAAACAAACGTGTTTATTCTAAGACCTAGGACTCTGAAATAACTAAACTAAGTAACAACAGTTTACTTGAAGAGTGAAGTAATTCTATTATTTTGATGACTTATATTCAGGGTTGTTAGTATCGAAGTATCGGTATCGGCCAATACAGTATCGGCGATACTTTTTTTTATATTCGGTTGCTGTATTGCCGATCCTTTTTGTATCAAGTATTAATTTGTGTATCGCCGATACAATTTAAACAAAAAAAATTCGATACTCTATACCGATACTTTACTAGTGCCACTATTTGCAAAAAAACAATAGCGATTTTAATACATTGTCATCTACATAAATTCAATCCCTACTAGCAGCCATCAACTCTACCAATATTAACGACAGCCACCTCCCCATCAATACACCACGGTCGGCGAGTTGAAGGAAAAATTTAGCTTTAATCTTCTTTTGAAGACTCTTTGCGCGCCGAGGCCTATAAATGTTATTCTTAGATTCTTTCATTCATTTACTTTCTTTCTGTCAACTATTTGTTCAATGTTTTAATTAACGACAGAAAAGAAAACTTAATTTTTTTATCCATCTGTCAGTTATACACACACACAACACACCCACACTCACATATGTATATATATATATATATATATATATATATATATATATATAAATATATATATATATATATATATAAATAAATGTATATACTGTAAGTGTTATAGGTTATATAGTGATAAATTATATACCTTACTGTATTCTTGTGTGTATGTTTGTTAATTGAGTTGTTAATTCATTTGTGCTTATTTATATTTATAAATTGTTTTTATTTATTAATTCATTTTTTTAGTATTTACTACATTTCATTAAAAATAATTAATTGAATGGTATTAAATTCTAAAACTGTATGTTTTGATTAAAATTGAAAACTTTGTAATAAAACAATATCATATAATTAACACATATTATATTATTAAATAATATGCCGAGTTCAACAAACAATACAATTTGGGTGGTTAAAAACAATTAATTGAATAGGAATACATGAACATCAATAAATTTAAAAAAAATACAGTGGATTCCGCTTTATTGGGACACCGCTTATGTGGGACATATCTCAAAGAAACCAAACCAAGAAGCCAATAGTAAATTTGTATGTTTAACTGGGACAGCCGCTTAATTGGGACAAAAAGCCTCTGTCCCGATGTGTCCCAATTAAGCAGAATCGACTGTATCTTGTAAAACGACACTCTTTGATCTAACCGCATGGCAATTTCAAACTTTCAAAGCAAAATTTATATCGTCGGCTGTCATTTTTCTTTTTTTTTTTATCTTTTGTTGTTCTTTCTTTCATGTGTCAACATTATACCGGAAAAGACGATAAATGGGGATTTTAGTTTTTATTTCGTTGGGGAGTTTTAGTTTCAGTTTTTATTCAGTCTTTTGTCTACGAGATTTAGTTTTCGTCTAGTTTTAGTCTTTTAGTCTTGCTGATAATTTTAGTTTTAGTTTTAGTTATCGTTGACGAAAAGTCAACATTTTCGTTAACGAATGTTTTAGTTTTAGTTTTCGTCGACGAAAACACTTATATCTCCTGACTGATTATGAACTATGTGTCTAGGAATAAGGAAACTTTGCTATTGTATTTTGACAACTCTACAACTAGTACCCCCATTCCCCTCCCCACCCCAACCCCTATATTGTTAGGCTTAGTTTATATACCTTGGAAATACGGATGTTGTGAGGTCGAAGAGATCAGATAGGGGTAGAGATTTTGGACACTCGGTTGAAAAGAAAAGCCACCAGGGACAGGGGACTGTTCTATCTATCTATCTATCTATCTATCTATCTATCTATCTATCTATCTATCTATCTATCTATCTATCTATCTATCTATCTATCTATCTATCTATCTATCTATCTATCTATCTATCTATCTATCTATCTATCTATCTATCTATCTATCTATCTGCCCATCTCAGCAGTCTAGTTGACTGTGTTTTAAATAGAATAAGCAGAAAAATTAAGTGGATAGATGATTTAAAAAGTTCAGTTGTGATAAATTAACTGATTAATGAAAACAAAGCTTTGAAGACCTGGATCATTTCAATATCTAA
The DNA here is from genome assembly GCA_021962125.1 of Bulinus truncatus. NCBI lineage: Eukaryota > Metazoa > Mollusca > Gastropoda > Planorbidae > Bulinus > Bulinus truncatus. The sequence continues at coordinate 6,746,883 of JAGDYQ010000015.1, forward strand.
ATCGATCATTTCAATATCTAAATGGATCATTTCAATATCTAAATGGATCATTTCAATAGCTAAATGGGTCATTTCAAAAGCTAAATGGATCATTTCAATAGCTAAATGGATCATTTCAATATCTAAATGGATCATTCCAATAGCTAAATGGATCATTTCACTATCTAAATGGATCATTCCAATAGCTAAATGGATCATTTCAATAGCTAAATGGATCATTTCAATAACTAAATGGATCATTGCAATAGCTAACTGGATCATTTCAATAGCTAAATGGATAATTTCAATAGCTAAATGGATAATTTCAATAGCTAAATGGATCATTTCACTATCTAAATGGATCATTCCAATAGCTAAATGGATCATTCCAATAGCTAAATGGATCATTCCAATAGCTAAATGGATCATTCAATAGCTAAATGGATAATTTCAATAGCTAAATGGATCATTTCAATATCTAAATGGATCATTTTAATAGCTAAATGGATCATTTCAATATCTAAATGGATCATTTCAATATCTAAATGGATCATTTCAATATCTAAGTGGATCATTTCAATATCTAAATGGATCATTTTAATAGCTAAATGGATCATTTCAAAAGCTAAATGGATCATTCCAATAGCTAAATGGATCATTTCACTATCTAAATGGATCATTCCAATAGCTAAATGGATCATTTCAATAGCTAAATGGATCATTTCAATAGCTAAATGGATCATTGCAATAGCTAACTGGATCATTTCAATAGCTAAACGGATAATTTCAATAGCTAAATGGATAATTTCAATAGCTAAATGGATCATTTCAATATCTAAATGGATCATTTTAATAGCTAAATGGATCATTTCAATATCTAAATGGATCATTTCAATAGCTAAATGGATCATGTCAATAGCTAAATGGATCATTTCAATAGCTAAATGGATCATTTCAATAGCTAAATGGATCATTTCAATATCTAAATGGATCATTTCAATAGCTAAATGGATCATGTCAATATCTAAATGGATCATTTCAATATCTAAATGGATCATTTTAATATCTAAATGGATCATTTCAATATCTAAATGGATCATTTTAATAGCTAAATGGATCATTTCAAAAGCTAAATGGATCATTTTAATAGCTAAAATGGATAAAAAAAACCCAACAAAACAGACTGGATGTTGGTTACCATAAATTGACATTCACACATAAAAAAAATAAATATATTTAAACAGACAGTCACCGACATGCAGACAGACATGCATTATAGAAAGTTAGAGAAATAAATGAGAAAGAAAAAAAAATATATAGGGCAGATAGATAGGCTTTCTAAACATGACAGTTATATAACGGGATTAGGATAGACCAAACAGAGATTCGGACTACACAAGTATTTAACCGGGTCGTCTTGTACTGCCAGATACAACTTGGAATAGAAAAACCATTCCGCACACCCCCACCCCTCCCCCATTCCCTTCCCTAAACCTCTTGATCCACTCTTGCAGCTACTCCACCACACCAACCCCCAACCCCCCCTCCCCCCTGCCCCCCCACCATCCGAATGAAACGGCATAACCAGAATGGCCTTAGCGTTAAGGTATGCCTCAAACATTCCAGACGTTAAAAGAACTGTTAATGGATTGTTATATATATACACACATACATACACACATACACACACATACACACACATACATACACATACATACACACAAACCATATTAAAGCAAACAGTATATTTCTAATAAACGTCTATCTATCTATCTATCTATCTATCTATCTATCTATCTATCTATCTATCTATCTATACAAATATAAAGGATTCTTTTTTTCCCTGGTTTTATAAGCGGGCAACAAGTGCATGATGGGAAGGCAGAGAGGGCGGGGCAGGACGGGGTGGGGTGGTGAAGTGTCAAATGATCTAATGACATTGCAAGACGGTGTTAAGAAAATAATTATTCCTTCTCAGATGACTATCAGCGTTTAGGTATTTGAGCTTTCTATATGACATGACGAGAGGAGAAGGGTAATTCAGGGTCATTGCAAGGAAGGCAGCCCAAACGGATGTCAGGGGGGGGGGGCTAAACTCTCAGTGAGCCTCTTTTGACATAAGCCATTGGTTTGTTTGTTTGTTTGTGTGTGTGCAGAAGCGGATTTACGGACGGGTGCAGCGGACTCAGTGTCCCGAGTATTTTTTTTAGCCCCATAGAGCACATTTTAAAAAAAAAAAAAGCTTATATAAGTCTCTATTTGGTGTCAAAGGGATTTCAGATGTTGGAGATTGTCAAAGGATAATTATCTGCCGGCGGCTCCATGGAAATTGCATAAAAGAAGTTGTAGTAGGTTGTGAGTCCCCCCCCCCTCCTGTATCAAGTATCGCCTTTGAATTGCTAATAAACCCGTCACCCTTGTATTAACCAGAAATGAGTTTTTATTAATTAAAAAATCTGTTTGTATGGTCCCCCCCCCCCACCTTTCCACAGCGTGGTTCATACAGGATTGTCTGTACTCAAGGAAGTTGTAGACTCGGTGGTGTATTTATTACTCGTGATCCCTATCGGGGGGGGTTCTGCGGATCAAGGCCCCTCTTCCTCGGGACTCCCATTAAATTATATCCATTGCCGAACCGAGGGATTTGGGGGCCCGGGGGTTAGCTACTTTGGGGGGCCCCTGCATTTCAACATTCGACACCATGACATGAGATAAATGTACTTCATATTTAATGTAAAACACAATTTGGGGATCCCCCTCAAGCTGGGGCCTCTGGTTATATCCCCCTCCCCCCCCGTGGTGTCTCTCCCTTCCCCCCTCTTCTCATTCTCCCTAAACCTATTGATACGCTCCTGCATAGTAAAACATTCTCAATGCTTTAAAGAAAACAACACAATGAACCCGACAACTCCATCGATCACAAAGAAAACAAATAAAGTTATTGCTTCCCCTTTCTATCTTCTTCACCCCCCCCCCACACCCCCACCCCCAACCCCTTTCTCCACACTTCTGCAGGATCTTAGGGTCTGGGTGTCCATGTTATCAGTGTCATAAAAAGGTGTCCGATGTCTTGACCCCCCCCTCCCACCTACCCCCCAACCTCCTTTCCCCCAAATCCATCTACCTCCCCCCCCAGCAGCCCCCTTTCCATACCAGGTTGACTTACGATCGTGTGTCTAACGTTCCGTTTGAGAGTGGGACATTTGTTTTTTTTTTTCTTTCTCCCTAAAGATTGTGTCACAGTGTTAGTCAGGGAGAAGATAGGGGGAGGGGGACAAATGGTAGGGGGGGAGGGAAAAGGTGCGGAGGGTGGGGGGGGGTGTGGTGGGAGGACGATTGCACAGATCTTATATCAGACAATTAAAATATGTATACAGAACCTACTCAAATTTCTCACACACTAGGTATTTTATTTTACCAAAAAAAAAAAAAACTGTTATGTTGCTACAATTTTTATTTTTTTATTTTTGCGTTAACGAACTGACGAAATCTCAAGATATCCTTAAGTCTAAAATACACACACAAGTATTTTTTATCCTTAAAAAAAAAATTCGTTACCCCCCCCCCACCCCCCATTTAAAAAGAAAATAGACATTTCTATATCTCGAAAAAAAAAAAGAAAACCGTTAGAAGCTCAGGCTTTTAAAAAAAAATTTAGAAGAGGGGTGTGGGGGGGGCTCGCAAGCATCCGTTAAATTGGGCCCCCGCAATACGCAAGGCCGGCCCTGGAAAGCAGTGACCAGGTAGGCGAAGGGGAGATGGTGGGTGGGTGGAGAGGTCTGTTAAATCACAACAAGTCCACTCTGGCAACTGAGATCAAATTGGATTTGAACTGCGCACCCCCCCTCACTCCCCCCACCCCACCCCGCGAAATCTCGGTAAGGATATGTGGTTGGACGACTTCTTTTTTTAAAAATTCATTTGCCCCCCCCCCACCCTACCTACCCCAATCTAGCCTATTTTTGTAAAGTCTTGCAGTTCTATAAATTGGAATTTGGAATAAAATCGGAATCTGGAATCAGATTAGAATCTGAAATCAAATTTGAATCTGGAATCAAATCTGAATCTATTGTTTATATTGATTGTTTATGTATTGCTTATATTGATTGTTTATATATTGTTTATATTTATTGTTTACCTATTGTTTATTTTGATTGTTTACCTATTGTTTATATTGATTGTTTACCTATTGTTTATATTGATTGTTTATATATTGTTTTTATTGATTGTTTGATTGTTTATATATTTTTTATATTGATTGTTTACCTATTGTTTATATTGATTGTTTATATATTGTTTATATTGATTGTTTATCTATTGTTTATTTTGACGGTTTATCTATTGTTTATATTGATGGTTTATCTATTGTTTATATTGATTGTTTATCTATTGTTTAAAGAAGAATAGGTCGTTGTATCCGAGTCGATAAACGTTAAGACATAGTTCAATCACTAAATCAGATCTCGACCCTGGCCGATACTGAGCCATTGAAATAAAGGAAGAAGCCGCTGATACATGTATCACACATTTAATTTATAATTGTCCCTGCATTAATACCTTATACGTGCGAATTCGGGGCTACATACATTTTCTATTATCCACCCATGTTTATTAGCTGCGTGCCACATGCATGCGACATTTAGAGAGTCTGTGTTTAGAGCTTCCCCGCCTCCCCCTCCCCCCAGGGACCGCAGGTCACAGAACTGGTTTAAAATAGTAGCACTGGGACATGTTTTAAGGAATTTTTGACTGCCAGTGGGTGAATATGTCATCAAACGGAAGTCAGAATTATTTTTTGACAAGGTGGTAACTTAACATTCAATAGGTTTTTAAGTCATTTAATTACTATCTATCTATCTATCTATCTATCTATCTATCTATCTATCTATCTATCTATCTATCTATCTATCTATCTATCTATCTATCTATCTATCTATCTATCTTATCTATCTATCTATCTATCTATCTATCTATCTATCTATCTATCTATCTATCTATCTATCTATCTATCTATCTATCTATCTATCTATCTATCTATCTGTCTGTCTGTCTGTCTGTCTGTCTGTCAGTATGTCTGTCTGTCTGTCTGTCTGTCTGTCTGTCTGTCAGTATGTCTGTCTGTCAGTATGTCTATCTGCCTGTCTGTCAATATGTCTGTCATTATGTCTGTCTGTCTGTCAGTATGCCTGTCTGTCTGTCAATATGTCTGTCTGTCTGTCAGTATTCTGTCTGTATATATGTCTGTCAGTATGTCTCTCTGTCAGTCAGTATGTCTGTCTGCCTCTCTTTTTGTCTTGAGAGGGCGCTTGACTGTCGATCTGAGGTTTCCGTGTTCGATCTTGGATGAGAAACAGTGGAATTTTAAAATTTTCTTGTCATGGTTAATGGTTTATCCAGATGTGCGTCTATGGCGATGGCACAAACGGCTGTGTCATGGTGGTTTATAGGATCTAAGACAGTGGTCCCCAACCTTTTTTTTCTCGCCACGGACCTGTCAGCGTTTGATAATTTCACCGCGGCCCACTGGAAAAGGAGGGAGGGGGAAGTGGGGACGTTGATTATTTCTCGTCCATGGAAAGTCGCAAAATCCCGAGATAAATAAATAAAAAAAAGGGAATACTTTAAAGTTATTGTGTCTGTGTAAATATGTGTGTGTCTGTGTGTGTGTCTGTGTGTGTGTGTGTGTGTGTCTGCATGCGTGTGTGTCTGTGTGTGTGTCTGTGTAAGTGTGTGTGTCTGTATGCGTGTGTGTCTGTGTGTGTGTCTGTGTAAGTGTGTGTGTGTATGTGTCTTTATGAGTGTGTCTGTGTGTGAGTCTGTATGTGTATGTGTCTGTATGCGTGTGTGTCTGTGTGTGTGTGTCTGTGTAAGTTTATGTGTGTGTATGTGTCTGTATAAGTGTGTCTGTGTGTGAGTCTGTGTGTGTATGTTTATATATATAAAGAAACGGTACGTCCATCACGATTCGTTGAGACACGAGACATAGTTTTAATATTTTTGTAATTTATCTCTCCACTGCATAATTAAATGCAAGTATCCGTGATTTCGCGCTGATAATAAATTGTTCAAACTGTGTCTGTGTGGGTATATGTGTGTGTGTTTGTGTGTGTTTGTGTGTGTGTGTGTGTGTGTGTGTGTGTGTGCTTATAAATGACACAATGAAGAAAAGACGTTTTTATTACAACAGATAATTATATTAACCTGTATCAGTTGCACATATTTTGAATTTTTACACCCTCTAGCTATGCCAATATTTCTAAACGATGCAATTTTTTAAAAATTATTTCAATTATTCTTTTATTTCGTATCTAGATTTATGATATCAAAATGTAAATAACAATGCAAGATTAGCTTGGCCTATCACGTAGAATTTTCTTTTTACTAGTTATAAATTTCATTTTGATTTTCGCATCGACCTTTTCATAAAATTAAATTTTATTAAATAAGAAAAAAAAAATATGCTGCTAAAAATGGGTGTTAGTAAAAATAAATAAATAAATAATTCAAGTTAAAAATAATCAATTTCATTATTTATTGTACAATACTGATAATTAAAAGAGATAAAATACAACAATTAATCATCACAAGGTTACATTAAATTATTTAGAAATGTAATATCATCATTTAAAAAAAAGATAAATATTCAACGTGTTATAATAAATAAATGATTAATCAGAAGCACCGGATAATTGAGAGCGTTTGAACCACTTGAGATGTTTGCATGCTATAAATAGAACACTCGCAGAAACAAAATGGCGATTGAAATACTTCAGTTTATTTATAGCATCCTCTTTTTAGAACATTTTAGATTATCTGGTGTAAATTGTTGTAAATTAGATAATGAGGATAAAACAACAACAACAACAGAACAACAGAAAGCAAAAGTTTGTTTTGATTTCATTTCTATATCTCGAAAAAAACAACACTGTTAGAACAACGACCATGTAGGCAACCAAGGGGAGGGGGGGGAGAGATGAGTGGGTATGGGCACAGACTTTTTGTCTAACTCAAAATGACCGCTAGGTGGAAACTGAGCAGTAAATGGGAATTGAACCTACGTACCCCGCGCTATATCGGCAGTGATAGGACGATTTAGTTAAATCGGAATCGATAGTTGGAAATATTTGAACTTTTTTTTTTGGGGAGGGGCCGGGGGGGTATCGGAATTGGAGTATTTTTAACCTTTGCCTACGCCACTGATCTCACTGTTCACCGCTGCAGCCCAGTGGGCGGTGTGTAGAGGGCGTGGTCAGGGCACTAAACGAAAAAACTGTGTCAGAATTGTTTGGTTTTTGTGTGGTTTATTATGTCAGCGACATTTTCTGTCTGATTCTTTTGCAGACAATATCTGATTGCTTCTTGTGCAGACATTATCTGATTGATTCTTGTGCAGACATTATCTTAATCATTCTTACATAAGACGGGTCTTTGACGACGGAGCCGTTCTTCGAATTAAGGTTTTAGGGGTCCCGAGCGAAGGTTTTAGGGGCCCCAAGCTAACGTTTTAGGGGCCCATAGCAAAGGTTTTAGGGGGCCCCGAGCAAATGTTTAAGGGGCCCTGGGCAAAGGTTTTAGGGGGGCCCGAGCAAAGGTTTTAGGAGCCCCGAATACAGGTTTTAGGGGGCAAAGGTTTCTGTTTAGACGTTCTGACAATATTTGGTAGAACAAGACAAACATTCCGATCAGGGCACTGGTAACATCATATCTGAAAGCAATTAGTTCTGGTAGAGGGCCTCCTTGCGGTGGGGGTGGGGGCAGAATTGTATAGGGGTGGATACGTTGGCGGCCCGAACTGATCAGAAATATCGGGACCCACAAAAAAAAAATAAGGAAATAAAGTTACATAATATTGGGCATCTTTAGAAAGGAAAATAGGTAAAAAAAAAAAGCTACATGGGTAAACTGGGGTTTCTAGGAGGCCCCTTAAAAGTCGGGGCCCTTGCCGCGCCTCGGTGCCACAGCCGTAAAATCTGTAGTAGAAGAGGATAAAGGAAGAGAAAAAAAAATTCAGCAGCGTAAATACGGAATGGGTGTGGTCCACCTAGCAGCAATAGGCGGCATTTCACCGCTGAAATATTATTTGGGCACGGGCTCGAAGCACTTATTCACTTGTATGTGGTTTTTTTTTTTCTGAAAAGACATACAATTCCAATTATAAAATATGTCACATATGTTCAGTGGCGCAACCAGCAAAAAAATACTGGCGGCGGGGGGGGGGGAGGGGGCTCACATATTGAAAAAAGACAGTTTGACAGTCTCTTTTTTTTTGCAAACTTTATAACGTAAATTATGTGTTGATGATTTGGCCTGGGGGAGGGGGGGCGGCGGCTCAAGCCCCCCCCCCGCCCCGCCTCCCCCACCCCTCCCTGGTTGCGCTACTGCATATGTTAGCTTTTAAAAAAAAATAATATGTCTTAATGTTCAGCTGTCATTGCTTACATAGCATAGCCTAGGTGTCAACTTGTGATTGACCGCAATCTTCCCGGGGTGAATATATGAACATCACGTGATCCAAAAGATCTCCCTGAACCCGGACATACACTAGATAATGGGACTCAAGGTCATCACACGCTATATTTTTTTTTATTTTTTTTACAAGCAATAAAACAAATGTATCCATATATTTACCCCAATAAACAGTTTAAAATGAAAAAAATAGGAATCCGGGAAAATTCCTCACTTAAAAGCAGAATGGAGCACTATTATCAAACGTGCGAGATAACTGGCAAGTTCACCCGGAAATAGATTGTAAATCTTAGTTCTGCACCGCAGTCTGAACAGGGCTCGATTCACCTCCGGGGATGCCGGGGATATATCCCCCGGCACTGAGAACTGTCATCACCGGCTCTGCTTTAGCTAATATATCCCAGCCGGGTATGAAATCATAGACATTTATCCCCCGGCTCTGCAGAATTTTTGTTTTCATCCCCGGCACTGGTTTTTTTCTTACATCGAGCACTGAGTCTGTAGATGGAATAGTACAAGGCGCGCATAGGACGAATTCGACAACTCAAAATAAAAAAAAACCAACATGAAATGATATTCCTAAATAGTATAACATGAGATCAATGAAAGCCAGAGCCATATGAGGTAAATGAGAATCAGAGCCACATGGGATCAATGAGAGCCAGAGCCAAATGAGGTAAATGAAAATCAGAGCCACTTGAGGTAAATGAAAGCCAGAGCCATACGAGGTAAATGAGAATCAGAGCCACATTGGATCAATGAAAGTCAGAGCCATATGAGGTAAATGAGAATCAGAGCCACATCAGAGCCACATGAGATCAATGAAAGCCAGAGCCGTATGAGGTAAATGAGAATCAGAGCCACATGAGTTCAATGAGAGCCAGAGCCACATGAGTTGAAGAGCCAGAGCAGCATTCCAGTTTTTTTTTAATAAAGAGTTACACTATCAGCAATTCAACAAGTTTTTTTTTTTTTAATTTCTGAGTGCAGAACTTAACTCTTCCATGGCGGGACAACACAAGACAATAGGAGATTGATTGGACACGCTCGGATTTGAAGTGGCAGCCTCCATCAAACAGACCAGGCCCACAGACTTACCACAAATGAGCCATGCAAACGCTGCCATAAATGACGACTATTCATTTAAATACATAAATATCAAACTGTCTGAAATTATTCCAAACCAATTTGTTGTGATAACATCTCCATAAGGAACCTTGAACAGTGGTTCCAAAGCAATGATAACATTGGAAGTGTATGTAGGGGGAGGGGGGGGGTTAGTTAAAAGGGGTGCTAAGTAAGGAGTGGGAAAGGAGGGGGAAGAGACCCCAGGGGTTTACCAAATAGTAGCATTAGGAGGCTTAAGTATAAAAGAGCCGTGAAGTAACATAAAGGGGAATAAGAAAAGATTGACAGCTTAGTAGATAATAGCATTATGATTCAATTCCTGGGTAGAGGATTAGCTAAATTAGCATGCAAACATAATGATAAATCTTCGCGTGGACTGGAATTTCTGGGGACCTTCGCAGGAGAGTAATGGTATCATTAATTTTATTTTAATGTCATCTTAATGTCACAGTATAAATAAAAAAAAATATAAAAAAAAAAATAAAAAAGGACGACAACTCCAAAAAGTCTGATATCAGGATTTATTTCCCCCTTTTTTTAACGTCAAGAATTTTTTTTTTTAATATTCAAAGAGGCGGTAGATTTACAAAAAAAAAAAATATCAAGATGTTTATGCAAAAATTTACTGACACCAAAAATCAATTCAAAGATGTGTTTATGTGTCGACAGCAGCTTTACTTGACAGCCATGTTGATCTTATTCACTGATAGCATATTTACACCCCTCCCCCCTTCTCTTCCCCCCTTCCTCCAGCCTTTCCACGATTTCCATAAGACAGAGGTTCCCAATCATTTTTGCAATTCGCGACCTACTGATAAACCTTTCCAGTTCTCGCGACCTACTGATAAACCTTTCCAGTTCTCGCGACCTACTCATACATTTTTCCAGTTTTCGTGACCTACTGATATACTTTCCAGTTCTCGCGACCTACTGATAATTTTGTCCAGTTTTCGTGACCTACCGATAAACCTTTCCTGTTTATGAAAAAAAAATAAACAAAACATAAAATAATTTTGACACAGAACTTAGAAATTAATTATGGAACTTAAATGGCTGCTCCAGATCTAGTACCAATATTGCTTTCCAGGCTTATTCCAGGTTCTCACAGACATTGATGTTTACCATTGGCTTCAGTGACTTCTTCGTACAATGCAATTACTGCTGAAGCCCTTGATGTCTATCTGGTGTTTATGTTTTCTTTTTTTTGCACAGCCGACAGGTTCTTTTTCAATCGCAATCAAGGTACTGCAAAATAATACAACGTTGATTAAACTGTTTAAAAAAAAAACATGTTCAATTGTTGGTGCAACTTAAGCACCTAAAGAACACACACTAGATTAGGTGCGCAGCTCGGGGGGGGGGACCTGTGTATCATTGAGACTTGTATAGCTTAAATGTGTACATGCACACTGAACACCATTGTACTGGGCAGACATAGTGACCCTTTCGTATCAAACTTCTCCTCTGCAGTTTGACAGCAAGATATTGCCCCTTGCCTAAAATGTCATTTTATTTAATCAGCCGAAACTTTCTCTGTCATCTCCACATGATGTTTGACGGCAACAAGATGGACTGAAACCTGGCAACAAGATGGACTGAAACCTGGCAACAAGATGGACTAAAACCTGGCAACAAGATGGACTGAAACCTGGCAACAAGATGGACTGAAACCTGGCAACAAGATGAACTGAAACCTGGCAACAAGATGGACTGAAACCTGGCAACAAGATGGACTGAAACCTGGCTACAAGATGGACTGAAACCTGGCAACAAGATGGACTGAAACCTGGCTACAAGATGGACTGAAACCTGGCAACAAGATGGACTGAAACCTGGCTACAAGATAGACTGAAACCTGGCAGCTTTGTACGGCAAAGCTTCATTTATATTGTCCTACAGCAGTGGAGGGGGACGGATGGTCGTGCTCGATTGTCGACCTGAGGGTGCCTGGTTCATTCTCATGTGATGACCAAGGGATATTTCAGGTCATGGTTAAAGTCCCCCAATGTCTCCCGTGGTGCCTCCATGGCCATTGCACTGATTGGCTATGGGAGAAGGGCAGCATAAAAACCGTTCCATTAGTGGTTTATAGGATCAATGAGATTTCATCTCATCCTTACAAGGGACTTCACACACAGCATGAGTGAAATGTTGATTCAGTTAGCAGCTGTAAATTTAAAGCCACTGTTTACTTTAAGAGGATGAACATTTATTCCACAGTACTATTTGGCGCCCTTCTCTAGCTCGGCGCCCTGTGCAATCAATCGCACAAGCCGTGCAACCCTTCCCAAAGCCACTGTTCGCGACCCCCACCGGTTTGTACTTTGAGAACCACCGACCTACAAAATAATACCCCCCCCCCCACCTCTCTGTCACGGTAATCATTTATTTAAAAAAAAAAAAACATTCCTGGATTATTAATTATCTTAATATTTACCTGGCTTTCCCGTCTCTCAAACACACCTATCGTTTTTCGCTCTTTAAAAAAAAAAAAAAGAGATCTGCTGATTTCGGGTATTGTTGTTGCATTGTTGGCGTTCTTTATGTGTTGATATGTTGTTTGTCGCCACTGTGTGGTCGACGTCTACCTCCCGCTAGGGTTCACGTTTTAACATGGTACTTTTGTTGGACGCTCAAAGTGAAGGCAAAATCCCTTGTTGTGGCATTAATGTTACACAATAACCGCCCACTCACACCACTACCCCAAGTAGCTGTATATATAAATATATATATATATTTAAAGAGACAGATAAGGAATGTTGAGTTTGCTTGTGGTACGTTAAACTGTGCATTCACCGGTGTCAGCGTGTGATATTTTGTTGTGGTACGTTAAGCTGTGCATTCACCGGTGTCAGTGTGTGATATTTTGATGTGTGTTTGCCAGGTCCATCTTAACCCATAGAGATGGGGGAAGTTGGGGTGACACCCGGGTACTTGGGTTTCGGTTCCATTTGCCCAGTTTCATTGTTTTATCGGTCCCATTTTATTGTTCTGTCTGCCCAATTTCATTGTTCTGTCTGCCCAATTTCATTGTTCTATCTGCCCAATTTCATTGTTCTGTCTGCCCAATTTCATTGTTCTGTCTGCCCAATTTCATTGTTCTATCTGCCCAATCTTATAAGTCTAAATATTTCACGTTGGCCCGGTTTTCGTTTTTACATTAAGTATGATGTAAGAATGAGATGAAAAAGATTAGATCCTATAAACCGCTAATGGGACGGTTTTTATAATGCCCTTCTTTCATCCCCACCTTAGCCGATGGTGCGATGGCCATGGAGGCACCACGGGAGATATACCGGGTACTTTAAAACCATGACAAGAGATATCCGTTGGTCCTCACCGGACTCTCAGATCGACAGTCGAGCTGTTTAATTTTAAGCCTCGTAGATTTTAATCTATTTCGCTAATCAACTCACATTAGTTGATATAAACAAAGTGGCTCAATGGACATTACTTGATATAAACAAAGTGGCTCAATGGGCATTACTTGATATAAACATAATGGCTCAACGGACATTACATGATATAAACATAGGGGCTCAATATTATATCTCACTCTTAATAAGAGCGAATTGGACAGGTAATGCACTGAAAAAAATCGCGCAAAAAGCAATCCTTTTAGTGGCAACATCCAAGAAGAACACAATGACAATCTAACTAGTGTTGTTGACACTAGAGGAGCATTTAAGTAGGTGGAGTAAACATATATAATAATACTCATTTCCAGTGTGCGTTAAATTGAAAGTAAAGAATGAATACAACAGTATTCCAGTTTAAAATACAACCATGAAAAAAATCGGATCTGCCCGAAACAAAAAAAAATAACCTAGCCTACCGATCAAGCATAAGGGGATATAACTCTATGCAAGGTTTTGCAGGGTACAGCTAGTACATTATAAAACCCATATATATATATATATATATATATATATATATATATATATATATATATATATATATATATATATATATATATATATATTAGGGTGCTAGTGACACAAGATTTGGTCGGCTTAAAACATCTGGAGGTACAAATACCAAAGCTCCTGTTGGCTTTCTTCGCTTTTGCAATGGCATTATATCATCCAAACAGTTATCAACAAACTCCATATTATCTTCAGGTTTAGAAGTAGAATCATCGGATTCGTCACTGCTACCCTCGCTGGAAGGCACTGATATCGTTGAACATGCTGCATTTTCTTCTCTAGCGCGTTTCTGACGTTCCAATGTTGCGACATCTCGTGAATGGCGTCGAGCGACTTTTTTTGCAAGTGTTTTGTCAAATGATCCAAAGCTGGAAGACCTGTCTCCTTTCATAGACCTCAATAATGCTAGATCTTCTGCATTCTTGATAATAGTCTCGACATTTGGTGGTCACAGTTGAAAAGTTGTTACCAACATAGATTTCATTTGTTCCAGTTTACGTTTGGTGGCTGGTGTGTTTCGGCGACTTTTATCAATTGAACGAAGTTTATTGTATTCATCAAGAAGCTGAACAATCTTCTCACAAGCTCTCCTCTCTGTCACCATAGGAATGTTTGCTTTTTCGTAGAAAGCAGTAACTTGATTCAGCACAATTTTGGCAGTTGTAAATCGAGAAGTTGCACCAAGAGAACCTGGACGCTCACTGTGTGCTGCTACATTGCAGTGATACATCATGCACATCAAAACTTGTAAACAAGTTGGTAGTCGAAGAATTCCAGTAATTATAGCATCATCAACACAGATTGCAGGGCCAATGCCAAACAATTCAGTTTTCAGAAGAGTTGGTGGTTTCTTTGTTCGCGAGGCAGGAGACGCAGAAATAACTGGATATGCAACTGTTGAAGTGATGCCAGGGTCAGCCAGCATTTCCTTAGAATGTGTAAACATTTTATTGTTGTTTTTCATATCATTTCCATGTTCTGATTTTATAGGTCGTGTGTATCAGAAATTAAAATAATATAAATAAAGAAATTAAAATGATTGCCTTGGTCATCAATATGCTGTAAGGAAAAGTGTTGTTTTTGCTAATTAAATGTGAACTTTAAATTTTATTTCTAGCACAACTGCTTATCAAAATCAATCATAGCTACCAAACATTATAAAACCAAAGACTATAAAACTATTTATATAGCGCTTCACTTTTTGTATGGAAGTCTGTAAGACTTTACAAGTAAGGATGGTTTTATCTAGTTTTCGCTTAATTATACAAACTTTGTTGAAGTCCGGGGGACCTCTAAATATTGTCAAATATTTTTTATTTTTTTACACAATGCTTTTTTGGATCAATGGAACAAATTTAAATAGCAGACAGATCAATTATTAAAAAAATTTTTTGGTGATGCACCCTAATATATATATATATGTATATATATATATATATTGTGGAGAAATAGTATAGCCTAAGCTTGATGACGCAATTCGGTAGGCTCCGCCCACCGCAGTAGTATGACGTCATTCCGCCATCTTGTGTTGTAGTTTATTGTAGATTTTAGTGTATACGTCATTTAGTACAAATGACGTATGGTCAACCGACAGTTGGGAGCACATGGTTTGTTTTATAGTCAGTCGAGCTCTGGGCATCATAGGATGCGGATGCATGTTCTAGTAGAGTCTAGCTTTGGGCATCAATGTAGATGGATGCATGTTTACAGTTTGCTATTGTACTCCTCCTGGGTTTACCTTTATGTCAGTTTATGTTCAAGAATTAAATGATTGTTGATGTTACTTCACTGGAGTTAACTTCATGATTTGAGTTGTCTGAATTATTACACCTTCTATTATCATTATAAGGACCCGTAACATATATATATATATCTAGGCCTATAGTGATGAAACATATCAGTGAATCATCAAGGCCATTTATAATAAATAATAGCGTAGTGTTACCAGAAGCGAGATAAATAGACGATTCATTGGTCGGTTTTGTTCCATTCAGTCTGACCATCATTTTTTTTAAGCTGAAAGTCTTAAGTTAATCCACTTCTCTCTATCTCTCTCTCTCTTTCTCTCTCTCTCTCTTCTATGTTAAAATATAGAGATTGATAGGAAGATAAATGAATGGAAGGGTTAATTGGTATGTATCTATACAAATACATCCATAGATATTTACATAGATAAATAGATAGCACCAAAGATAGCACCATAGATAGCACAATAGATAGCTCTAGCGACATAAAAGACAGTTAACCAGAAGGATGGGTCTATACAAAGATACCCCATGTATACATTTAGAAAGTAAAATATCGATAAGTAAATAGATACAATTTTACACAAGCTCAATCAGTTGCAGCCCTATCAAAAAGTCCCCATGTAAGTTTACTTATGGGCCTAGCTAGATATTTAAATACGCCTACACAAATGTTTCTAAAAACAGATTTCCTCGAACTTATCCCGGCGGGTGAAAAGCACGAGACGCCCCTGGGGTTCTGAGCCCTCAATTTTTATTCCATATTTGTTCCCCCCGTTTATCTAAGAAGGGGGAGGGGAGGGGCGGGGGTTGCTGGGATAAAAGGGTGGGTGGGGTAGGGGAGTTGATGGTGGTGGCCACCGGTCCAGCGAACATCTCGGCGGACAGAGATACCGTCCCTTTAATTCTGAAAGCCGCTTGATTCCGATGATCAGCGGTAAACATTGAGGAGGGCGGAAGTCGTAGGTGGGCGTGGACAATGAAAAGAAAACAAACAAACAAGTGAGAGATAGGGAAAGGGGCGGTGATGGGGTGATGTATGTATATATACATATTCGTCCATAAACACCACTGGGGGTGTGCTGACGGGGCTTGGGTGATTTAGGGTTAAAGCATGGGGTGCTTTAGAGTCCAACGGCTGCAGGGGAGAGAGGGCGAGAGAGGGAGAGAGAGAGGGAGAGAGAGAGGGAAAGAGAAAGAGGGAGAGAGAGAGGGAGAGAGAGAGGGAGAGAGAGAGGAAGAGAGAGAGGGAGAGAGAGAGGGAGAGAGAGATAGAGGGAGAGAGAGAATTTGTGATTTATAGTTATTGAAACAAGCGCTACGTTTATCTTTCATCCATTATACCGGTGATTGTATGTGTGTGTGTGTGTGTGTGTGTCATTCCTTCGAGACTTGTTCACCCTCTCTCTGTCTCTTCACACATCTATCTGTCTTAAATCTCAATAACAAATATAAATTGTTAAAAGCTTTCAAAAAAAAATCTCATACGTGGGCGGTAAATGATTTCTTTCACACCAAAATAAATAATAATCTTATTTGACATGAAGTGGATGGAAAATTCTGGCCACTGGATGAGGATGACATGTATATGTTTTTATCTTTACTTCCCCTCAAATCAGAAAACTGGCCAGGAAAGGAGAGGATGTGCCAAACATATTACAGATTGCAAATTTATCGAAACCATTGACATAAGCAAATTAGTACAATGACACCTTAATAAAACAATGTGCTGACGTCTTATATATATATGTATATATATATATATATATATATATATATATATATATATATATATATATATATATTCTGTATTCCCCTCTAATTTTCTGTTGGCTGAATGGGACAAATTAAATTGGGGGTGTGTAATTTCGGAAGAAAACAGAATATTTGGTGCGCACAATAGCGGTGTATAGTCCAATGAAACGTGTGTGCACTTTGTCTATATTAGTATGCGCGCGATCACCACAAAAGTGAGCACAAGCACACATCTTAGTGGGAACAGTGCTTGTCACGTACTCCGCAATATGAATGCACCGCCCGGTGCCAGTGCCGAACCTAGGGATTTTGGGGCCCGGGAGAGAGGGAGCTTGGCCTTTTTGGGGGGCCCCTTCATTTTGACATTCGACACCATGACATGAGATAATGTACTTAATATTTAATGTAAACAAAAATTGTTGCCTCTCCCCCCTCAAAGCGGTGCTCGGGGGGGGGAAGACTTTCGAATTTTGGACCCCCCGCACCCTAGGTACGCCTCTGCCCGGTGCGCAACTAAATGTATTTCCCATTGGGTCCCCGCACTTACCAAGTCTGGCCCTGCTCGCATCACAGCGCTTTCTTTTATTTACAAGTCATACCAAATTCAACCATACGACGACTGGCCGTGAAGTCATATTGAATGTCTTCACCGAGGCAAGAGATGTATGTGCTAGAGGTAACATATCATTGCGAGGCGGCTGCTTAATATCACAGCTAAAAAGCTAGTCGATATTAACGTTGTAATCTATCAAAGGGTGTTGAATGCTTTAGTGGCGGCCTATTATGTTTCTCTTTTATTTTTTTTTTATTTGTGTTTAAAAATAAAAAAAATAAGAAACCCAAACAACCCAACTCTCTGTAGACTATGTTGATCGACCAATCCAATCGTTACTTTCTAAATGCGGTAACAAAGCGAAGAATTATACGGTCTCTGCATTGAACAAAGTGTGGACTTCGAGAAATGGCTAACGCGTCGCTACTGTACACGGATTACATACACAATCTGCTCATCTTAGAGTATAAAACAATGGTGGTCAAATGCGGCTCTTAGATCCGAATGTGGCTCTTAGATCCGAATGCGGCTCTTAGATCCGAATGTGGCTCTTAGATCCGAATGTGGCTCTTAGATCCGAATGTGGCTCTTAGATCCGAATGCGGCTCTTATATCACCATCTCTGTACTGATGTGGGTAAATTAATTTTTTTTTACTTAGAACTATGTTATTTATATCTGTGGGTGATAGAAGTGGTTGAATATTAGAAACATTTTTTTCGAATCATTGGTAGAGGAAGATCCTACTTACAGGGCTAACTCTTTTTTACAGCTATAGGTTTAAAAACAAAGCTATTTGAAAAAGAAATGACATTTTTTACAATTTTTTGGGTTAAAAATAACTCGTTTCATTTTCATTTTTTTTTTCGTTGAGTGAAAGTAGTGGGTGGTATTATACCAGAGACATTAGTCATTGGTTTGAATGGCCGATCGATAACCATTCTATCTAACTTCACAAACAAAGCAGAAGCTATTCCAGAGAAAACACTTCTCCAGGAAGATGTGACTTGCTGACCACTGGTTCCACGGTCAGACGTGACAGAGAGTCCAACACCCGCTGCCAGAAATACATTCCTACTGACCAGGGAACGGTCTTCAGTACGGGAAGCAGACTCGAGTACCAACTGACTCAAGTACCAACAGACTCGAGTACCAACTGACTCAAGTACTAACAGACTCGAGTACCAACATATTCAAGTACCGACAGAATCGAGTAACAACTGACTCAAGTACCAACAGGCTCGAGTACTAATTGACTCAAGTACCAACAGACTCGAGTACCAACAGATTCAAGTACCGACAGACTCGAGTACCAACTGACTCAAGTACCAACAGACTCGAGTACTAATTGACTCAAGTACCAACAGACTCAAGTACAAACAGACTCGAGTACCAATAGACTCAATTACCAACAGACTCAAGTACCGACAGACTCGAGTTCCCACAGAGTGCAGTACCAACAGACTCGAGTGCCAACAGACGAGTACCAACATACTCGAGTACCAACTGACTTAAGTACCAACAAACTCGAGTACCAATAGACTCAATTACCAATAGACTCAAGTACGACAGACTCGAGTTCCCACAGACTGCAGTACCAACAGACGAGTACCAACATACTCGAGTACCAACTGACTTAAGTGCCAACAAACTCGAGTACCAATAGACTCAATTACCAATAGACTCAAGTACGACAGACTCGAGTTCCCACAGACTGCAGTACCAACAGAATCGAGTGCCAACAGACGAGTACCAACATACTCGAGTAACAAAAGACTCGAGTTCCAACAGATGACTCGAGTACCAACAGACTCGAGTACCAACTTAGCACAATGTTTTACTTTAACTGATATGAAGTTGTATGTGCAATTTTTCTTTTACAATTAAAAACTTTGAAAAATAAATTACTCAAATTGTGATAGATTTTTTTAAAAAAAAACTACATTTTGTTTTTTGTAAGAAAAAGGGTCATCGGGGCAGATGAAAGTGTAGAATCCATGTTTCTGGAAGTACGACCTATAAAGGGATATTGTTTGCACAGCGCCCCACAGTCTTTATACTCCCTAACAAATTGCTGGGGGGGGGGGGGCAATGACAGTTGGGTCGACTTGCCGTGGGCTTTACACCAATCTGGGCCGATGATCTAACCCGGTACCCCCCACCCCCCAAGGTCGACAGATGAACATTTTGACCACCTTGATATCTGTGCCATCTGTTGGTTGCTTTAAAGAAAGAACACGCCAGCCAATTTGTATTTTATTTTATATTTGAATTGAATAAATTCTCAATATATTTACACACACACACACACACACACACGCACACATACATACACACACACACACACACACACATATATATATTAATGTAAAGTTCCCTTGGCCCTAGAGGGGCAGGTGAGGTGTAGAATTCGCCGGTTTCCATTACCTCGGCATGGGGGGAAATCCCACAGATCGCAGAGGATCGAACCCAGGACTCTCAGGTCGACAGGCGAGTATCTACCCAACCAGGCCCGTAGCCAGGTCAAAGTAAGCAGGGGGCACTAATACCCAGCAAGGGGGCACCTTTACTTTTTCTTTATTTTTTCCTCTTTTTCTTATTTTTTAAGCCGGGGGGGGGGCACTCCACACCTAGCGGGGGTGGGGGGCGGATGGTTGCACTCCTACTCCCTCCACCACCCACCAACTAATACATGTACTGGGAAATATTTGTCTCATTATGTCCTATGTTGCTGGACCAAATCTCACTGACGCAAGCGACATCAGGGTGTCAGGCGTTGGGTGACATCCGAAACGGAAAGTCTGGTGGCGTAACTGGGAGGGGGGCAGTCGACTGAGGGAGCGGCACATACTTTGCGACCTGTCAGTCGATGTGTGTGTTTGTGTGCTTGGGGGGGGGAGGGGAAAGTAGTAAGCCTACCCCTCCCATCATCACATCATCAATTAAACACTGCCGAACCTAAGGATTTGAGGACCCATGGGGGCTTGGCCTCTTTGAGGGCCCCTGCACATTTTAACATTCGACACCATGACATGAAATAATGTAATTATTATTTTATGTAAAAATGAATTTTGAAACCCTTCTCAACCTTGGGCCCGGAAATACTTTCGATTTGGGACCCCCCTCACCACCACCCTAGGTACGCCTCTGCAATTAAAGGCATTGTTTAGAATGAGGACTTGTGGATAGTAACACGATATTGCTCAAGCTACAGTGACGTCATAAGCTAAATATAGCCGCCAATCAAATCAAAAATCCCCCCCACAGGTTCAAAGGGCGTACAAATAAGAAAAAAAAAACAAAACAAAAACTATCAACAATAAATAAGTTCCCAGCATTCTATGAGCTAAATGACTTGCAGTAAATCACTGGACACACTTTCGCAACTTCATTACAACATTTTTTTTGTTTTAGCCTTTGCTTTTATTCTTCCCACCTTCCCCCCAAAGAAAAAAAAATCGAAAATAACATTCATTCATTTCTAGCCGAGTCAAATCTGATTGGATGATTCCTCAGGCTTGACGTGCGCATAACTCCATTCATTCCATTGATACACTGAAACGATTTTTGCTTACAGTGTACTTTGCCCACCCACGCATCGCATAATATATATATATATATATATATATATATATATATATATATATATATATATGTTACAGCCAAAGCCTGAAATCGGTCAAACTGGGAACTGGCCGGCCAAATCGAGAAATGGCCAATATCGCATCACATTGGCCGGCCAATGTCCGATATTTTCTAGGTTTCCGGGGTTTGGCCAGGCAGTTTGCGAAAAAACATGGGGCGATCGGCCAAGTCGGACGAAAAAGGTCATGAGAGATTTTCGGTGTTATTATACTGTAATGATAATCGGATATTGGCCACATACCTCGGCCAAAGTGCGAAATTGCCGGCCAATGCGGGAACTGGCCGAACTTTGGGCTCTGGCCGTAACACACACACATACACACACACACACACACACACACACACACATATATATATATATATATATATATATATATATATATATACTAATGCTTTCACTCAGTAGACATACAATTTAGGAATCAATATGAGGCAGTCAAGCAACGAAATAAAATATTATTTAAGACGGGTCCCAAAACGGTTGTGGCGGGACGAAATGGTTCTATATAACTGCTCATGCTTCAGCAGACGACCTGGGATGGAAGCCATTCCAATCCCCCACCCATCCATCTATCCTATGTACCCTTTTCATTTCCGTATCTAGACATTGGGCACAAATTGACTTACATCTAAACATAGACAGTTTTTTTTTAACCGGTTTTTTTCCCGCCTTTTTTAACCGGTTTTTTTTCTTCCCGCTTTTTTTTAACCTTTTTTTTTTTTGTATATCGTTAGATTTTGGCCAAAAGTTTTTTTTTTGTTTACTTTTTCTTTGGCTCCGTTCAGCCAGATATAGTCGAAACAGATGAGTAATCGTAGATGGATGGCAGATCGAACTCGGGAGATAACCTCACCGACAGGTCGTCGGCGACCGTTTGCTCACCCCGGTGTCCACCCCACCCCTCCCCACCCCGCCGCCTTCAGGGACTTGGCCAATCATCTTTGTCCATCAAATACCAAGTGACTTTGTTTTTTTATTTTGGATCGCGTTTTGCGTGGGTGCTAGTAAACACGTTAGTGTGGGCGGTAATTGAGGAAAAAATGTGAAAAGGAAAAAAGGGAAGTAAATTACATGGAAACATATATATATATATATATATATATATATATATATATATATATATATATATATTTATTTACACACACACAAATATATAACAAACCAGAAAGTGTTCTAATCTTGAGTTATCAATAGACAGCCAAGCAAAAAAGAAAACCTAGACGAGTAGTGAAAAATAAATTTATTTCTTATTAAAATAAATGTTGTCCATAACCAGCCCCGTAGCGTGAAAATTATACAGCAGGGACCAGGCATTCTACAGCAGGGACCAGGCATTCTACAGCAGGGGCCAGGCATTCTACAGCAGGGGGACCATGCATTCTACAGCAGGGGGCGAGACATTCTACAGCAGGGGGGCCAGGCATTCTACAGCAGGGACCAGGCATTCTACAGCAGGGAGCGAGACATTCTACAGCAGGGGACCAGTCATTCTACAGCAGGGGGACCATGCATTCTACAGCAGGGGGCGAGACATTCTACAGCAGGGGGGCCCGGCATTCTACAGCAGGGACCAGGCATTCTACAGCAGAGACCAGGCATTCTACAGCAGGGGGGCAGGCATTCTACAGCAGGGGGGGCCAGGCATTCTACAGCAGGGGGCAAGAATTCTACAGCAGGGGGGCCAGGCATTCTACAGCAGGGACCAGGCATTCTACAGCAGGGGGGCCAGGCATTCTACAGCAGGGACCAGGCATTCTATAGCAGGGGGCGAGACATTCTACATCAGGGGGGCCAGGCATTCTACAGCAGGGGACGAGTCATTCTACAGCAGGGGCCAGGCATTCTACAGCAGGGGGACCATGCATTCTACAGCGGGGGGGGGGCCAGGCATTCTACAGCAGGGGGCGAGACATTCTACAGCAGGGGGGGGGCAGGTATTCTACAGCAGGGGGCCAGGCATTCTACAGCAGGGGGGCAGACATTCTACAGCAGGGGGCGAGACATTCTACAGCAGGGGCCAGGCATTCTACAGCAGGGGCCAGGCATTCTACAGCAGGAGCCAGGCCAATAGTAGGGGGAGGGGGACAGGAAATAAATGTTACTAAGTAGAGCAAACAAGCAGAGAGGGGCCGGATAAAACGCAGGGGGCCCGGCTCCCCTGCCCCCCTGCGCACGCTACGGGCCTGTCCATAACCTGCCTTTAACATTTTGAGGTTTTCTTTTTTTCAAAACTCAGAAGAGTATTTATTAAGGGAAAGGAACCCATGTAGGACCATTGTATAGGACATTTTTTTCTTTTTTTACATTTTCGTTTCAGTGTTTCAGCAATTGAATTTTGAATTGAATGAAATAAAACAGTTAAATATTCAAACAAATATCTCAGATCTTAGAAATAAACTCAATTTTTTTTATATTTAATGATTAGTGTCGATGGCCCAAAGGAATGCAAATAATTTAACAAAAAAATAACTTTATTTTTTATAAAACCAGTCTGAACGGATCCCTGGTCTGGCCAAAAGTTGAGAACTACTGAATCAGATAATAAAGAAAAATGAAAGAAAACTTTGTAATAATTTTAAAGAATGTGTAGAGCCAATAACATCATCCGTCTTGTGACGTCAGCCTTTTTTCTGACGTCATTTGCTTCTTGCCACCAGAAGGTTCCCTCTCTCCGGTCTGGCCACCGGTACGACAACAAAATATGGAGGTAGAGATCAGACGTGGTTATTGCGTAAACACCGGCCCCTGTTGGGACTTACTCCCCTTTACCCTCCTCCACCTCCCACACCCCCCACCACCCCTCCCCACCCCCCAACACCAGCACCCCTGGGATTCATTACAGTGATGCCTGTAATTGTGTATTGACTTTATATGTGGTTACTTCGGACTCTGGTCTGCTTCACACAAAACCATTAAAGTAATAACGATGGCTCCCTATGTATGTATGTAACATTGTGTATTGCGTCATGCAGAAAGATTGGTACAAAGACTTCTCGGAACTCTTCAAAAAATAATTTGTATCTAAAAAAATAAAAAATTAAAAACCGGTTGTATCTTTCGATAAAGTAATATTTTGTGGGCAATAAAATCATTTTTTTTTGTTTGGAATAAAAAGTTGCACTTTTTGTTTGTTTGTATGTATGTATGTATGTATGTATGTATGTATGTATGTATGTATGTATGAATGTATGTGTGTATGTATGTATGTATGTATATATGTTTGTCTGTATGTATGTTTGTATGTATGTATGTATGTATGTTTGTATATATGTATGTATGTATGTATGTATATATGTTTGTATGTATGTATGTATGTATGCATGTATGTATGTATGTATGTGTTTGTATGTATATATGTATTCTTGTATGTATGTGTGTGTATGTATGTGTGTATGTGTGTTTTTATGTAGGCCTATGTATTAGTGTGTGTATATATATCTGTGTTTAAGTATTCAAGTATTTACGTATTCATGTATGTACGTATTTATGTATTCATGTATGTATGTATTCAATGGTGCCCCTTGAAGTACGCCTATGAATTCCAATGTACTCTGATGTGCAGTAAAGGGAGGGGGATTGGGGCTTAAAGCCAGCGTCGTGGTAAGGACCCGATACTTTTGATGACGTAAGCTAATGCTCTTCAGGGGCGCAAGGGGGAGGCAACCCAAACTCGTTTCAGGGGGCCCTAGCCTTGGGTGCCTCAGTGCATTTTAAAATTATATAATTTATTTATTATGGTGCAAAAAAGACGGGCCATTTATGGGGAGAAATGGAACAGGGGGAGGGAGCACACACTTGTCATAGTCAAGGGCCCAGTTTTTCTGGCTGCACCCACGTATTCTCGTACAGTGTTTACAAAACTTGTTTGGGCCATGTCTCACAACAACCTTCATAAAGTCTCAGCCCCTGCACTTGTAGTAAGAGGCCCATTGGTGGGGCCCCGTAGGGAAACACTTATCGAAAGAATAGCTCAGAAAGTCAGATAGTCATTCACCAGGCACTCTTTATTGTTTAAGCATTCGTACAACTAAAGACGACATCTTAATAATAGCAAATAACTTGTTGAATTCATTTTCTCACAACATTATTTGTTCTAAACAGTTGATAGTAGGGACTGTTTACAATATTCTCCGAATGCAACTTGGATCTCTGTACTTTTGATTCATTAAAGTGAGTTGAACTCAAACACACATTAGTGCACTCTTGACACACACACACACACATACACACACTAAAGTGCAAGTGGAATCGAATCACTCAGCGCATACACTCACCGACTTCGATCCCATAGTCTGTTGGTCTTATTATTTCGTATCTTTCACTTTTAGTAATGGCTGAACAATTTGACAATGTCTTGGGCAAATTCCTATCCTTTAAAGCTGACTTGAGGGGAAAACAGATTTCGGGGGTATGTTTTCAAATATACTTTTAGTTAGGCCAAAATAAAACATGTTTTTTTATTTATTTATTTTTTTTTTGGTTTGGTTTAAGTTTTTGTGGTGTTGTTTTCGTAAAATCATTTTAAATCATCCCATCCAGTGAAATCGCGTGACATCAAATGATGAATAGTCATTTATTTTTTAATTTCTTCGCTAACTTAAAAATTTGCTTCTTGATTATATTTTTTTTAATTTAATTTTTTTAATTTATTTTCTTTTATAAATTTTTTTACCAGAAATGTTTTAAACTTTATAATTTTGCTGGGATCTGACTTTGGTTACAGCAATGGCTAAGTTTCCATTCCCTTTTTTTTTAAATTCAGACAATAGTGTTATCTTGATATCCAGAAACTAAATATTCTTTCTTTGTTTCCCGGCAGTCTACTAAGTATTAAAATGATATATCATGGAAGTAATGTATTAAAATCAGTGGTCCGCAACCCCCGGGCCGCAGACCGATATGATACTGGGCCGTCCAAGAAACGTTAAATTATTACCTTTTTATTTATTGTGGTGTATTTCTCTCGCGGTTATACGACTTCCCATGGAGGAGAAATAATCAACGACCACTTCCCCCCCCCCCTTTCCCAGTGGTCCGCGGTGAAACCATCAAACGCTGACCGGTCCTTGGCGAGAAAAAGGTTGGGGAGCAATGCATTAAATAACTCTCTTACTCCAAATACATTGTATATAAAAGAATACTTTAATTCTAGCGGTGTGTGTGTGTGTGTGTGTGTGTGTGTGTGAAGTCCCTGTAAGGATGAGATGAATTCTCTTAGATCCTAATGAGACGGTTTTTTATGGTGCTCATCTTTCATCCCCACCATAGCCGATAGCGCAATGGCCATGGAGGCACCACGGGAGATATAGCGAGGACTTTAGCCATGACCTGAAAATTTCCCTTGGTCCTCACCGGAGATCGAACCAGGTACCTTCAGGTCGGTCGACAGTCGAGCGCTTTACCGCTCGACCATCCGTCAACCTAAAAAATAAAAATCGCACACCTAAATTGGACAATTTTTCGGTTTTGTAGGGCTTCTTTAGGGCCTCAGCACCCGTATGGCCGGCACTGGGTACAACCACAGTGTTTGCTGTTGATAAGGTACCCAGCGCTGACCGAGGTAGAGACCACTTCTGTCTGGTGCCATTCACCGAGGCAGTGTCAGGCCCGTAGCCAGGTCAAAGTAAGCAGGGGGGCACCAATACCCAGCAATGGGGCAGTTTTTCTCATTTTAGTTACTTTTTATTTATTTTTTTCCTCTTTTTCTTTTTTAAGCGGGGGGGGGCACTCCACACCTAGCGGGGAGGGGGCACGGCCCCCCAGTGCCCCCCCCCGGCTACGGGGCTGGGCAGTGTCACTCAATGAGATTCTATCCTTAGTCTGTTGCTGCTTGACTTTTGTGCTCTAAGATCATTGCACGTATAAGATTAAGAGCTGATACAGGCTGACATTATAAAATGGGTGACTCGGTTGTGAATTTTGGTTGTGAATGGTTGCCCCTGTCTTCATGCCGTGGGGCTAAATCTGCACAGTGTGTGTGTGTGTGAACGGGTTCAACTCCCTGGTGAGTCCAGTCACTTACCTGTATCATCACGTCCCACAACAGACACCGCCACTCAGCTATTAGGTGGGATGGGGAAAAAAGCGCACTATAAAAACCTCCCAAATTAGTGGCATGCACAGGGCCGCCCAAATTAGTGGTATGTACAGGGCCGCTCAAATTAGTGGTATGTACAGGGCCGCACAAATTAGTGGTATGTAAAGGGCCGCACAAATTAGTGGTATGTACAGGGCCGCACAAATTAGTGGTATGTACAGGGCCGCCCAAATTAGTGGTATGTACAGGGCCGCCCAAATTAGTGGTATGTGCAGTGCCGCCCAAATTAGTGGTATGTGCAGGGCCGCCCAAATTAGTGGTATGTACAGGGCGCCCAAATTAGTGGCATGTACAGGGCCGCCCAAATTAGTGGTATGTACAGGCCGCCCAAATTAGTGGTATGTACAGGGCCGCCCAAATTAGTAGTATGTACAGGGCCGCCCAAATTAGTGGTATGTACAGGGCCGCTCAAATTAGTGGTATGTACAGGGCCGCTCAAATTAGTGGTATGTACAGGGCCGCCCAAATTAGTGGTTTGCACAGGGCCGCCCAAATTAGTGGTATGCACAGGGCCGCCCAAATTAGTGGTATGTACAGGGCCGCTCAAATTAGTGGTATGTACAGGGCCGCCCAAATTAGTGGTATGTACAGGGCCGCCCAAATTAGTGGTATGTACAGGGCCGCCCAAATTAGTGGTATGTACAGGGCCGCCCAAATTAGTGGTATGTACAGGGCCGCCCAAATTAGTGGTATGTACAGGGCCTCCCAAATTAGTGGTATGTACAGGGCCGCCCAAATTAGTGGTATGTACAGGGCCGCCCATATTAGTGATATGTATAGGGTCGCCCAAATTAGTGGTATGTACAGGGCCGCCCATATTAGTGATGTACAGGGCCGCCCAAATTAGTGATATGTACAGGGTCGCCCAAATTAGTGGTATGTACAGGGCCGCCCATATTAGTGATATGTATAGGGTCGCCCAAATTAGTGGTATGTACAGGGCCGCCCATATTAGTGATATGTACGGGGCCGCCCAAATTAGTGGTATGTACAGGGCCGCCCATATTAGTGATATGTATAGGGTCGCCCAAATTAGTGGTATGTACAGGGCCGCCCATATTAGTGATATGTATAGGGTCGCCCAAATTAGTGGTATGTACAGGGCCGCCCATATTAGTGATATGTATAGGGTCTCCCAAATTAGTGGTATGTACAGGGCCGCCCAAATTAGTGGTATGTACAGGGCCGCCCATATTAGTGATATGTACAGGGCCGCCCAAATTAGTGGTATGTACAGGGCCGCCCATATTAGTGATATGTACAGGGCCGCCCAAATTAGTGGTATGTACAGGGCCGTTGGAAATTAAAAAAAACAAAACAAAAAACCATCTGGGGCACCAAGTCCTTGGAGCTCCATCGCCTTCGAAATGTACTTGCGCCCTTTTTAGGCGAAGAGGTACAGAGGGGCCCCAGTTATCAATATTTTGTCAAGGCCCTGAATTTCCGGGCTGCAAACCTGGTTTATAGGATTTAAAAAGTAAACATCTGATACTTCTAGGGACTTATAAAACAAATCAGAAAGTTTAGAGGTAAGCAAGGACCACAGACTTATGAAAAACAGAAAGTTTAGAGGTAAGCAAGGACCACAGACTTATGAAAAAAACATAAAGTTTAGATATAGACAATGAGCACAGACATGTTGCTCTCACATTCTGAGTTTGTGCTCTAATAGCTGATCGATCCAACTAAATATCAATATAAATAAATCAAACAACAACAACCACAGTAATTCAGAGGTAATTTGTGTTTTAATTGTTTGGTTTTGTTTCGTTTTTTTTCAAAAGACACACAAAAAAAAAAACTTATTAAAGTCACGTGGTGTCCGTTCAACTAAATAGGAAGGAAAAAAAACAACCAAGAAACAAAAACAAAAAAAAAAAAAATACCGGTAACATAAAGTATATTTATATATGTATATACCTTGGTATAAACCAAAACATCGTCTGCTGGTGGAACCAAGGTCGACAAATTAATGTTCCCTTGAGAGAATTAAAACAAACGAACAACGTTGACAGTAAATACTCACACCAATACACACACACACCAACACACACACACACACACACAGTCTTCAGACTTTCATACGGCTCACTCACATTCCGATATGACATCTCCGGAGCCGGCACATTGCGGCTCTTGACCAAACATTAACAAAACACACCAAAATAACGATAGCTCGGAGTTGGCATTAATCAACTTTTCTTTTTAGAGTTAAGGGGAAAAAAATTGAAATATGAATTTTATAAGATCTATAAATCAAAACATGTAATTTTAGCCCGTTCTCTCGCTTCATCATCGAATATATATATATATATATATATATATATATATATATATTTATATATATATATATATATATATATATTTATATATATATATATATACATATATATATATATATATATATATATTCACAGTCCAATTCAACTCATGATAACTGTCGGTTATATACACACATATATATTTATAGAGAGATAAATATTCATATAATAAGACATATATAAATGGATTAATTATTCTGTTCAACGTAAACATAAATTAGATAAATAAAAGAAAGTTTCAAATAATAATTTAATGCAATAATTAATTAACATGTATAAACAAAGTAAGATACATTCTTAAATTTATTTATTTTAATTTTGGATCAAACAATAAACAAACATTCGCAACATATTTATGTTTTTGCAATGAACTCTGCAAAAAAAAAAAAACCTGGCATACTAGTATTATAATACCATAAGTTCAGCAATGTTTTCTAGTTTCTGCTTTTGTTTACCACAACACACAGTTGTTTGGGTTGGGGGGGGGGGGTGGTTCGGTCTTGTTGTCTTACAAAAAAAGCTTTGTACTATTTTTTAATTTGGGCCCCGCTAACTTTTTTCTGTGAGAGGGGGGCCCCAGCAAGTCCAATTCTTCTACTTCTTGTACATCGTTCAGATAATAATGTCATTAACGTTTTCGATGTAAAGTCTTAAATACTGTACTGTGCGTGCGTGTGTTTATGCAGTGAAAATAAATAATAATATAAATTGTCAAAAGTTCTGCCCAACTCCTCGTTCATCCCCCCCCCCTTCCAAAAAAAAAAATAAATAAATAAATAAAAGAACAAAAAAAAAAAAGAAATTCAGTTGTATCTAACCATCAGTGACCAAAAAGTTTATTTATAGCACGAATCAATACAATTTAGTTTTTAAGTTCCACATCGTAAAACTTTGGTCGCCATATCTTCAAAAAGGAACAAAAAAAAAATGGCTTCTTATTTTTTAAGGAAGAAATTCAAAGGAACTGTTTTGGTTTTCTGTTTTGTTTTTTTTTTTACGAAAGAAGAAATAAATTTGACCTCCATTAGTAGGAAAAAAAACTCACAAGTTTTATTTTCATAATGAAAGTATTACAAAATAAATAAATGTACGACGTCCTTTTCTAAAAGGAAGAAACAAGAAACTTTTCGTTATAGAATATAAGACATGATTCTTTATACTCCATAAAGTAATCAAATGTTCTATACAGAGCCCCCAAATGAATGAGGGGGGGAGTCCCTGCCAAATTAATGAGAGGGGGGAGTCCCTGCCAAATTAACGAGGGGGGGGGAGTCCCTGCCAAATTAATGAGGGGGGAGTCCCTGCCAAATTAATGAGGGGGGGTCCCTGCCAAATTAATGAGGGGGGAGTCCCTGCCAAATTAATGAGGGGGGGAGTCCCGGCCAAATTAATGAGGGGGGGAGTCCCTGCCAAATTAATGAGGGGGGGTCCCTGCCAAATTAATGAGGGGGGGAGTCCCTGCCAAATTAATGAGGGGGGGTCCCTGCCAAATAAATGAGGGGGGGAGTCCCTGCCAAATTAATGAGGGGGGGGTCCCTGCCAAATTAATGAGGGGGGGGGGGAATCCCGGCCTAGCAGAAACCAGAGATGACTCTAGAACGGTTTTTTTTTTCTTTTTACAGAAATAGAACCGGAAGCTTTAAACTATGTTACTGTTTGTTGATGTACTGAAACAATGTCCCTCATCCATTGTTATAGCTGTGAGATCTATAAATAGATTTTGTAGAGATCATGAAAATCTGATGAGGGTTAGGGGTTGGGGTATTGATAAACGGGAATGTACACATTACACTAAGGTAATGTACATGACAACACCCTAAATGAGGAAAGACAGAAAGGGCAGGCCAAGAAACAGAATGGATGGATGAACTCGAGAAAACATGAAGTCCATGGGAGTGAGAGTGTTGGAGGAGGACGAATTAGAATAGGGAAAATTGGACAGCAGAACATGGGATAGAGAGAGGAGTAGAACATTGGATAGAGAGAGGAGTAGAACATGGGATAGAGAGAGGAGTAGAACATGGGATAGAGAGAGGAGTAGAACATGGGATAGAGAGACGAGTAGCTCGGCATATCATAGCTCTATATGGGCTATAGAAAGGAGTAGTACAGATGGCCTGAGCCCTACATGGGCTATAGAGCCCAAAGAAAACTTGTATGTGTGTGTGTGTTTTGGTGTGTGTTGGAGAAAGGTGTTGGGGAAAAAAAACAATTGCCCACTCCCATTCTCAACATTTCGGCCAGACATTAAAATGAAGACAAACAATTATAAAGATGCCATTTTTAGTTTTTTTGTTTGATAATTTTGTTTTATCCATCCACATTAAAAAACAAACAAAGTAAAACAGCAACAACAAAACTCCCTCTCTTATTCTCCCCAATTTCTCACCATCATGTTCCGTATTCATCTCTCTATCCCCCTTCCAACAAGTATCTCTCCCCCCCCTCCCCCCCTCCGTTTCTTTCCAATTCATCTTTTCATTTCCGTTCTCTACCACAGTCAGTACACAAATGACAGACAGCGACTTGTACATGTATTTGTACGCTCAACGCGCATGCGCTCTAGCGCTCTAGACGGACTATTTTTTTTTGCCGAATTTTTTTTTTCGGGGTCCAGCTATAGATATTATATCTATCCCTAACCCTATCCCTAACCCTAACCCTAATCCTATTCCTAGCCCTAAAAAAATAGTCAGTCTTGAGCGTAACCGTAGCCACTTCGTATTTGTAGTTCTGTGTATATATCTATAATCCAGAGCCGTTATTATATATGTATTCATGCTCGAGACCTATTTACGAACAGACTTTGAAAAAAAAAATCTACGCCTAAATAGTGCAGGGAAATAAAGAGCCAATCAGAAATTGTTTTATTTTAAAATGGAAAAGTCGAATTCAAGGGAGTGAACTCCTATGGTTTTTTTTTTAGGGGTAGGGGAGGGGGTGAAGAGCTAGTTAACCTTTATATAACGTGATTAACCCAGGTGTTGCGGCGGTTAATCAGTGACAGCTGACCTGTGACAACTGACCTGTAATTCTACAAAATAGTTGAACAAATGATAAATGGTGTTAGAGGGTTGGGGTTGAGCTGGAGAACTCAAATCGATTATCGAAATAACAACTAAATCTGCATTTCTTTTTTCTTTTACCTGTTCATTTAGCAAATAGGAAATTTAGCTGTCTATCTCTTTTTCCCCCTCCCCCCCTATCTCTCGCTCTGTCTCACACACACACGCACAGACACCAGTATCGCCCTTTCGGTGGGTTGGGACTAGGGGCAGCTGCCCTGGGGCTGGGGGGAAGGGGTTAGGGCTCGATAAGAAATTCTGTTATACGATTTTAAAGCCGTCAACTACGGCTCCCCCCCCCCCGCTCGGCCTCTACATTTCACCCCCAAGGCCTCACGCCTCAGTGGCATATACTGCCAACGCCGCGCCTCTGCAATCACACACAACAAACACACGCACAAACACACGCACAAACACATATAGACACACACACAAACACACACACAAACACACGCACAAACACATACAGACACACACAGACACACACATAGACACACTATTTATGCTGTCTAACAGTACCATACTATTTTCTCTAAGTATGCAAATCTTAAGTGAATAAAAATCTTTCTTTTATTTCCCTCATCTTTCTCTAATTAAATAGAACTAGACAAACTGAAGAATCCATTTTTTGTTTTGTATATAAATGTTTTTTAAAGTTCCCATTAACAAATGTGCTGTTAATAAGAAATTGAAACAAAAAAAAAAGTAAATTAATATCCATTAAATTCTCACCGCTACTTTTTGGCTAATTTAATTAATTAATAAACAAGGCAAGAGATTTGGCTAAAAAAAAAATCTAAACTGAAATAAAATAGAAAACCGCTAAGCTTTGACATCTATGTTTTTTTTTTTTAAATTATCATGTGTGGGATTTATAATCATTTTATATTCATTAAAACATAAACTATGCAAAACTATTTTTTTTATATAAAAAGAGCTAGTTTGAATGATTCTAGCCAAAAAAAGCACTAGCATTGTTAGGATGATTTTAGCAAAAACTAATTCTAGCCAAAATGCCTTAGCAGTTGGGCGAGTTCTAGCCATAAATTATTAGCAACATTTAAAATAAATCTATTAAAAATCATAAACATAACTGGCCAGTTAAAATGAATACATATTTCTGAGTTAAATAAATAAATACAACTGCAAATAATATTTAATTCAAATCATAACAAACTTTCTTTCTTCTTGTACAACAATTCAGGAACTTTTTAAAAATATGGACCAGTAGGTTCTCAACGTTCATCAAGGAAAAAAAATGTAATGTAATAATGTAATAATAATAAAATAATAATACATGATAAATTCGCCATTCAACAAATTAAAAAAAAATGTACAAGCAATAAACATGTGAAGATGGGGGGGGGGGAGGAAATGTGACATTTTATTTTATTAAACGCTTCTTAATTAAATTATAAATTAATTATTATTATTATAATTGTATTGACGTCTGACGGGAAAGAGCGATTCTCTCGATACACAACAGATCTTTGCTCATTGGATTGTGAGAGTGCAACTTGTCAATTGGTCGCCACTAGCAGACGACACAACTTTATCCTCAAAATTGTTCCGAATAATCAGCTTCGAAAATTTAAGAAAAAAAAAACAACATTAACATAAAAAAAAAAAAATACAACAGAAACGGTTTTCAAACGGTGTTTCATTTTATAAAACACCATTGTAATGTTCCAAGATGGTGTCTGTGTATGCTCATGTTTTGAAATAACTGAATATTTCAAGAAATACCCGATACTTCAGAAGTGTTGTCCACTGTGATGGGGATATCCAATAATTAATTCGGGAATGCCCAATGTTGCTTCCAAATAAAATACATGTATAACAAATAAAATACCCTATGCTTAGGACAAATACCCCATTCTGCCAGATCCTTCAGGAATGTGCAGCCTTAAATCAATAAGGATTTTTTTCTTAGAATAATAATAATAATAAAAGATTGTTCCCATTAAAATCAAATATCTGGCCAAACTGGCAAGTTACTTTCTTGTTAATAAACTTTTGGTTTTTTTTTTCATAGTGAGAGAAAAACAAATTTACCAGTTTACATTCTCGAACTGAGGGGGTTGGGGGGGGGGACATTATCCGAAAGTTTAAAACTTTTTGACTTGATGTAAACAAGTTGGCCCCACAGTAAAAATGGAATTATCCCCCGGATCGGCCTGACTTGGAGAGTTTATTGGCGCATTCGCAAAACACAGTAGCGTGTCTGGTTTCAAGCTCCCACCGTTCTTCATACACGGTGCTGTTCGACAGGTTCGGGAGCGGGTTGCAGGTGGTGCTGTTCCGGTACAGCACCTTGACCTGAATCTTTTTGGCCCTACACTCGTACAGGTTGTAGAAACAGTTACTCTGTGGGCATTCGCCGTCCTGATACGAGGAAGGGAACACGTTCGGATCCTCCCGGTGGAAGGTCGTCATATTGCAGTACCAAGGCGGGTTCTCCCTTTTGCCGGTGCGAATCTGATTCCTGATCTGCTGCTTCATATGCTTCCGCCGAGCTTTGCTTTTGGCCGTGACCAGAGTCAGGTGGGGGTCGATCTTCTTGTCCACCGCCGCGTTCACGTCGTTGGCTAGTCTGTCGTAGCTGTCCTCCCTCGCAAAGTCCTTAAACTCCTGGCCCTCCCGCGAAGGCGCGGAAGATTCGGGAATTTCGGCCGACCGCCGACGTTTCTTCATGTTCCGCATGAGAAGGATGGACGACAGCACGCCCCCCTCCTCCGAATCCGCCCTCACCTTTCCCCTGGTCAATTTTTTCTGACCACGGCGAGCCAGGCCCCGTTTCAACTTTTTCTTTTGCGTCTGAAAAGAAGTCCTTCTGCCCATGAATGGCTTCTCGTCCTCCAGCTCCTCGCCTTTCATATCCCCGTTGACCAGATCCGTTTCCAGGTCATCAGCCGGACTCCGGTCATCTTCCGATTCCCAGTCGGGTTGGGGCTCGTCTAGCTGATAATCAGCGTCCGGGTCTCTCTTGACCGGGGTGGGGACCTGACAGCCGATCTCTCGACACTGCCGCTCCAGGTCGGTCAGCGACTTGGGCTGACAAATCTGGTAGCGAAATATCACGTGTGTGGGCTGTTCTTGGATCCAGAGTTGTCTGTGGTCATCTGAAGGCCTTTTGGCCATAGCTGGCTTGGCCGTGAGGGTCAGCAGAAATAGGAGAACTACCAGGCAGTATGTAACCTGTTTGGTCACCTGCAGAGAGACAGGCGATAATCATTATATAATAGTGTTGGTAGAAGTAGCTATACAAATATGACTACATATGGCTAAATATGGCTAAATGTGGCTGAATATGGCTAAATATGATTTTTTGTTGCTAACCGATATAAAGAATTGATGTCATTTAATAGGAACTCGGTAATTTAACTACTTGGTAAGTTTAAATCGCATGACTGAAAGCAGACAAAAAGATAGACAGAAATGGACACAAATAGATAGATAGATAGTCGACTAGACGGACAGGAAGAAAGGCAGACATATAATTAAATAGATATTTATTCGATAAATAGCAAGTTAGTTAGATAAATTAGACATATTAGATAATAGATAGATAGATAGATAGATAGATAGATAGATAGATAGATAGATAGATAGATAGATAGATAGATAGATAGATAGATAGATAGATAGATAGATAGATAGATAGATAGATAGATAGATAGATAGATAGATAGATAGATAGATAGATAGATAGATAGATAGATAGATAAGTGTGCAAAGATTGGACAGAGATTTTTAAAAAATCATGAAGAAGAATATCCTCCGTCGACACAATGAGAAATAAAACATTTGAAGCTAATATTTAAAGTAGATAACATTCAGAACAAATATCATTCAGAAATGTTAACATTCAAAGAAGCTGACATTCTAAGATACCGTTTGAAGTAACATTCAAAGAAGCTGACATTCTAAGATACCGTTTGAAGTAACATTCAAAGAAGCTGACATTCTAAGATACCGTTTGAAGTAACATTCAAAGAAGCTGACATTCTAAGATACCGTTTGAAGTAACATTCAAAGAAGCTGACATTCTAAGATACCGTTTGAAGTAACATTCAAAGAAGCTGACATTCTAAGATACCGTTTGAAGTAACATTCAAAGAAGCTGACATTCTAAGGTAGCATTCAAAGACTCATTCAATCCAACTGCCATAAGAGAAAATGTTGGACTTATACCTGTACATTTGCATGTGTACAAAACGCTTTCCTTGATAGCTTGATCCCTGGAGTGTGGGACAACTCTGCTCTGCCTGACAGGGCCTGCTTTATCGTTTTCGTTCTGGGGCCGAGATCCGAACCCGCTCCGCCGCCAGGTCTCGTCCCGCGGTGGTCGCCTAGAGTCTGTTCTGCCGTGAGCTCTCTCCTCCTGCCCCAGTACAGTGTCATGTCAGGCAGGGCGGAGGGCGCTCTGGAAGGCGAGGGGAGCATTCGAGAGATCCAGCATAGAGCATCTTCAGAATTGACAGAAGATGGCAGTAGGGCGCGTGCCGTGCTTGTGTCTGGACCAGGGGGTGGCGGCTAGCCACAGACGATATCCTCCCCCGCGTCCTGGCAGCTCGCCTTATAGTCCACTCGGTTTGAGTTTTACTTTTTTTTTGTACGTTGTGGGATATTTCTTGAAAGTCAAGTCGCCAAAAAGCACAAATGGTGCGCAAGTTGGTGGTGAATCATAAGTGTGCAATAAATATTATATTCTCGGTTGTTTAGCTATTAGTTATTGTTCTATTTTCTTGATTAGGGCTTGTCACAGAACTTGATGAAGCCTATACTGCATATTTGTTTCGTTTTTTTACTTATATGTTCCAAGATAAAGAAACCAAGTAGAAAACGTCCAAAGTAACGGTTTTTAAAACAAACATCCGAAAAGTAACGTTTTTTTTTTGGTTTTGTTTTTCTTTCTTTGTCAAGATGTTCATGAATTTTAGATCTTACATCTGACAGCTAGGTCGGGCAACTCATTTATCGATCTCATTAATTCTGAAAAGAAAAATTAAAAAGAAATTCAGTAAAATTCGAATGAATAATTTAATTAAGTTTTAGTAATGAGCACATAAAATAAATTGAGGGACAGGCGACCTCGTTGTTTAGAGCGCTCGACTGTCGACCTGAGAGTCCTGGGTTCGATTCTCTTTTAGAACCAAGCTACTTTTTCCAGGTCTTGGTGAAAGTCGGTAAAAATAGGTTCTTAAGTCCACCCAGGTTTAAATGGGTACCTGACTGTAAGTTGGGGAAGTAAAGGCGGCTGGGCGTTGTGCTAACCACCACACAATCTCTTCATATGTCGCGGTTATAGAAACAGATGAATTCTACACTTCATATGCCGAGGTTATAGAAACAGATGAATTCTACACTTCATATGCCGAGGTTATAGAAACAGATGAATTCTACACTTCATATGCCGAGGTTATAGAAACAGATGAATTCTACACTTCATATGCCGAGGTTATAGAAACAGATGAATTCTACACTTCATCTGCACCGATGACCATTTTTTTTTTAGGGCTAAGAGAACTTTACTTTACTTGACTTACTTAAAATAATTTTGTAAAAAAAAAAAAAAACATGCGTGCCTCTTTTCTCTCTTGGATTGACTGACACTGCTCGGGGGTGAGGGGGGGTGGTTTGGGGGAGGAGGGGAGTTTTGTTGTCCATGTAAGAAAGAGTAATGAGCTCTTTCACCCATTATAGTACATTTTTTTTTTTATTGTTCACTTTAAGTTCCAACTGGCATGCATTTAAGAGTATTCCACACAAGACGCGCAAGCATTAAACGTGACAGACAGGGAGACAACTCTATACTTCTATAACCAAACTGTTACCTTCCCTTAGAAGTTGTCTACCGTGTTTTGTTTGGGGGTCATCGGTGAACTTAGATGCAAAAAGGGGGTATTTTGAGCCCTTTTTAATGGGGTTATGGGAACTACAAGCGAACAGAGATTACCCCCCCCCCCCCCAACTACGATCTGGTTGCAAGGAAAAGAAAATAACTCAAACATTAAATAAGAAATTAGAACCATACCCGCCTCGCTACTTTCACCATATGACTTATAGGATAAATTATGGCGTAAAAGAGAAAATGTTGATTGTTGCTGTCATAAGGTGAAGTCCGATCCAACCCCCCCCCCACCACACACCCTAAAAACAACCGAAGTTTCCGCTGACTGACGTATGATGAATGAAGAAACGCGGAGTACATACGTACGTCACACAAATGGCGGTGTATATAAATATATGAAGCAAGTAGGTTGAAGGTGAGCAAGAGGAAACAATAGGTGGTGAGCAGAACAAAGGAATCACAACTGATATATATATATATATATATATATATATATATATATATATATATATATATAGTAGAGTGACAGAGAGAGAGAGAGAGAAAGAGAGATTAAATCCTGTTAGTGTATCAGGGTTGTCTATACATACCGTTAGGGAATAGATACGTTTGCGTGATTAAATAAGATCGCACCCCCTCCCTCCTCTCCTTTTCCTCCCATTTCGACTGTCGCAAACCCCTCACTCCCCTCTCCCCTCCCCCCTTTTCAACCCCACCCCCCACCCATCTTTCAAATGTCACGGCCTCTCTGTGGTTACAGGGGGACGACGATGTCAATTATGTCTTTCCTGTTGTATGCTTTGTGTGTCTGCCTGTGCGTGTGTCTGTCTGTCTGTCACCCCCCCCCGACCCTACTCTTCGGCCCATTTCCAGTTCCCTGGGATGTTTACAACGTCATCAGCCGCAAGGAGCAATCACACAGACTGTACACAACTCTGTTCATTTTTTTTTTATTTGGGCTGTTGTTGTTATAAAGCTGTGTTATTGTTGTTGTTGTTGTTATAAAGCTGTGTTATTGTTGTTGTTGTTGTTATAAAGCTGTGTTATTGTTGTTGTTGTTGTTATAAAGCTGTGTTATTGTTGTTGTTGTTGTTGTAAAGCTGTGTTATTGTTGTTGTTGTTATAAAGCTGTGTTATTGTTGTTGTTGTTGTTGTTATAAAGCTGTGTTATTGTTGTTGTTGTTGTTGTTATAAAGCTGTGTTATTGTTGTTGTTGTTGTTGTTATAAAGCTGTGTTATTGTTGTTGCTGTTTTAGGTACGATGTTCGGGAACTGAAGGGAATTAAGGGAACTGACAAGAACTGTTAGTTTATAGGGAGGGCGATGGAAAAGGGAGGGTGGGGTGGGGGCAGGGTGGGGTGAGGGGAGGTAAGGGGGGCGTGGTTGTTTGGTCTGCCCGAAGTGAACACTCGGGTCTATAAATATTCTAAATAAGGGTTTGGGGGGGGGGGGGATAAAGACAAAGACAATACGCTCAGTGTGCAATTATTAAGCCAAAAATACCTTTAAAAAAAAACTTTACAAGACAAAAATATATTATTAGATTGGAAAAGGGAAATAAGAGGAAAACTTATCTACAATAACAATAATAGTTTTCAAAAGAGAGGACTAAAATGAATATTGCTCTACATTTTACTTTAATGTTTATTTTTTGCTACAGTCTTGTCTTGGGTGGCTGTTTTCAATGTAACAATCTGAGAGAAATGGGCTGTATAGGTCAGTAGCTGGCTATATATATATATATATATATATATATATATATATATATATATATATATATATATATACCAATGGCTCTAAGTCCTAGTCTCCTTCTTAACTCGTTGTTTACACCGTGTTGCTATGGTTACAGTTATTGTTGTGTCTTTTTTTTTTTTGTTAAGGTCATTACGTGATTTCTTAATATTCGGATGTATTTTTATTTTTATGAAGAACAGGCGAAAATCCATGTCTAGAACACACAGATATACAGACATACCGAAATACACGACACACAGACAAGTGCACAACTAAACAGAGTGACTCTAACGTCTTTCGGAGCCCTCGGAGGAAACCCCCCCCAGATAAATTAGTGGGCCCCAGGCAAAAAGTGCATGTAGGGGGGCTTTTAGTGACATATGTAATGGACACATGTGTCCATTTGGTAATGTGGGGCTCTGAACGATTGCGTAGTTTTCTTATCTATTTAACGGCCCTAAATACACATATCTGTCTGTCTGGTCTATTATGTTAATCTATCTCCCCACTCTGTCTTGGTTACAATGTCTCTTACTTCATTATCATAACCTTCATATGCTAAATTTTACTTTCAATCTTCATCCTTCCACCTTTCTGTGTGTCTTTCAATCTTATTCCAATAACATGAAACAAAATTTTAAACTCTTGATGTAAGCAAGTAAAAGTAAAGTTTCGCTAAATGTGAAGTGCAGTAGAATTCATCAGTTTCAGTAGAAGCAGGACATTGATCGATTGTACACAACGTCCAGCTGCCTTTACTTTTCCCAACATATGTCAGGTACAAATGTATACTTTCCACAACATATGTCAGGTAGAAATGTAAACTTTCCCCAACATATGTCTGGTACCCATTTATACTTTTCCCAATATATGTCTGGTACCCATTTATACTATCCCCAACATATGTCAGGTACAAATATATACTTTCCACAACATATGTCTGGTACCCATTTATACTTTCCACAACATATGTCAGGTACAAATGTATACTTTCCCCAACATATGTCTGGTACCCATTTATAATTTCCCCAACTTATGTCAGGTACCCATTTTTACTTTCCCCAACATATGCCAGGGATCCATTTAAAACTGGATGAACTTGGAAACTTTCACCAGGACCCCAAAAAAAAAATCCCGAGGTTCTCACTTAGGTTCAAATCCGGGATCCCCTCAGTTGACACCGCACGACCACCCGTCCCGTTCAACTTTAACTGCCCCTAATGAAACATAAAACATTTTTTTTTTAAAATACAAGAAACAGAGACGAACAAGAGACAAACGACAAAATGTCCATAAAGTCTGACGTTGATGCGCTCCTTAACAGACAAACCCACCCACATTAACGACACCCTACCCACCTTTCCCTCCCCTCAGCCAGACAATGCAGATTTTATTATCTGCACCGAGACATTTAAATCACTCGCTAATGACATGTTTCAAGTCAAATGACATGCTCTTCTCCCCTTCCTAAATCTCCCCCTCTTTTTTTTTTTTCAACAACCTGCCCGCCCCTACCCTCCCACTCCCCCTTTCCTTTCCAACAACAAAACCAAACGTTACCCCTCCCTCCCCCCTCGCCTGCAGGTCGCACGGGTCCTGTGAGGTAATAAAACAACAGACACAATGGTGGTGCGGGCATTGATGTAGTCTCATTAAGACAGGGGAAGGCATTTTTAACCTGTTCAATTGAAAACATACAAACACACGGGCACACAAACACACACTCTCACACACACACACACACACAATTCTATTGTCCCTTAAAACAGAGATTTTCGTTTAGACGATATTCGCGCTGCGTAATTGTCCGATAACAGGCGTCAACAATGTTAAACTACAGGTGAGTTGCCCAGTTTTACAGGTGTACTCGACTTCAAAGCCATTCTTAAGAATAGACAAACCAAACAGAACGGACGCACTCCAAACCACACGTTACAACCTTATATCACACTCTGTACCACACATATATGACATCACAAATTACACACCGCACACTAAAGACCTAAGTTCACACACTACACGCCACACGTTATCCACCACACATTGCACACCGCATATCACATACTACACACCAACCACAACACATTACACACCACACACGAGACACACCACACCATCCACAGCTAATGGGACACCAACCACAACACAAGACACACTAAACTCTAATCACAGCACACGACAAACTATACACCAACCTCAACACACTACACACCAACCACAACACACCAACCACAGCACACGACACACCAACCACAACAAACGACACAGCAATCACAACACATGACACACCAACCACAACGCACGACACACAACATACCGACCACAACACACGACATATCAACCACAACACACGACACATCAACCACAACACACTACACACTAAACATCAACCACAGCACACTGCACACTAAACATCAACCACAGCACACTACACACCATACATCAACCACAGCACACCACACACTAAACATCGACCACAGCACACTACACACTAAACATCAACCACAACACACCACACACTATAAATCAACCACAACACACTACACACTATACATCGACCACAGCACACTACACACAATACATCGACCACAGCACACTACACACTATAAATCAACCACAACACGCTACACACTAAACATCGACCACAGCACACTACACACTATACATCGACCACAGCACACTACACACTATAAATCAACCACAACACACTACACACTATACATCGACCGCAGCACACTACATACCTAACACTACCAGTTCTTCCGATTCCTAGCAAACCTCCCACCCTCAGTTAAATCCAATTTTTCCATTCCGCACACAAAGAAAGATAACAAGGCCAAATGGATAGAGCCTTACTCTATACAACTTTTCTTTTTTAATGGACTGCCAGACAAAGGAGATCTAGTTATACTTTTGTTATCAACACCACTTTTGTTATCGCTCATTTTTATTTTTTATTGTTTCCTGGAAATGAGCTTTGGTATTGACATACAAACAGCTGAGGGTGGTAATCTACCGTTACACACACACACACACCCTTGTAGTTTGATTATACTTTCCTTGATCGCATTCTGTTCGATATGGTCAATCAAGTTATTCCATCGGTAGATGTGGCTTTTTTGTTGGGGGGGGGGGGGGGCGGTGGGGTGGAGGGGGTGACGACTAGGAACAATCGTCACAAATCCGACCCTAAAAGGGGGTTGGGGAACTCCGCGATCGGGGCGATGCGGTTGGGTAAATTACCTACTCTTTACTACATTACCCCGGATGTCTCTTCCTCTCTGGTCGTCGTTCCCCCCCC
The DNA here is from genome assembly GCA_021962125.1 of Bulinus truncatus. NCBI lineage: Eukaryota > Metazoa > Mollusca > Gastropoda > Planorbidae > Bulinus > Bulinus truncatus. The sequence goes on from JAGDYQ010000015.1 coordinate 6,790,455, forward strand.
CCCCCCGAGTACTGGCGCGTATTTCAAAGGCCGCTTCTACAAAACTCTCTCGATGTGTTAATATTATTATTTTTTTTTTTCTAATGTTCAATAATTTAGAGGGAAAACAATGTCTGCATTGTACAGACGACAGAGATAACAATTAAGCTACTGACTCTGTCTATAGTAATCTGCTGACTCTGTCTATAGTAAGCAACTGACTCTGTCTACAATAAGCTAGTGACTCTTGTCTACAGTAAAGCTAATAAAATAAACTGAACGGGTTCCAGGGATTGCCTCGGGATGTTCCTGGTTTTCTTTGAACTCCGTTGCAGACACCATGCCATAGATCTGCACTTATTTAATGGACAGGTGATCAAGCCCGGGGCCACAAGTTTAAAAGTCTCCATTACGTTCATCATCAAAGCCCTCCCCCCTCTCTCTCCCTTGGTCTGTGAAAGTCATCTATAATGGTCAATAAACTCTTTGCCCTTTCAAAAGAAGCGCATTACTATACAGCGTAGATCATTTCTTTCATTTTCATTGCCTTCAACTTTTTAAAAAACTCTCAAATGACTTTAACTGTGATATAAACGTTATTCAGATGCCCAATGATAAACTTTCTTGTATAGGCCTGCTATTCTATCCTTTAAAATCACCCCCCCCCCTTCTCCTCTTATAAGGCTCACGATTTGTAATCCCACTTAAAGCACACTTGAAAGACGAAATATTAAATCTAAAAAAAAAAAATGTAAAATGATTATTACTAGAAAAAGTAAAAAAAAAAATGACTAAAAACGAACGATAACACTTTCATATTACCTCCCTTTATTTTTTTGTTTTTTTGTTATTAAAATTATCAGAAATGTTAAAACTTACCCATCATAAGAACGAAGAAATATAAAAAATCCCGACAACTTAGAAAGGAAATAAACTCAAAAAAGTAAACAAAGCACCACAATAGGTGAAAAGAATATATGTGACGGCATCAGTTTACCTATCGGAAAAATTAGACCTCCTTTCTCTCACCCCTCCCCCCCCCCCCCAGTGTAGATTACGACACGGATCATAAAAGTAAAAGGGAGGGGGGAGTGGGGGGGGGGAAATTGAAAACATTACGACATCAATCCAGTTTTTTGTTTAAATGGGCGTGTGCGTGTGAGATCCAGAACACGTTTTCGGCAGATGAGTACTGACTGGTACGTTATATGGCAGGGGAGATAAGAGAAAAACAAAATAAAGAAACAAAACTCTTGAAAGTAAAGAGTTCTTTATATATAAATATATATATATATATACATGGATATATTTGTGGTTGCATGAGACATTGACATAACACAGGGGAGTGAGAGGGTTGGGGGGGGGGGGTAGTTTGGTAGGGGGGGGGTTAATTAAATAATCGAACAATTGTATTTTTTCCCCGTTGCTAGGCAAGGCGTTAAGGGGTGGGGGTCGGGGGGGGGGCTGGAGGGGGAGCTTTGTACAAAGAAGGGTGTCTTTCAGCTGTCGTAGCTCAAACTGTGTTTTTATATTTATATATATATATATATATTCCCTGAGTGTGACATTTAAAACTACTGTCGTAATTCCCGCCGATCAGAAACTCACAATCCTATACCCTCTCTCTCTCCCCCACCCCCCCTCGATCCTTTTTTTCCTCCCCGAGAAGTAATTTTCAGAGCAGCTTGCACAAGTACATGGAGACAACAAAAAAAAAAAAGTTAGTGCGTGTGCGCGCGTGTGTGTGTGTGTGTGTGTGTGTGTGAGTACTAGTAACAGTTACGACACCCTTACAGACGACCTCTTGGCTGAACATCAATAAGTAAGCTATTAGTACTTTTAAAAAAAAAATAAAAAAATTACTAAATTTACGCAAGCATGCTTCATACATACAAAGGTATTCATCCACACACACACACACACACGCACATACACACACGCGGGCGCCGCGCAAAGATACTATACAAGGAAACAACATGCTCAACCCCCCCCCCAATCCAGACAGACCTCGAGCATAAGACGATCGGTTTTACACGAGAAACTGAGGCGAAGGGGGGGGGGTGTGAAGAGGGGGAAGCGAGAGACCCGTGAGGCTGTTGCAGGGTAGTGTTGGTATCTGAGTCTGAAACTGTGATAGTGTCACACATAATAATAATACTACACTTATCGATAATTGGTGTGTGAGTGTATTTTTTCTCTCTCTCTCTCTCTCTCTCTCTCTCTCTCTCTCTCCGTGAACCTATTTTGTACGCTTGACAACCCCCCCCCCCTTTACTACCCTCCTCTTTTTTTTTTGTACATTCCCTCGATATTCTGCAATTATTTAACCTCAAAGAGGTTCTAAAAAATTTTTTTTTTTTGTTTATTTTTTTTTTTATTTCACTGATATTTTTAATCGATAACGGGTGGTAGTCAAAGCGTAATTCTCGAGTGTTTTTCACCCTTTTATTTTTCCCAATATAAACATTGGAGATAATATCGAAACATTCCAAGGCTTTCACTATTTTTTTTAATTTGTATACGTAAGTGATTAAATACGGTAAATATAGCATCGTAGATAGAAACAATTATTTTTTTTTTACATATTTAAATAAAAACTGAAATTCTTTCGCGTGCAATCTAAAAAAAATTGAAAGAAATATGTAGTAGTGTTTTGTTTCTTATTTTTAGCCACGCTTGTAATGTCCTTGATAAAGCAAGAGTTGTGAGATCCTCTAAGATAGATAACCCAACAACATTAAGGAAAAGTTATCTCCCTTGATGTTGTGTAATTATTCGGATCGCATTGATCCGAACAATTACAGCTTATAGAAAAAAAAATTGCCAGGTGATGTCTACGAATTACGCAGATATTTTTGTAGTTTTATGGTAAGCACCAGAGTAGGGATCCCGCGGCATATGTCCGAGTGTCCAGGCGATGGGGGGGGGGGGGTAAAGGGGGAAACGGGCGATAAAAGTTCACAGATTATGTGAGCTCAAAGTAGCTTTGTGATGGATTTACAGAATATTTTTTTTAAAAGTTTACAGATGACTTGACCTCTGTGTAGCCAGTCGATGTGGTGAGGAGAAATGAGCGTTGTTAGCTCACAGATTAAGCGAACTTTTTTGTGGTAGTGGCAGTGTGGTAGTGGCAGAGTGTGGTAGTGGCAGTGTGGTAGTGGCAGAGTGTGGTAGTGGCAGTGTGGTAGTGGCAGTGTGGTAGCGGCAGAGTGTGGTAGTGGCAGAGTGTGGTAGTGGCAGAGTGTGGTAGTGGCAGTGTGGTAGTGGCAGTGTGGTAGATCGCTCCGACTGCTAACTGAAATGTCTCGAGTTCAAGACCCGGTGTGTCCATATTCGATGTCCCTAAGTCCAACCATTTGTTTAGTGTGGGGGGGGGGAGTATAGGTTGGGCATTGTACTAGCGACTCAATCCCCTACACCAGTGCTTCCCAAACTTTCCACATCTATGTACCCCTATTTTTTTTTTATTTTCTCAATACTGAGTACCCATTGTAAAAAAACAAAAAAAAAAAAAAAAAAATTGCATATTGTTTTTTTTTTACGGTAAAAGTTTCCCATTATTTCAATGTTTCCCTCTTGACCGTGAATGTTTACCTGTTGTTCTGCAGCGCTTACCCCCACACCAAAATTTTTTATGTACCCCTCTGGGTGTGCGTACCACACTTCGGGAAACACTGCCCTACAGAAACTGATGAACTTCAGCTGAAGCCGATGGTCTGTATATGGAATTTTAAAAAAAAAAATAGTTGGTATGTGACGAATACACAGAAATGTTTTTAAAAATGCACAGAGTAATATCAACTGATTTACAACAAGGCTACGGACATCGAGGACTGATTATTAAGTTAATCCTAAAAGCCTGGATTAACATAAATAATCTAAATGATTCTACGAGGTTTATGTATAGCTGAGATGTGTCGTCTGCTGATAATATAAATCTATTCACCTAAACATATATGGCTTTTTTGTGATACCACATGGCGACAGACACAGACTTACCCAACACACACACACACAAACACTACTAATAGATCCAAAATATTGATAAATATAATAACAATGCGCACCAGTCGTCTGTGAGTTAGATAAGGAAATCATGACGGAAACAAAACAAACAAATTAAGATGTTCTAGCCCAATCCCCTCCACCAGCTCCCACAGCAGCCCCAAAATTTTTACTGTGTAACCGTCTCATTCATTTAAAAATAAATAACTAAATAACTGTATCGACACCTTCCCCCCCCCCCCCTCTAGTAATCTCTTGTGTACTATCGAAAGCACCGCCTCTACCCTTCTTACCCCCTCCACCCCCTCCCCCCTCTCGTTTATTGTGTGTGCCAAAGCCCGCGTGTCACCTGGCAGGCGTCATAGGAACATTCTTGTGATGGGGATGTACGTCACTCTTTAAACGTACCCACCCCACCCCCACCCCTTTTTAAGTTTTTTTTTTAAAAATAGCTCGTGACATTTCGAGGAAACTTAAAAAAAAAAGTATTCTCGTTTTACTAAACACCGCATATTACACACCACACACGGCACAACACACTACACACCGCATACTACTTACCACATATTACACACCATACACCACACACGAAACAACACACTCACTACAGACCACATAACATATACTACACACCACATATTACACAGCACATATTACACACCACATACTACACACCATACCCTACACACCACTTACTGCACATTAGTAAGTAAGTAAGTAAAGTTCCCTTAACCCTAACGGGTCATCGGGGCAGATGAAGTGTAGAACTCATCTGTTTCTATAACCTCGGAATATGAAGGGATTGTGTGGTTAGCACAACGCCCAGCCGCCTTTACTCCCCCAACTTAAAGTCAGGTACCCATTTAAAGCTGGGTGGACTTGGGGACTATCACCATGACCTGAAAAAATCCCAAGGTTCTTACTGAGATTCGAACCCGGGACCCTCCGGTCGACAGTCGAGCGCTCTACACCGCACGACCACCCGTCCCCCTTACTGCACATTACACACTACATACCACACTCCACGCACTACACAACATCTACTACACACCACATACTACACACTAAACACCACATACACACCATACACCACACAACACATACTACGCACAACACATAAAAAGAAACATAATGTGCACCGCGATGCAGTGGCCCAACAACACACGCGCTAAAAAACTAAATGTCACTAGAGAACGTGAGACGCTGGTGTCTAGGGCGACAATTACAAAGTTTATGTTAAACACTAGTGGAAAAGCCTGCCGAAGCTGGCTGAACGAAATCCGACAGAAGGGATAACAAAGAAATATACGAAATACTGCAATAGAAAAGAACATGTGGCCTTTATTGCCATGAACAGAATACGATATGAACAGAAATAACAAAGAAACGTATGAAATACTGTAATAGAAAATAACATTTGGCTTTTATTGCCATGAACATCCATAAATACAACGCATACACCACACGATATGAAAACTACCAACGGTCACAACGCATACATACACCGCACGATATGAAAACTACCTGAGGGAGACACACGCATAGGTTAGACTGTTAGACGATTATGTATTTCAGGAAGTGCTTGTGGCATGGTGGATCTTTGAAATTTTGTTAAAAAATAAAGACTTATTGAGTTAAATAAATCAATCAATCTTTATGCACCCCCCCCGCCTTAGGGTTGTACCGACATCAGCCCCCAAAACATCGTCAGACCATGTATAAACCCCATCGAAATTTATTGCCAACTTGAAGGTGTGCTGGCACTTTAAAAACAGCTCTGTTGCCACTTTAGTAAAGCTGTGAGTAGAAAGCTAAACTATAAATATATATATATGTGGGTTGTAATGGCGCAAGGGGCGGGGGGGGGGCAAGAGGTCTGGTCTATTGTTTTCCATCAAAACACTCTCTTGTTTTTTTGCACATAAAAACAGGCCACCTTTTTTTTTCTCCCCATTTGACCTCTGCTCATGGGCGTCTCAAAGTTGGCTTTACATGAGGTGACGTGTCTTAGCCCCGACCGATAAGACCTCTTTAGAGGCAACGCCGGGTATTTATAGCTTATATATATATATATATATATATATATATATATATATATATATGAGTGTCTGTGTGTGTATGTATCTTGTAACGGTTTGTCGCAAGTATGGGAGAGAAAGAGTACAAGAGGAAAGAAGAAAAGATTTAAGAGAATGGGGACGGGGAGGGGGGGGTAGGGTTTGTGTGAAGGTATGAGTGAGGTCGTCAACTGTAACATCAGGAAGTGAGCACGCTACAGAGAAAGTGAAACATGCAGACGGCTTAAACGAACAAAAGGCCATATGGGCGTACACGGATCAAGTGCCTGGTTTTTTTTAGGGCGGATAGCCATTTTTTTTTTGTTATTATTTATTATAGAAAGAAAGGGTGGTAGGCAGGAACGTCAATCAAATGGGAGGAGGGTGGGGGGAATATTAAGGGTGGTGAGGGGGCGGCGAGCACACCCCAAAACGCCAGAGTAGATTTGGTTGTTGTTTAGGTGTTCGTATTTAAATAAGGGAGAGCAAAGCTGCATAGGGAATTCACTAATATATATATATATATATATATATATATATATATATATATATATATACATGTGGGTTTATTTCCCCATAGATCTGTGTGGCTGAGCATGTGTGTGTATGTATGTGTGTGTGTGCAAGAATCTACATATTCTCCTAGTTACAATTATTTAATTTTGATATAGTTAAATTAACTTTTTTTTTTGGCTAGTTAAGATCAATATGACATAGAGATGCACAAAATGATAAAAAGCCACTCTCCCGTGCCCCCTTCTCCGTCCTTTAAAAAGAATACCTAAACAGTCAACAACACACACAAACACGCGCATAGAAGATCTTGTATTACACTCAGACACACACACATTCACACGCACAAATTTACATCACACACACACAAACACTTACTTGCGCATTAATACAAAATGTTATTCCCACAAAATTTCCAAAAAAAAATGTTTTTTCGGTCAGTAATTTTTCCCCAAGAGGATAGGGCCCATAACTCAGACACGATTAATCTAGACAAACACAAATGTTATCCCCCCTGAATTGAAAAGACACAATAAAAAAAACAACAACAACAATCAGAGGCCTGGAGACACTTGTGGGACACACCGTCAAATAACTGTGTTTTGTTGTTCAGATAACTTAATATATTATGAAGGCATATGCACCAGCTCTCCGTTTGTTAAAGTTAATTTATTTATCATCATCCGGCAGCACCCCACGGTACACAGCTTGCAGGCCTTGAAGAAGAGGATGGGGCCAAGGGGCCGATTACGCTCAAAGTGCCCATTCATGTCCAGCAGGTTGTTTTTTTTTTGTTTGTATTAATAGTAATCTCATCAATGGGGCTAAAATATATCATTGACAAAACTGATATTTTCAAACACTTGTTCTTTATGATATTTAGATTATTTTATTTTTACTTTTATTCCGACAATGTTGGGGTGGGGGGGGGGAGGGATTAAAGTCAAGTTTCCTTTTTACCCTCGAGAACCATCGGGTCAGAGAGAGTGTAGAATTCATCTGTTATTGTCACCTCTGCACATGAAGGTATTTTGTGGTTAGCCCCAACGCCCGGCCGCACGTACTTCCCCAGCTATAAAGCCAGCTACTCATCTAAAGCTGGTTGGAATGGTGGGACTTAAAACTAAAACCAATTTTCACCAGGATCTGGAACACTTTTCCCTTTGTTCTCACCGAGGATCGAACCCAGGATCTAAAAGTACAGCGTATGTGCGGTGTAATAAATGTGAATGCTAAGTGACCAAAGAAAAAATCACCAATCGCCCTGCACCCCTCCGGCGCGGGGGGGGGGGTGACGCCTTAGTAGCCCCCCTCCCCCATCCAAAAAAAAAAGAACCCTGCCACTGATCTCAGCCGAATGAATGGGGCAAGTGCTAGAGAGGAATTGCAGACTTTGACTGAACCATGAAATTTTGCAATACAGTGAAACATAGAAATGAAAAAGAATATAGAAGAGGTGGGGAGGAATTCGCTCCGGGGGGAAGAGGGAGGGGTGTGAATGAGGTGAGGGGGAATAGAAGGTGAGGGGGCTTAAAAAAATGTATTGACCCGATTGTGGAAGACATATACAAACAAACACCGAAATACAGACACAAGCACACCACGTTAGCATTAATATTATACCACAGGTCTTAGCTACGGGGGTTTAGATTTTAGCGGTGTACGGTAGGAGGAATACGCTAACATCCGGGGCCTATGATAGAGTGGGTGGCAGATGGTTTGGAGGGTGTTTGGAAGTTTTTTGCTGAATGCAGAAATTTAAAAAAAAAATTAAATCGCCACTGAGTTTACTTTTTTTTTTTATATACATATCCAGCGATAGGGGCGGCAGCCAGGTCAACCCTGTCTGTGCCCCTCGCCCGCCACACCTAACAGTCGCTAACAAACGGAGCTCTCCTCCCAGTGGCACCGAGAGCCAACACGGGCCCCAGGGCAGGACATCATTGCGGGCCCCTTAATAAACAATAAGTCGTGAAAAAAATTGACATGGTCGGGGCGGCCGGGCCCCCTCACAGATGCGGGCCCCCTGGCAATGACCCTCCCCCTGCCACCCCCCCCTCTCGGCGTGCTTGCCTGCCTCCTCCGATGTAGCTAACCCTCAATGCCTAATCAATTTATAAACATTGTCCTTCTAAGCAATGCACACACACACACACTTTAGCTATTTTAATTTGGCAGCTAACAACACATTGTATGCAAAACTGTAACAGAAATGACGTCGACAATCAGCAAAAAGGAAAAAAAAAATCAGCCGCCCACAAGCTATTGCAGCTACCACAACAACAACAACAACAACAACAACAGAATGGGAAAGTGTACATTTGTGTTGAAATATCATTACAGAGATTTTGAAAAAAAAACTTCAACAAATTTCTCAATATGTTTCTTGTACATTGAAATACTGGGTGTTTTTCACAAAATTCACCAACACATTTTGAGTAACTTCTAAACTGAAAATAACTGGAGATGATTCATATAATTTATTCTCATCTAATATTAAAAATCGATTAAGAAAATCTAAATATGAATGCTTTATAATTTGAAACCATGTCAGTTCAATAAGAAAATTGTAAATAATTCATTTTTCGTATTGTTTTACACATACTAGATGACTGTATTATTTAGCGCAGACTTTGCTGAAAAGTTAGGCCAAAATCAAAATGACATTATAATCGAAAATCTGAAACGATTACCGATTTGGCTTTTATTTTTATTATGAATTTTAACAGAAAAAAAAAACAAAACAAAAACATGCCTAAAATACATGCCTGTTTACTTATCATTGAGTATTTATAGTTTTGTTCATTCTATTTGTCGTAAACTATAGACAACTCTTGCATAGAATCGTTCAAAGCTAATAAGTCTAGTTTCCATCTTAAACAAGCAAAGAAGTTAAAAGAGTCTTGCATAGATAGATGAAGCAGCGTTATGAACTCTTTTTGTTCGATTTCCGCAACAAGTACATGTATACTGAGAAAACTAAAAAAAAAATAAATGTAGCATCGATACTTACAAATTGAAAGCGAGTATTTTCGGAATACTTAACACAAATGGCATTCTTGTAAATTGGACAACAGAATCGATCTGCTCCGCAGGATGTAATCGGTTGGTGCAGGTGTACTGTGAGGTGTGAAACTAGACTAGGAATAAAATAAGCTGCCCGGATGTGTGCGCACATTTGATTGTGGGAACTTAAAAAATAAAAATAATTGAATACATTTTAAAGGTCGACTGTTAATGACGTCAGACGATTTTATACTTGTTTGTGTGTTTGTTTGTTTGTTTGTTTGTTTGTATTCTGAAGACAACGCGAGAAAGTAAAAAAAATGTCAAGAGCATGTTTGACAAGGGGTGGGGCGGGGGTGGGGGGGGGGGGTGGTGAGGGACAGGCTGGAACTCTGGAATGTTGAAGATCTGCTTCCAGTGTGTTTATAAATCAAATCCCCTGATCGTTTGCTGGTATTTTTTTTTGCCAGAGGGGTGGGGTGGGGGCGGGGGTGGGGGCTTTTGAGGGTTGGGAGCAGTTCGCGGGGCCCTAGGCGGGTATGATATAAGGGGGCCTTGGGTTTAGTTTTGCAACAGCCAGGTGACGAAAGAATATCATCACGCGGGGCTCTTTTCAGCCGCGGAGCTTTGGTGAGGTCGACGTAATCACCATCGGGTTCGACCGCCATGATTTCAGAATGTGGAGAATGTGGTCTATCCGTGAAGAATGTGGTATAACATGGAGAATGTGGTATAACATGGAGAATGTGGTATATATGTGGAGAATGTGGTATAACATGGAGAATGTGGTCTATATGTGGAGAATGTGGTATAACATGGAGAATGTGGTCTATATGTGGAGAATGTGGTATAACATGGAGAATGTGGTCTATATGTGGAGAATGTGGTATAACATGGAGAATGTGGTCTATATGTGGAGAATGTGGTATAACATGGAGAATGTGGTCTTTATATGTGGAGAATGTGGTATAACATGGAGAATGTGGTCTATATGTGGAGAATGTGGTATAACATGGAGAATGTGGTCTATATGTGGAGAATGTGGTATAACATGGAGAATGTGGTATAACATGGAGAATGTGGTATAACATGGAGAATGTGGTATAACATGGAGAATTTGGTCTATACGTGGAGAATGTTACCTATAGGCTACGTCTATGTGGATAGAATGTGGGGTAAAAAAATAAACAATAATATTAATTTACAAAAAAAAGATTATATTTAAAATCGACACCAATCATAATAATTATAAAGTGCTGGTGTGGCGAGTATTGTTTACCGTACAGGAATGCCGAGTTAAAAAAAAGTTGATATTTTGTTTTGATGTTTGTTTGTTTATGAAATTTCTGGTGTGGAATATGACGTATATGGCTAATTTAGCGTTTGGGTTGTATATATTTTTCATTTCGCTAAGTTTACTTATATTTGTTAACTTTTTTGTTTTCTTTCAACTTTTTTTTTTAAATCTCTGAGAAGTGTCATGAAAGTTGCGTAATATGAAAGTGACTGTGTACCGTCTACATTGACTGTGAGGATTATTTTTATTTTTGACCCCCCCGGCCCCTCCCCCTACCCGCCCTTTTTCAAAAAGTGAGGATGGGCCCATGGGTTGGGAATGACGACACTATAAGGGTCTCTATACCCCCACCCCCCTTCCCACATAAACCGTTCGTCCGCTCCCCACCCCGGTATAATTGAACATGTGTTCAAAGGTTGAAATGGTCTAGTTAATGAAAGTCAGCAGAAAAAATAAAATGATACAAAAATTGGATTTGGGGGGGGGGGGGGGAGATTGGGGGGGTGGGGGTGCTAGAAGTGAACGGGGCGCTATTTCGTCGGCTGTCGAAGACGTAACAGACACACAGACAAACAAATAAACAAAAACTTATTGAATATACACCACAGCTCTTATCAATGCGTAATGATTGAGCTAGCCGTCAATGGTAAAGGAATAGTCTGGCATCCGGTCCAACGATAGCTGAAACTTTACACAGATAATTTGACCTAATCAGTATCTGAAAGTCTACAAAGCCTGCCCGGGGCTGAACGGGAAATGCCTGAGATCGCGCAACGGAAATACGCGCACTCTTATCGCGCAACGTAAATACGCGCACTCTTATCGCGCAATGGAAATACGCGCACTCTTGTCGCATAATTGAAATACGCGCACTCTTTTCGCGCAATAAAAATACGCAGACTCTCAACGCGCAATGGAAATACGCGCAATCATATTCCGCAATGGAAATTTCTGGGTTTAATAATGAGTAAGAATTCTATGGGAACAATGAATAACACAATCAAAGATTTCCACATGCTTCGCGGAATCTAATCGTTAGCACACACACCATTGGCATATTTGACTGATTTATACAATAAAAGTAGCAATCTGTCCGTGCACCATATGTCCGTTCAACATGTGTAAGTCCATCATTTGTCCGTTCAACATGTGACAGTCCATCATTTGTCCTTCCATCACACGCCGGGAGTCGAACCCGTAGCTGTGCACAGCATGAAGATCGCTACCTACCAAATCGACACTTGGCTGCCCCAGACACGAGATTATCAACATCATCGAGTGGCGTAACTATAGAGAGACGTGGAGAAGGGGGGGGGCTGTCCATCTAGGGCGACACTTACTTAGCCACTAGTAAGGGATGGTCTTTTCACCATTGAAATATTTTCGCACCTGGATGGAGCGTCATTTTTTAGAGTTCACCTAACGCTGACCTCGCCAATGCAACAATTACATAAATATGATCAATAATCCATCAAAGATCTTATAAAACAGGGTCACAACAGCTGGTGCTTTGACCAGAAAGCAATAGCTAAATGGTGTCTCGGCTCCCAGTCACGCAGTTTAACCCATAAGCTATCTACTAACTGTGGTACTTGATTAATGTGTGCATTATCCACGTACAGAAGTGTGTTTCTAGCAATGAATAACGGAAAGATAAAGTCAAACCCATAGATACTTATATATCTATGGTCAAACCTACCTTTCAATTAAGTGTTCTCCGATCACTACGAAAGCCATAAAAAGTGTCTTCGGCGTTACACACAAAAAATGGGTAAATTAACTGCATGACATCTTATACTCACTTGAAATAGTTCTGCTCTGTAGTCGAGCGTTTAAATACATATCTTAACATTCCTGTGGGAGTCGGTCACTTAATGATTGTTGTTGGCGTGTCGGTCATAAAACAAGAGAAAAGCAAACCACGCATAATAAAAAAATAACATGACAACAGATTTAACAAGGACAAGCTGCCAACATGCTTTGGTTTGTGTAACATAAACAAAAAAAAAATTAAAAAAAAGGTTGAGATTTCGAGTTGGCAAGTCGTAGGCAAGTCGTAGGTGTGGGATGCGGGGACAGTCCGCTGTGATTGCAGAGAGAGGAGTGAAGGGGAAATTTGCTCAAGCCTTGAGTGGTAGCAGCGTTAATAGAAGCTTCGTCGTGAGTGGGTACATAAGTGGATTACAGTGTCAGTGAGTTACCACGATGATAAACACAAACGATTTTGTTTGTACGCGTTGTGTTTGTATATATATATATATATATATATATATATATATATATATATATATATATATATATATACAGTCGTCCTTTATGGATAGGCAAAACTAGGGAGCTGTCTTCCCCCACCACTCCCACCACCCGCTAATCTAATGTACACAGACTTCCAGACCTGGTGTAGGGCCCTAGACAAAGTGACATTTTGGGCTATCCCTTAGGGGGGCAGCTGCCCCCAAACCCTCCGTGGATCAAATATTACTGGGCCGCCAAAGAAACATTAAATTATTTCCTTTCAATTCACTGTGGTGTATTTCTCTCGGGCTCATGCGACTTCCCATGGACGAGAAGTTAACAGGGAGTTGATCGGCTGTGAGCGGCATTGTAAATCAAAACATTCTACAATATAAATAATCAACTCTCCCCCCTCCCCTCCCCTCCCTCAAGTGGGCCGCGGTAAAGTTATCAAACGTCGACCGGTCCGCGAGGGGGGGGAGGGGCGGGGGCGGATGGTCGTTTGGTAAACCGCTCGACTGTCGACCTGAGGGTCCCCTGGTTTGATCTCCTGTACGGGTCAATGAATATTTTCAGGTCACGGTTAATGTTCCTGCTACCGTTGTGTCTCCAAGATCGTCGCTAGATGGGTGTGGAAGGGGGGCGGGGGGGATGGGAGGTGGGGGGGGAGGAGATTCTGAAACAGTTGCCGACTTTGTTGTCCGCATTCTGTCGTTGTCAGTGCGACACGCGCACGTCAATCATCGCCATAATCAGGTTTTATCTGGTCAGCGGCAGTGACTTTCGTCAACTCCATTATCCAGCTTTTTTTAAAAAAAAAAAAAAATATGAAAAAAATTTTCTAATACCCTGATCGTCTGTGTCTGTCAAATTTAAAAAAAAAAAAAAAATTGATGATGTCAGTCTCATAACTGCGGCGGAATGACAGAGTCATGTCACACACACACACACACACACGCAGACACTCACACACACACACACACACACACACACACACACATAAACACACACACACTCTCACACACAGACACACACACACACACGCGCGCACTCAACCGTGAGTCTCGTCAGAGTTTTTAATCTTCTTTGCCGACGGTTGACCCTCTTGATCACAGGCCGTCTCTTAATTAAAACGCGCGTCATCTCATGGAAAACAGTTAATAAGTTCAAAACAGTATTTATTCTTTTTTTTTTAATATATATATATATATATATATATATATATATATATATATATATATATATATATATATCGTCTTAACACTAAATTACAAATGTACTTAATCTCTTTTCTGTCATTTGTTTGTAGTGTAATTAAATAAACTTACGGCGCCCTCGGGTAAAAAAAATATAGGAAGGGGGAAGCGAAGGATGGTAAAGTGATGTTATGGGGGGATGGGTCAGGCTGGTGTATGGTAAAGGCTTATAGGTGTTGTGAGATCTATGAAGTGACCAAATCACGTGACCAGTTAGTAGGGAGAAGGAGACGAAAAGAGTTTGCGCCCAGAAATAACGGTTAATCTTGACGACTTTTTTTATTTTTTAAAATTTAAATTGAAAACATGATGTCATGACATTTGTGCATCGACAAGATGCCATGATATTTCTGCACTGACATTGGTGTCAGTGAGGGGGGAGAAACCTTAATCAGATGGAACATAAAGTGTTTATTTAATCGTGTTGCCAGCTTATATTCAAGTCACAAGCTAATAATAGAACGCCGTCACATATTAAAGGTTACCAGCCTATATGTATATTACAAGCTTTTATTATTGGACTGGATTTGAATTGGCAAAATAAATTCTTTTTTAACTCAATATTATTTTTTTTTCCCTATAAAGTTTGCGTATACATAAATCAACAGATGGTCCATGAATTTAGATAAATAATCTGAGTTGCTTAATATGCATGCTTATCCAATGGTCATTTCCTTGAACTAAATCTTACAGCCGACGCGCGCTGAACCAGGAAGTTGGATGCACAAAAAGCAAACATACAACAGATGTAAAGCACCTACAATCCTACATCATTAATAAAGATAGCCAATCGCGTGTGGTTAAAACCGCGATGCCAAACAATAAAATATTAAATAAATAAGATAAACACAACACGAAGGACGATAAACATAATAAACCAAAGACAACTATACAGACTTACGTCACTTGGAGAAATCAATCAATTAAAAACATGTCAATAAAATCAACACACACACGGGGGTTTATCTTCCCCCGTTAGCCGCGCGCGTACAATCCAGCCGGCAGGTGAAGAAATCTTGTTTACCTAATTTTTCTCTATTCCTGTATCAACAGTGCACATGTGTGTGTGTGTGTGTGTGTGTGTGTGTTTGTATATATATATAATATATAAGTATGTGCGCATTGCAAGAAAGTTGAGCCAAAGTACTAATATGAACTGATTAGCATCTTAATGTCAATATAAACTATAAATGAATAAAAAAGAGCGGGAAAAGTGGAGGTGAGAGTGGGGTGGGGATGGTTGGGGGGGGGGGGGAGAGGGTAATCCCCCAAAGGAAACTTTTTCTACATTTTAATTGGTTGCTATAATTAGATTTGCCCCCACCTTCTACCCTGTCCACTACGGTAAGGTATCATCTTTTTGTTTTCTTTAAAAAAAGAAATCAATTCAAACATAGTTAAACAACCAACGGGACTTGTTGTTAGAAGATTAAAAAGAATAATTGTAATAACGTTTATAAAGTATTGTAATGACATTTATAAAGTATTGTAATGACATTTATAAAGTATTGTAATGACATTTATAAAGTATTGTAATGACATTTATAAAGTATTGTAATGACATTTATAAAGTATTGTAATGACATTTATAAAGTATTGTAATGACATTTCTGATCGCATTTTCCCCCGCGAAGTTTGTTTCCCTTCAGTGTGGACTGTGGACCCAGTAGCTGAACATTTAGTTCCCTCCACAGTATAATAGAATTATATTCTGTGGTTCTACAACTTGCGTTCTTTTTTTATTTCATGGTGGGTCTGGACTCTGGACTTAAGTCTCCCGTACACCCCAGGCACACCTTGCGTCTAAGTAAGAATGATAAAAGCGTGGGGCGACAAACGTCCAACGGCCAAACACTCTTTTAATCAGAGGTCGGCAATCTTTTGAAGCTCCCGAACCACCAAATTTAAAGGGTTGACAACCACGGACCACTAAATGTATCATTTTATTGCCTTTTATTATTATTTATGTGTTTGTGTATGTGTGTTTGTGTGTGTGTGTATGAGAGAGAGAGAGAGACAGAGAGAGAGAGAGAGAGAGAGAGAGGGAGGGAGGGAGGGAGGGAGAGCGGGAGAGGGAGAGGGAGAGTAAGAAAGAGAGAGAGAGAGAGAGGGAGAGATTTTGAAAGTATTTTTTTGATAAACCACCAGTTGGGACTTAATTGAATAATCTTCTTTGCTCAAGTTGAACAAGTGAATGCTTTTGTATATTGCATACGTTCAATAATTTATAAAAAGATAGATTTTATTTCCTAATAAATAGATAGTCGGGATAAACAAACGATGGCTACATTCTTCTGCTGACCAACACAATTTTCCAGCATACGGCTAATGTTCACCGTACGACCGGCTGCCAACCACTCCTATTAAGTGTATATCTGTGTACCGATGCTACCGAGATAAGTTATTCAACAGCAAAAAAAAACAATTTTTGAGATATTTTCAAGGGAGATGTATTGTTAGCTCCCCTATCCTGCCTAACGGAAGAGTTACAGACCATCGCTACTTCGGAGTCTCCATTACGACTGTAACCAATGTTCCCTCTAAGCCGAGCGCATGAGCGATCGCTCACACGAATTCAGAGCGTCGCTCATGCTACACGTACGATCGCTCACTCCGACGGACGACATCGCTTAAATTGCTCACACATTTTGACCTCAAACAAAATGTCGCTCAGAGACAAAATTTTTTGCTCACTTCATACCACACCTTAGAGGGAACATTGACTGTAACTATGATGAAAACAAAATCTGTACATGCGCAGACTCTACCTAGTCACGGCTATGGTGCCGCCATCTATTCCAGGATGGTGCAGTCCGATCAGTACTCTTAGTCACTGTACTTTCTAAATTCTATCATATGTGATGCTTTCTGGGTCCAGTAAGTTCCCTTATCCCTGTTGGGCCATCGGGGCAGATGAAGTGTGGGATTCATCTGTTTCTATAACCTCGGCATATGAAGGGAAATGCGTGGTTAGCATAACGCCTAGCCGCCTTTACTTCCCCCAACTTAAAAGTCAGGTACCCATTTAAAAACTGGGTGGACTTGTGGGACGACTTTAGAACGAATTTCACCTGGGAAAATTCCCCATGGATCTGGCTGGCCGAAGATCTCAGGTCGACACGCTAGTATCTACAACACACGGCCGTCCGTCCCACTTCAGGGTCCATGTGGTACTTTAACCTATGACCCCCACCTCCCCGTCCACCATCACACCCCCCCCGCCCCACCCACCCAGAGATTATCTAAAACCAAGAATGGTATGAATATATTAAACATTAATGGGACCCAGCCCAGAAAGCAGTATTTAGTCTTGGATATTGAAAAATAACAGATTACACACACACACACACACACACGTGCGCAACACCCCACCCCCCACCCCTCCATCCTCCCCGTTTCTGCACTTGGGGCCCGATTAATCGTTCAAATCGGCTTATAACCGGGCCCCCCCCTGGTATACATACACACGGTCTGTACAAATGACATACGCACAATGGCGAGCATTCAGCTAGGGATTACTACTGTCATGGCGTCATGTGACACTTTCAATACAAGAGCCGCGTTGAGATCCGCGGGGCGAGCAGTGCCACAGGTGTTGTGCGGGGATAACTTTTTTTGGGGGGTGGGGGAGGGGTTGGGGGGGGGGTGAGGGGGTAACTGTCGGCATGCGATGACATGACGTAGCAGATCATCATCCCGCCCCGCCCCCCTCCCCCACCCTCACCTCACCCAGATAATAGCGGGAGAAATATACGCGTAGGAAGTAATGTTATCTGTTTATCCTGGAGGCCCAGAGGGCTCGCGGCTGATAACGCGCACCTCTTGGATAACAGGTTTCTTTTAAAACACACACACACATACGCACACTTACATACACTTACATACACACACACACATACATATACATACATACATACATACATACACAAGTTAGCACGAGTGAAGAAAATGTCCCGTGCAGACTGGGAGGTGGGGGGGGGTGGGGGTGGAAGGGTGCGTTGTCCGGTGTGTGTTTGGGGTGGGGGGGGGGTCAATTGATGGTTTAGAGAGGATGAGGGTGAGGAGGAAGTGGAGGGGAGAGGGGAGGAGAGGGGAGGGAGGTCGTTTTAAATTTAAAAATGATGAGCCTGTGGAAAAGGTCAGGTGCTCCACATGGTCTCCAGTTTGGCGGGGCCTCTCTGACCTTTTATTGCATAATCTTCGTAGAGTCTCTCTCTCTCTCTCTCTCTCTCTCTCTCTCTCTCTCTCTTTCATTCTCTCTTGGACAAGCGACAAGGGATATTACGACATTGGGGGGAATGGGTAGGTAGGTAGGTAATGAGGGGTGGGGAGGGGAGGGGGTTACGCGAGAGTCTTAACTTCTTCCGGTCGGAACGCCGGATGACTTAATGTCAAAAGAAAAAAAAATCAAACTAAATTGACCTTATGGAATGACCTTATGAGATGACCCTATGCGATGACGTAATGAGATGACCCTATGGCGATGACACTATAGGATGACGACCCCTAAGGGACGATCCTATGGGATGACCCTATGGGGATTACCCTATGGGTTGACACTATGGGGTTTCACCCAATGGGAAGACCTTTTGGGATGACCCTATGCCGCCCTATGGGATCGTCAGAATTTATTTCATCGGGATACACAGGACAAATTTTCATGAAAACCTTTGATCTTATTTGTTCACTGGGTTGATTCACGCAATAAACTTGCATTTGTTTATACGATTTTTTTTTTCAAGTTCTAAATTTTCTTCTATAATGGTCGAAACCCAAGAGCCTCACTGTTTATATCACTAACTTCTTCTGTCGGTCTCACTAGCTTCTTCTGACGGTCTCACTCACTTCCTCTGTCGGTCTCACTCACTTCTTCTGTCGGTCTTACTAACTTCTGTCGATCTCACTAATTTACTTGTATTTCATTACAAAGACTAGGATAGTGAAATTTTCTCATACACTCTATACCATGTTCCATAACTGCACTCACAACTCCTAGTTGGCGTAATTCCAGATTATCTCCCCATCCCTTCTAAAACTTCTTTTTCAACGCCCTCCCCCGATCAACTCAATTCGTGAGTAAATGAGGGGGGGGGGGCGGAAGGGGGGGGAAGGGGGGTGATACTTAACTCAATGGGTGAGGGGGTGGAGTTTGCAAGGACGTCGACGGCAATTCCTGTTTTATTTTTTCAAAATATTTACAAAAAAAATAATATCTATATTATGAGCTGATGGCATCAAAAGCTCTGCAACCAGCGTCCGTCCAACAATTTATTTACCCCCCCCCTTCCACGACTCCCACAAGATTAGAACACTCCTTCCTCTCCTAATCCCAAGAGTACATCGCTACTTTGGTGATTAATTTGTTATTGGCCGTGGGTGGGGTTGGGGGGGGGGGGAAGCGGTGTAATGTTTCTTCCATCATCAACAGCGTCCAAATTAATAAGCAGGACTGTGGCGTTTGAAGATATCAGGACATGTACAATAGGTAGTGTTAGTTTCAGAATATCAGGACATGTACAATAGGTAGTGGGAGTTTCAGAATATCAGGACATGTACAATAGGTAGTGGTAGTTTCAGAATATCAGGACATGTACAATAGGTAGTGGTAGTTTCAGAATATCGGGACATGTACAATAGGTAGTGGGAGTTTCAGAATATCAGGACATGTACAATAGGTAGTGGTAGTTTCAGAATATCGGGACATGTATAATAGGTAGTGGGAGTTTCAGAATATCAGGACATGTACAATAGGTGGTGTTAGTTTCAGAATATCAGGACATGTACAATAGGTAGTGGTAGTTTCAGAATATCAGGACATGTGCAATAGGGTAGTGGGAGTTTGAGGATATCAGGACATGTACAATAGGTAGTGGGAGTTTCAGAATATCAGGACATCTACAATAGGTAGTATTACCACTACCAGGTAATATGACACACGGGGCGGATTGCACAAATGCCACCCTTATTCCTTGGTACGCAACTGATCGTATGAGAAGAATTAAATATTAACACGCGGTAAAATATTTTGAAAAAAAGAAAACAAAAAAAAACAACTTACCTTTTTATAAAATTTCTGTTTATTTTTTATGTTCTGGTTTGTAATTAATCCCTGATAATTTCTTTTGAATGCGCTGTGTTCCAGATATATCAAGAGTGTTTCATATACAAGTGACCTGTTAGTGAGCAGACAAAATAAACAGAATGAGTTCAATGAAGAATAGGTACAGTTGTTTGGTGCAATAAAAGAGTATACATTTGAATGGTGTAGCAATATTTATTAAAAACGAACTATATCTGATGTCTTAACACTTCTTCTTGAATACAGTGTGTGAAGTCCATGTAAGTATGAGATGGATTCTCTTGAATACAGTGTGTGAAGTCCATGTAAGTATGAGATGGATTCTCTTGAATACAGTGTGTGAAGTCCATGTAAGTATGAGATGGATTCTCTTGAAAACAGTGTGTGAAGTCCATAGAAGTATGAGATGGATTCTCTTGAATCCTATAAAACCACTAATGGGACTGTTTCTTTCTTTCCCCCAAAAAAACATTCTGGTCGACAGTCGAGCGTTTTACCACACGACCATCCGTCCCTTCTTGAGTTTAAGTAGACAGTCCTAATAGTCTCATATAAGTCAAGTCTTTTTCTCTGTTGTGTGCGCGCGCACACACACACACACACACACACACACACACCCCCTTCGGCAGCGGCTTTTTGGGAAATCTCAACTAGGCGCTACCGTCATATGCACCGCGCCTAAAGGGCTCCAGGCCCCCCGCCCCCTCCCTAAAAGGCGGAACATCTCAGAATGATACACATAGCCTACAGGTATAGCTCTAGACCAGTGGTGGCGAACCTATGGCACGCGTGCCACAGTCGGCACTCAGAGCCTCATCAGTCGGCACGCGACTAAAATATCACTTCCTTTAATTTTTATTAAAGTGTTTGCACTTTGCTGTAAATGAGTGATTCTTCTGTGGAATTTTCGGGCATGCGGCCCCCCCTAAAAAGGTTCGCCACCACCACCAACACTGGTCCTGGGGCCTTTCTTTTGACAACCAGCCCTATTGCCACGTTAAGTGAATCGTAACACTTAAGACAACATGTGAGCATGTTTATTTTTTACAAGCAAATACACAAGACATTTCTGACCTGAATTGTGGATCCAAGACCTTCAGACTCTCAGCCGTTAGCGCTAACACACACACACGCACCAACACACACACACACACACACACACACAGCCACCCAGAATAAATAACCCGGATGTTGTTGTTGTTTTAAAAATATGTTGTTTTTTTTTTATTTCCTTTTCCACTTTCAAAAAAAGTAAATCATTCAGTAAAAGTTTTCACAAACACACCCAATCTATTTTAACAGCATTCTTTCTCTCTCCCCCTCCCTCCCCCCCCCCCGGCCCACCGCCCCATTTACTTCAAACCAGACAAGACAACCAAACAAAACAAAAATTTGATCATTATCTAACGCCATCACGTGACCCGGTGTTTATGTTGACATAGTCGTGACGCTGCATATCTTGGGGGAGGGGGGGAACTTTCACCCCTGTCACGTGGTTTCATCACACACACTTACACACACACACACACACACACACATACACATACACATCGGCAACCGCTAAAAATAGAAGTACTTGATTGATTGATTACTGGTGTCAATTATAGAGTGAAGTCCGGGGGGGGGGGGCGCACGGGACTAGGACGACGTGGGGAATTTGAGATACAGCAGTTACTTAAGTTTCGTACATTTTGTGTACAATTGTTAGTCAATCGGTCGAATAAACAAAGTCATAAAACTCAATAATACTCTCATATGGGCCATCTCTCTCTTTCATCCCCTCCCCCTCCCGGTGCTGTAAGAGGTCCCAGAAAGGAGGAGATAAGATCTTTTGTAGGGCCAGCCACATGAGATGTGCAGCCGGAGGAATTTTTTAACCCCCCCCCTCCCTCAGCTAACATAACCTCGCCACCATTTGTTCTGGGTGATGTAGAAAGTAATTTTGACAACCAAAAGATGTTCCTCAGGCATACATTTTTTTTTTCCAAAGTGTGTAACAGCTGATTCAACAGAAATGATTCGGATCATGGTAAAGAATTAATAATATTTAGCAGCTATTCCCCCAATACACTGTATTCATCCACAATTTCCCAATACACTGTATTTATCCACCATTCCCCAATACACTGTATTCATCCACAATTCCCCAATACACCGTATTTGGCAACTATTCCCCAATACACCGTATTTATCCACAATTCCCCAATACACTGTATTTATCCACAATTCCCCAATACACTGTATTCATCCTAAATTCCCCAATACACTGTATTTATCAACAATTCCCCAATACACTGTATTTATCCACAATTCCCTAATACACTGTATTCAACTACCTATGCAGTCGCCATATGATGTAGCAAATCAAAGATAACTCTCGCATTCCTTTCACGTCCAATTCTTCTTTTTTTAAAACTTTTTTTTCTTCTTATATTTTTTTTCCGCGTCATATCCGTGGCCAAAACAAAACCAAAACAATCACAAGTGCAGATATGCTGGAAATTTTAAAATTTAAAACAAAAAAAAAAAGAACACAAATCACGACGATGTGTTAAACTGGCGAGTTGATAAAGACACACACACACACACACACACACACTTACACGCACATAAAACCTAATAAACACCCACTCTATATGGCAGATATGCACAGCTTTGATAACTAGGTGTTGATACGGACAGAGGTCACAGATAACGGCCAACCACGTTGAATTTTTTTCTTTTATTATAAATAGATATCTGATATCTTTTCCCCGACTGTGAATTGTTAGAACCGTTTTATAAAAAAATAAAAAAATAAATCAACTAGCCGCACTTTCCGAAACCTATAAATCAACACTTAGCCATGCATTTCAAATACACACAGAGACCTCTTGTAGGAATATCCACCCAATGAACTTCTTTCCAAATATTTCAAAATACATCAAGTAGATTTTGGCGCGCTTCGAAATTCGGTTTCGACATACACGATTCTCTCATCAGATGCCAGGCATGTTTCATGATTTTAGCAGACCTGTTTTATTTGGTATATGTTGTTTTTTTAAAAATAAAAGCGCCATATCAATGCTTTGTAATGAGATTCCTACTAAAATTTTAGGTTAGGTCATGGGTGGGCTAATTTTTTGACTCGCGGGCCGCATTGTGTTCGTAAATTTGACCAGCGGGCCAAATGAAACAGTCAGGTGGGCTGGATTTTGCCCGCGGGCCGTAGTTTGCACATAGCTGAGTTAGGTACATCTAAAAGGTTTACGTAGGACATTCTGGAGAGCGTAGTCTCAGGTTCCTAACGGTAGAATCACCTCTCAGGCAAAACTGAATACTGGGGACTCCCAGCCTTCCTTTAAGATACATGAGCATACTGGTGTACAGGGGGGGGGGGAGGACATATGCAAAGATATCATAGCTTTTAGAACCCCCCCCCCTCCCAACCCCTTCTCCTCTCCAAAAAAACGTTAGTGACGTACATTAATGATGACAATAGTGCAAGCAAGTACTGACGTAATGTGGACCGATGATTGCTGATGTCCAACAAGAATGTCCGACGACATGGTGATTCATGGTCACATGATTTTCACAGGATGTTTGTTTATTTGTTTCACTTGTTTCATATATATTTTAACCTTGATTTGTTAGACATTTTGTAAGGTTGAATGAATCTGGGGGAAATTGATTATAAGGTCGAATGAATCTTTTGAGACACACCCCACTCCCCCTCATCCTTTCCTCATCAGTGTTTAGCCATTGTGTTGGTATGGGTCGGGAATGGAACCCGATCTTCTAGGGTTTTGCAAGCGAACACACAAGCCATCACATATAGAAGGAAGGTGGGGGGGGGGGGGAGTGTTTGACTTCATATGTGTACAATGTCTTTACATTAGCAACAAAATTAAGGAGAAGGAGGTCCATTCTGTAGTACTGGCCCTAAAGGACGATTGGAAATACAAATAGATCAATCACTGAATTTAAAAAAAAAAACGAAACTAAATCAGTTTCTGCTTGGCGTCACATTCAGTCCAAATATTTCTTACATAATCTTGGCTTACCGACTGGAAAACTGGGGTGGGGTGGGGAGGAGGTCATGTGAGGAGGGGGAGGGGGAGGGAAGGGCTGATACGATTATCCAAATGATCGAGTAAATTTTTTTTTTGTTTTACCCCCCAGTGCCTGAGCCCAGTTAACGTCTGTTTTAATCCTCGTTAAGGGGAGATTAATCCCGTGACTTTCCCCCCTCACTTGCCAACGTTATCTCTCCCTAGCATGCCTGCACTGATCATTATGCGATGATAGGAAAAAAAAAATATTTCAAATTTTTTTTTGTTGTATAATTTTGGTGTGTAGATTAAGAAAAAAAAGTAAAGTTCTATATTGTTGGGGCGGTGATGGATATGGGGGGGGGGGGAGTGGTTGGTGGAGGTAAGAAGCTTTTTAAAGTTTACGGAACAGATGAAACGGATTTGGATATACTAAAAATAGATTTTTTTATGTGTAAAAAAAACAAACATACATATTTTTTTTTTCGTGATTGGGGCAGGAGGGGTGGGGGACTAGGGGGCAGGGATGGAGAGCTAGGGAGTTAGACAATAACGTCATATCCTTACGGATTAACATGACAGCAAAAAAAAAAAATGAAATTTCATTGATAAACACAATTAATCTAAGTCAATCTAAGACATTCAGAACTAGAGTCCATCGGCCCTGTATTGACTGTATTATGTTACTGTATTGACTGTATTATGTTACTGTATTGACTGTATTATGTTACTGTATTGACTGTATTATGTTACTGTGTTGACTGTATTATGTTACTGTATTGAGTGTATTATGTTACTGTATTGAGTGTATTATGTTACTGTATTGACTGTATTATGTTACTGTATTGACTGTATTATGTTACTGTATTGACTGTATTATGTTACTGTATTGAGTGTATTGTGTTACTGTATTGAGTGTATTATGTTACTGTATTGACTGTATTATGTTACTGTATTGACTGTATTATGTTACTGTATTGACTGTATTATGTTACTGTATTGACTGTATTATGTTACTGTATTGACTGTATTATGTTACTGTGTTGACTGTATTATGTTACTGTATTGAGTGTATTATGTTACTGTATTGAGTGTATTATGTTACTGTATTGACTGTATTATGTTACTGTATTGACTGTATTATGTTACTGTATTGACTGTATTATGTTACTGTATTGAGTGTATTGTGTTACTGTATTGAGTGTATTATGTTACTGTATTGACTGTATTATGTTACTGTATTGACTGTATTATGTTACTGTATTGACTGTATTATGTTACTGTATTGACTGTATTATGTTACTGCATTGAGTGTATTATGTTACTGTATTGACTGTATTTTGTTACTGCATTGACTGTATTATGTTACTGTATTGACTGTATTATGTTACTGCATTGACTGTATTATGTTACTGCATTGACTGTATTATGTTACTGCATTGACTGTATTATGTTACTGTATTGAGTGTATTATGTTACTGCATTGACTGTATTATGTTACTGCATTGACTGTATTATGTTACTGCATTGACTGTATTATGTTACTGTATTGAGTGTATTATGTTACTATATTGACTGTACATGTATTATGTTACTGCATTGAGTGTATTAGGTTACTATATTGACTGTACATGTATTATGTTTACTACATTGACTGTATTAGGTTACTATATTGACTATGTATTATGTTACTACATTGACTGTATTAGGTTACTATATTGACTGTACATGTATTATGTTACTACATCGCCTGTATTATATTACTAACATTATCTGGCGATCAGAGACGGTCCCTAAAGGTGTGCTAACTGGGCGATCGCTAAAGCTCTTCAACTAACAGGGCCCCCCCTTCGCAGTATTAGTTTTAAATCAAACTCGATGCTCTTTTAGCCCCTAAAAGGCCCTTATGACTTTAAATGCTACCCCCCCCTCAACTCTTTGCATGGGACCCCCCCACTCTGCCAATGGCGGCCACACACACTCTCTGCCTAGGGTCTGCCCTGCACCAACACTAGAAACAGCTCTGCTAATGAAAAGTCTGGTCAGAGTGGATTGTAAAAGATTGTACTGTACTGAGTCGACAGTCACAACTCTCACTTTTTGCCAGCAACAGAACCTTATGTGCTGAAATTAGGCCAGCCCGCCGACCTACCTGGGCGACATTTAATGACAGGTTGATGTGTCTGTAATATTTTCGGTTGCTCTGGACAGGGGAGATAAATGCGGCTTCACCTGATGTCTTAATACAGGTCGATGATTGATTAGCGAGGGGGGAGGAAGGGGAGGTGGGCGGGGGGGGGGGAATAACTTTCAGGCACCTGACCGATTTATTCATTTTTTTTTTAAAACAACACATCACGGCTTAATTAATTAATTAACACATTGTTCACTAACACATCAAAAATAATAATCCTGATAGCGCCTGACCACACCCACACACACACACACACCAAGGCAACCACCTGCTAATTATGGGACCCCCTGCCCCCCCCCACCACCAATAGAAAATTATTGTACCCGATGGGATCGTCTTATGTTGCACAAACTACACTGCCTAAGGATTGGTAAACTTTGTAAATAAACAATAATTGTTTGCGCCGTTTCGAAACTTTTTTCTTTTTTGACAGCGCAGGCCTTAAAATGTAGCGAAATCTGGCAACATTAAAGCGGTGTAATTTGTAAGTCAAGGTCGTAGCCCTGATTACGCTATTAAAAAGGCAACTCTCACCCTTGAGGGCATGTCCCTCCACCTGCCCCACCCCTCTCCCCCCTCCCCCAAACATCCCCCCCCACCCGATGCAGCGCAGCTAGAGATGAACCTGCGCATAAAGTTCGAGTCTTGTTTACAATCTCTCTTAACAGACGACCCACAACTGGTTGAAAACCAGGGATGGTGGGGTGGGAGGGGGTCATTATTCAATGTATATTTATTTTATCCTACCACCCCACCCCCGGGACTGTGACGTTTGTAGACCACGACAGGGTCGTAAATCGCCTCAGGGGTGCACATATTAATGTCGGAGATCACTTCGCCCTCAAGTTTAATCGTCACTCTCCCCCTTCTACTCTCCTCCCGCTATCAACCTCCACCCCCCGCCCCTGGATCTCACACCTTTCGTTCCTTCCCGATGCCCGCCCCCCCCCACCCCTTCATCCGTCCCCTGCCCCGGAGCCAACCCAGTGTTAAAAGCCGTTGAATAATTCATGACGGTAAAAGAAAAATCACAGATAGCTCTCTAGGCTGGTAAAAAAGTTTGAAGAGATGAATTGCATGTGACGGTATGGAACTAACAAACAAACAATTGCATGCGACGGCATGGAACTAACAAACAAACAATTGCACGTGACGGTATGGTACAAACAAACAAACAAACAAAAACATAATAGAAAGACAAACAAAAACAAATATTTTCATGTACAACTCATGAACTGTGTCTGAATGATGAATGCTAGAGATTCTAACGTCAAAATTACTCATTTGTTTCTAGTTATCTCGAGGTAGTTCAAACGACTGGTTATATTATTTGACAGACTTTAAAAAAAAAAGCCAGACATACATTTAGACCAGGGGTGGGCAAACCTTTTCTACGGAGGGCCACATTGAAAACTGGATTGTTATCGGCGGGCCGCAAATATTTTGTGTCTACTTAAATTACAAGTATGAAAATATGAATTAAAGATAATAACCAAGTATTTGTCATATATTTCACATTCAAACTCTAAACAAAAGAAAATTAACATCGTTATAGGATCGCAATATGTGCATGCATACGGGCCGCATTATATACTCTGTAGGGCCGCATGCGGCCCGCGGACCGTAGTTTGCCCACCCCTGTCTTAGACAGATGGTTTAATTGATTGACTCACCTAAAAATTAGTTGATGACTATTTAAAAAAAAAATAGAATATCTAAATATCTCGAAAAAGTGTCTATCTAGGGGTGGGGAGGGGGTGCCCAAAAAAAAAAAAACAACAGCCTAAAAAACGGAAAAGACATTCATTCAAAATGCCCCTTTTTAATTCCTTATCAGTTAGACACATTTAAAACAAAATAGTCCTCCCGTACTATCGCCACAGTTTTCCCACACACATTCGTTTCAGTAGTGAAAATTGTAACAAGAAATATTACATGCACGCACAGCACACAATGTATTTTACACCTAATAAAGAAAATAAAATACTCAAATTAAAAAAGAATTAAAACGGTAATGTGTGTATTTAGTCAATGCCCTATTTTCCTCCCTAGAATACACCCTCGCCTAGTAGCTCCCTCCAAAATACACCCTCGCCTCATACCCCCCCCCAGAATACACCCTCGCCTCATACGCCCCCAGAATACACCCTCGCCTCATACCCCCCCCCAGAATACACCCTCGCCTCATACGCCCCCAGAATACACCCTCGCCTCGTACCCCCCCAGAATACACCCTCGTCTCATACGCCCCCAGAATTCACCCTCGCCTCGTACCCCCCCCCCACAGAATACAACCTTGCCTAGTGACCCCTCCCCGCCCCCAGAATACACCCTCGCATAGTAGCCCCTCCCTCCCCCCCCCAGAATTAACCCTAGCCTTGTAGCTCCAGATAACATCAACACACAAGGACAAAGTAAAGTAATCCACACACACACACACACACACACACACACACAAGGTCAAGTTATCTAGGGCCACTCCCTCTATGGCTCCTCTCACACACCACAAACCCCCAGATCCCAGTTCTGTCTGTGATCCCAGATCCCTTTGTTATTCAAACTTCGCTTGGTGTCGCCCATCAATCGATTGTAATGCTTCAGACAGACAATGTGAGCTGTGCTAAGGGGGGGGGGGGAAGTACAATCCCCCCCCCGCGCTGCCCCCCCTCCCCATAAAACCAACGCCTCTCGCTCCCGCTACAATGAACCGGTAAGTACCTGAGCACAATAGCTCGTCCAGCAGGAGGGCCCCCCCCCCGCGTACGGCCCTGACAGAAAAGTGTGATGGGCCACGGTCCATTTAACTCTGTGAACTATCTAGTTGGCTGATCTGTGTGGGGGGGGGGGGGGGGTAAAATTCTCATATTTAAAAAAAATAAATAAAAGAAAATATAAAAAAACAAGCAATTGAGGGGCTTAACTCTGTATTAACTGTCTAACAAAATTTCAGTGAGGGGAATAAAATGTCAAGTGAGATTATCTTCTCTTGAAATATAAACCAGTTAACTAGAGTTTACATTTACAGATGTTAAAATTGATTCAAAGACACGGATTTTTTTATGTTAAGTTTTACCTTGTGTGTGTGTGTGTGTGTGTGTATAAATGGTAGAAAATAAGAATCATTATATATTTTATAACAGTTAAATCAAGGCAGCAAATAACATTTCCGTATGTTATGGGGTTTGGGGGGGGGAGGGAAGAAGAAGGCTCTCAATGTGAATGAGAGCCGTACACCTGCTCTTTTTTTGCTCATTATGGAGCCGCACAGGGCTCATAAAAGAGCCGTAGTTGGCCACCATTGTTGTAGAGTTTCAAGTGAGTATAAATGTAAGTCATCGCGTGGCTTTACACAAAAAAAAGAAATTGTGAAGTGAGCAATTGTATATAGGTACAATAGTACACTAGTGCAATAATACAATAGGTAAGGTGGTAATTACGTCATTATTTTAAAAAAAAACAATTATCCACAGATGTATACATCATCTGTGTGTTTGTGTGTGCTTGTATGTGTGTGTTTGTGTGTGCTTGTATGTGTGTGTTTGTGTGTGCTTTTATGTGTGTGTTTGCGTGTTTCTTTTTAAAAAAATATTCGCCGAGTCAAACAATTTGTTTACCATGGATACAAAAAGAGGCCATTTTGGAGTTCTGCTGGATGCAATCCACGAAAAGCGTTTGTCTTAATGAGAGATTGTGTGTACGGCTTGGGTCCTGTATTGAAGTTCACCTCCACCACTGAGACGATTTGAAGACCCCCCCTCCCCTGTTTACCCCCCACCACTCCCACCCCAAACCACCTCCACTTTCAGTGCCCCCCCCCCATCAACATGGATGTGGAGAATATAATATGTACGGTAACACCAAAAAAAAAGACGACGACATGGGTAATTAGAGCCTTTTTGAGATTCGAACCCTCATCGCCTACACACCTTAGTGACATAGATTACTGAGATCCAGGTTCGACATAAAAAGCTTATCTTCTTATTTACTTCCCTTTTTTTTAATTATTTAAATCTCAAAAACCAACACAAGAAACCAGAGGAGTACCTATGGTGGTGGGGGGGGGGAATGATAGGGGGGTCCAAATTCAAAAGTCCCCCGGGCCCCAGCTTGATGGGACCGAAAAATTGTTTTAAAAATTCCATATTAAGTACATTATCTCTTGTCATGATGTTGAATGTCAAAATGCAGGGTCCACCCAAAGAGGCCAAGCCCCCCCCCACCCCGGGCCCCCCCAGATCCATAAGTTCGGCACTGCAAGAAACAGAAAAAAAGTCACCGATACAGGCACCGTTGCCCAGCGGGCTCAATCAAAGAAGCTTACACAGTCGACAATCCACCCAACATGCTCCAACATTCACCTCCATTCAACAAACTATAACCACATTTCACTCATACGGCACTGTCCTAAACCCCCCCTAACCGCCCCTTACCCCACCCCCCTCCCCATAAAAAAATTACTGAAAGCAAACATCTCGGGCCTGGAGTGGGCATGTTCATAACTTAAACAGCTTCCGGCCTCGCTATGTAAACTCTGACGCCGCGAAAAAAAAGATAGGGTCACACTCGAACGCTAATGTAGTTTACTAAACGGGGGGGGGGGGGGAAGAAGGGGGGAAGAGAGTCACTAGACGTTGATAAAACATGGACTGGGGCTGGGTTAAGTACCTAGTACCACCCCTCCCTCCCCCCCCCCCACACACACACCTCCTCCTCTCATCTTTTATCCGCACATTCAACGTGTGACACTGTGGGGGTGGGGGGGGGTGGGGGAAGCCTTCATAGCCATCAATTCATGGGCCACCTTTTAATGGTGGATGCGCGCGGGCATAAATCTAACACCACCCCCACCCCTCAGCCGGCACCCCCCCCCCTTCAACTCGGAGTGGAACTTAATGACCATTTCGGGGGGGGGGGGAAGAAGCAACAGATCAGACATGAAGACTAGGAGGGAAGGGGGCTAGACCACAGACGTTTCTAGTCCCCCCCCCACACCCCTTTTCCACCCTCTTCCCTCTTGGATTAATAGTTTTCGGTCTGATAGTTTCAATACAAGTGAATTTATGAGTTGCAGGAAAATGAGGTTGCAGGACAATGAGTTTGCAGGACAATGAGTTTGCAGGACAATGAGTTTGCAGGACAATGAGTTTGCAGGAAACATTTGCACATAATGGACAGGGGACAATCGCCCCCCCCCACCACCAACACCACCCACCGCTTTTTTTTGTCTCTCATATTAGTGGCGTATATTGATTGGAATGGATGAATACGCTTGTCAGAGTAGGCTGCTGTAATGGTGAAGTCCCTCAAATCATATCCACCCAACCTCTGACAGTCACCAGTGTTTTATCCAGACCATTTCCGGGGGTAGTTTTCACCCCCGGAATTTCAAATTTCACCCCCGGATTTTCCCTGAACATGATTACGACCAAACAATACTGTAGTTTTCACCCCCGGAATTGAAATTTCACCCCCGGATTTTCCCCTTCTCACCCCCCGGAGGTGCGGGGGTGTGGATAAAACACTGGACAGTCACTACCAAGTGAAATCATTCAGGTCATACCCACCCAATCTCAGACAGTCACCACCCAATGACGAAATAGTTCTTGAAGTACATTAAATCCCCGTAGGCCAGGTGCACCCCCCCCCTTAGCACGTCTTCGCGTTGCACAACCCCCCCTCCCACCCTCCACTGCTACGGCCCTGATGTCTTTATTTAAAAAAAAACAAAAAAAAACAAACATAATTTAATCCGCCTCTGTTGCAACTACTTAGGCACACACGCTCGATTGTCACGTGATGTGCAACTATTTTTGGAACCGGCGTATGAATACATTGTTATGCACATGAAAACAAACAATAAGAACAATAAAGTTTAACTGAAATTCGACTCACAACCACCCAGTTCCCGTTGGTTATAACTTCAGAAAAAAATATTTAATTGAACCCGAGAATAGAAAAAAAATTGTTGTTATTATTATTATTATTATTCTGGTTTTGAATGGAGGGAAAATTAAATTGTCCAATTTATTTTCAGGTTGTCAGTGTCAAAACGAAATTTATGAATTACATTTGGCTTCAATTTTTTTTTTATAAATTTTCTTCTCGCTAATATCTTACAATTTATGAATAAAAACACACAAATACAAATTGATTATTAACATCTTTCGAAGCGTATGTCTATCTGCCACACATTTTAAGTTGGAAACCGACATTTTAATCTCTTATCTACAGTTATAAGCACTGTGGACATTTGGGTGCACTGTGGACATTTAGGTGCACTGTGGACATTTAGATGCACTATGGACATTTAGGTGCACTGTGGACATTTAGGTGCACTGTGGACATTTAGGTGCACTGTGGACATTTAGATGCACTGTGGACAATTAGGTATAAAATATCCAAACGTTGTAAATTGTCTGACAAACAACAAATAGCCGAAAAAACAAAAGTAAACCCACACACTCACACACACCCACACACAAACAAACTCAAAAACAACAACTAATTGATAGCTCACATCTTTCGACGTAAGAGACAATCTAGCACACTTGGGAAACGATTCCACATCTATCCCATAATAATGTGGACATTTATGTGTTGAAAAAAAAAGTCATATGTTTAAATTGTCTGCTTGCTATACTGACAACAAGCAAAACAGATACATACAATAAAAAATTGATTATTCAAATCTGTCAACGCCCAACCCAACACCCGGACCATTGCAGCAAGTCGACACCAATGACAATCTCTGCACACTTTTAACATTTTAAACCAACGACATTACCGGGGCCCCATCTTTCACTCTTGACGTAATGATTTTGGACATGTAGGTGTGACCGGTCCCCCCCCCCCATCTATAACGCATAGACTCGAACGTGAATGCGTCAAGAACAATGTGAAATCGTCATCTCCATCAAGACGTGTCACACTGCAGTTGGTGAGAGTGTGGGGGTGTGTGTGGGAGGAAGTGAGAATGTGGGGGCGAAACTGAAACAAGAAAATAAATAACATCGAATAAACAATAACAGATAAATAAATAAAAAGGTTTTAGATGGCGTCCGATCTGGATATTAACACCCCCGTGCCCCCCCCCCCCCCATAAAATTGCTATTTACGCGTACAGCATCTTGATGTGTGATTGAACGTAAGGGGAGGTGGGTGTAATCACCTGGAAGTTGTGGCGACAACGGAATAGTTCTCGCCGGAGGACAGAAGACAGTGGACAGACAAACTTGACAGGATATTAGGATAAGTTTAGTATTAACAGTGTTGTAGTTGATGGCCATGAGAACATACTTCACGAGTCAGCCAGTCAAAGTGACTTACGTGGTATCGGTGGCGGTGTTGGGGAGGGGGAGGGAGGAGAGAGTGAAAAGGGAGGTAAACATTCTTCGACAAAAGGCAGAGTAAGCTAACGCCTAATAGAACTCCCCCCCCCCCGGGGGCACCCCCCCCCCGGCCATCCCCCCCCCCCGGCCAACCCCCCCCCCTCCCTTCTTTCACCGGCTTCATAATTGTTATGCATTCATTTGTATTAAAAATGTTAATCGCTCTCCCCCCCCCTGCCCGCCTTCCAGAGACCCACAAAAAAAAAACGCTCCTGGCAGGAACAAAGTTTTTGCAATGTTACCTAAAAGGTTTTGGATGAACAATCAAGCGGAGGGCGTTCCATCCTTACAGTGAAACTAGGAACATGCTGTTAATTGATTTTATTCTTCTTGTCTCCAACTATCAAATTTTTTTTTTCCCACGTATTTTCTTTGATTGAAGAAAAGGGTCACCTGATCCTTGACCATCATATCATGGATCATTTTAATGAGATAAAGAGTGAGTGAGATAGAGAGAGTGAGTGCGACTGAGAGAGAGAGAGTGAGATAGAGAGAGA
Source organism: Bulinus truncatus (assembly GCA_021962125.1). Lineage (NCBI taxonomy): Eukaryota > Metazoa > Mollusca > Gastropoda > Planorbidae > Bulinus > Bulinus truncatus. The sequence continues at coordinate 6,824,992 of JAGDYQ010000015.1, forward strand.
GAGAGAGAGAGAGAGAGAGAGAGAGAGTGAGAGAGACTTCCCCAATAAGTGGCCTGTCCCTAGCAAAGGCAACCTCCCGCAGGTCACATAATCTGCAAGTTCCTGGTATTCTATCAAATGTCGTCAAAACCTTTCTTTCTAACTCCCAGCGCCCACACCACGACACGCCCACGGAGCATGGTTCTCTTTCCACCACCACCACACTCTCCTCTCTATCTCGATTTCTCAGGTTTTTACGTGTTTTTGTACTATTATTATTATTATTATTATTATTACTGGAAAATCTATTACCGCAAAAAAACTGTTGCCGACACAAACACAATAATAAATATGACATGCTTGTGCCTGTTGCTGTTTGTTTACATTCACTTCCAAGTTTGTTTTTTGTTTTTTTTTAAATATAACATGACAGACATTTATAATGTCTACATCTCAGAATGTCGTGCCTGGTCTACATTATCCATTATATATATATATATTAAAAAAATGAAAAATAAAGACACACACCCAAAAAAAAATGGAATCTCCCGATTTCAAGATTTTATTTTTGGTCTCGGCATTGAACACTTCTGAGGATTGCATCAAATTATTTGCCGATAGCTAGAGTCGGGAGGACATTCTTGAGCATGTCGTCTTACCCCTTTCTCCCCACCCCCGGCCCCCACACTTCACACACCGTCTCACATAACAAGCACCCTTCTTTAAAGCAGTTAGCTGATACTCAAATAACAATACGTCTCGACAAACCCCCCTTTCCCCCGCACCCTCCCCCCCCTCCACACCATTACGACCCTGAAATCCATTTTGAACAACCTTTTACCTTAACTCTTAACTTTTTTTCTTGGAGTAGGGGGAGGGGGGGGGGAAAGGGGGGGGTTGTCAGTTTTAAATTTCCGTAACACTTGGGTGTTTTGTCATTATGGGGAGGTGCGGGAAGGACCATCCTCGGGAGTTGATCGGGTATCTGTTTGGGGGGAGGGGGATGGAATACAAAACTGTTGATATTCTTATCCCGTGGGTACGGGAGCAGTACACGCTGACAAACTGTGGCGTGATGTCACATCTACAGAGGTTATGGGGGTGGGGTGGGAGGTGGAGAAAGGTCAAGTTAATTGTAGGCTATGTTAGGGTTGTACACACCTCGAGCAAGTCATATTGATATATATATATATATATATATATATATATATATATATATATATATATAATGTTGTAAACACTAGCGACCTAGTTAGAGACAGCACATGTTGTACAAACATTAACGTCCTACATAGTGACAACATATGTAGTACACACATTTAGGTAACTGCATAGTGACAGAATATGCTGTACACCCCTTCCCCAGCGACCTACTTAGTGACAGAATATGTTGTAAACACATTAAGGGGCCTACTTATTGACAGCAAATGTAGTACACACATTTAGGTAACTGCATAGTGACAGAATATGCTGTACACCCCCGCCCCAGCGACCTACTTAGTGACAGAATATGTTGTAAACACATCAAGGGACCTACTTATTGACAGAATACGTCGTACACACATTAGCGACATACCTAGTGACAGAATACGTCGTACACACATTAGCGACATACCTAGTGACAGAATACGTCGTACACACATTAGCGACATACCTAGTGACAGAATCTGCTGTAGGCATACATATAAGCCTGCTACAGGTTCTGCTATAAATTTTTTTTTTATATAAAACCTAATTCAAACTTTACATTATTTTAGATACAGCGAAAAAAGGGGTTTTTGTATTCATTCATTTATAGACATGAAAAACTTTGAAATTAGATTTAAAAAAAAACAAAAAAAAAACACAAAAATAATAAAAAAAACAAAACAAACAGGTTAGGTCACTGAGGGTACATCGAGGATCGTACAGGTCAAATCCACAAAGATAAATTACCTACACACAAGAAATCATGACCTTTCACTTGTAGTAGTTTGGTGACCTCGCGGGCACCTTCAATTCCCGCCCCCCCCCCTCCCACTTCAAACAAATCAGTATTTGAACGACCTGGAGATATCTTTAGCTGTAGAACCCCCCCCCCCCCAACCCCATAGTCCGTGGAACACAACGAAAAAAATGAAGTGTTCGAGTCCCTCCCTCATTCACAGTCCTTTGAAAAAAAAATAAAATGTCGCAAAGCAGTGTTGCCAGATGTTTTTTGTCAAAATCAGCCAAAACTCAATCTGAAAACCGCACAAAACCCGTGGGAATAGTAAAACTACAAATAATTCTCATAATTGTTTCTCTTTCTTTAAGATTTTTTTTGACGCATTTTTTTTTTTATTTACGTCATATAAAACGTGGAACCAGCCACAAACCGGCTAAACAGCCACAAACCAGCTAACCCGCCAGTGAGTTCAAACTTCCGCTGATGCCCGAACATAAAAAAAAGAGCCCTAATTGGCGGCTTGCTTGTCGATCTAGGAATCACTGACAAAAAAAGATGTAATTTATAAGAAGAAAGATGACTGAAGACGAACCATGTTTGTTTTGATGTGAACGGTAGGTTGGTTTACTTTGCGTTGACAGATGTGACATTTTATCAATGCTTTAGTGTTTGTCACGGGTTGTGACTAATCTGTCGAAACCATCCCCTTACTCCAACCGTTAACTTAATAGTATTACTAACGTTAAGGTGTATATTATACCATGTATAATAATATACGTTCCCGTTCTCAAGTTCCCCACCTTTTTACCCCACCCCCGTAATTGCGTCATCGGCCAGGTGGTCAGCGAAACCTCCGCCGATGACCAGGACAGTAGTTGGCAGAGATACGTTACATTCCACGGGGAATTCTCCCTGGTCACTCGGCCCTGGTCAATTGCCGACAAAGGGATGGATGTCCAGTTACTACTGTCTTTGTCTGTATGACGTACTTCTCCCCCCCCCCTCATCTAGGCTCCACCCCCTAATTTGAAAGTTTGAAAGAAACAGATATTATATTTGATTGGCTAAGGGTCACGTGAGAAAAGTGATGTGAGGAATGAAAGATAGATTCGTAGACATTCGTCCGGTGAGCCGGGCAGGGTGTGGTCGCACATTCGACCGAGGGTCCTAGGGGTGACCGGTCGCAATCCGACTGAGTGATAGCTAGTCGATTGACGTGTCTCTGTTTGAGAGAAGTGAGAAGGGAATAGAGAGAGAGAGAGAGTTAACTAGTGATAACGTCATTTGTTCCCCTTATTCATTTTATATTGGATTATTTTGCTGCAGTTTGGATTATCTTTGCTTATGATTTTAAAGACCACCAGATCTCTGTTACGGACTGGTGTCTCTGTAAATAAATATATTTTGTCGCTGTACACACTTGTTGGATTGATTATCGTCACTTGTTGTACGTTTAATTGTTGTTGAGACTGGGTGTGGTAGAAACACAAGCCAAGGATACCCTCAAAGGGGTCTTCAACAGTGTTTAATTAAACACCGAGCAACACATCTACAAACACCATCATTTGTGTGTGTTTAGCAGTAAGTAAAAAAAAAAGATCTTCACCGCTAAAATGGAATGAAAACAATAACACTCTTTACGGTTGTGAGGGGGTTGATCAAAGTGTTGTGAATCACTGGCTCGGGGGGGGGGGGGATATTATTCTTTCATTACCACACACACACACACACACACCGCACACACGTAAACACGAACGCAAGCTAACAAAGACAACAAACCTTCTCAAATTACGGCCCCCCTTTCATCAAATACATTTCCGGGGTTGAATATTAATTTGAAAATCTAAGAAGTCAGGATTGCATGTGAAGTAATACAGATGGAAATAACTCTGGAAGCATTTCAGACGTTTCCACATTGGAAATTTGAAAGTGGCTTCCCTTTTGCCCATTCCCCCCTATCTCTCTTTCCCCCCCCCCCCCCCACCCTTTTTTCGATTCCTGTCTTTTAAGTGTCATTTTCCCGGTCTTCACTTCTTGAGTGCACAAATGTATGTATGTATGTATGAATGTATTAATGTACGGCAGTTTGTATGTGTATATGTTTTAATGTGTGATAGTATTTGTATTAATGCGCGACTGTTTGTGTCTGTATATGTATTAATGTGTGACTGTTTGCATGCCTATATTAATGTATCATTGAATCTGTAAATGCCTTTTGCTTTCTATGCACACACACACACACACACACACACACACACACAAGTAAAAGTAAAGTTCACCGAAGCCTTTTAAGGACTCATCGAGTCACGTGATGTTTAGAATTTTATCCGTTTCAGTAGCCACAACATGTTAATGGATGGCGTTGTAACACCCACACTCTTTACTTCCCCCAACTTACTCAAAGCTTGGTAGGACTACAGAACTTCGCGAGAACCTGAAAAAATCCAGAGGATCCGTACGATCCTCCCCCTCCCCCCCCCCCACCGACCCATGTATTATACATAATGGTGTATAATAAACATGCAGCTTTATGTACTCGTATAGCCAAAAAAAAAATCGAGAAATTTTAGAATGTCTTTATGAGAGTAAATGAAAGATTTAACACTACTCTACTATACACAGTCATCAATTTCATTTTTCCTGGAAACCAAAAGCAAAAAAAACGAAAACTAAAACAAACGCGTCCACCGGACCAGTGGTCCCCCCAACCTTTTTTTTTTCTCGCCGCGGACCGGTCAACGTTTGATAACTTCACCGCGGCCCGCTGGAGGGTTTGAATTATTTATATTTTTTTTTAGATTGTTTTGATTTAACACGAATGAAATAAATCACTTTGGCGTCCCAGTACAATTTGATCCACGGACCGGTACAGGTCCGCGGCCCGGATTGGGGAGGGGCGGGGGCTGGGGACCACTGCATTGGACGACCCGAGCGGTTCACGTGTGTTTAAAAAATGTTTTCATCATAACCAATAGTATTATCAATTTACTTTCTAGGGGGGTGGGGGTTAAGGGGGGGGGGGGGTAACGCAGCAACTGTCAAATAAAAGTGACTAAATCGGAAGAGGAAAAGATGGAGGAACGCATGGTGAAAATTCTACAGCAGGGCCAATAGCGGGGGAGGGGGGGGGCAGGAAATTTTTTTTACTAAGTAGACCAAACAATCAGAGCCCCCCCCCGCACGCTACGGGCTAGGAGGAACAGAAGTCAATGGAGTTCTCTATTTTATTTTCTTTAACGCATTTTTGGTTTTCTTTTGTGTTAAGTCTGATGACCCAAATAGATTTCTGCCACTGTCCTATGTAGGTAAGCGATCCATTTCTGTGTCTCTCACTTCTGCTCCGATAACGAGTGAGATCCAAAACGAGATTCTTAACTTTGATAGCAGAAGATTGAATTGCGCGCTAAATTGGTGTATGTATTTATGTGTGTGCGCGTGTGTGTTTGTGCGCGCACGGTTGTTCACGTTGAAAACAGAATTAGAATTATAGGAATAGAGGGGGAAGGGTTGTCGGGGAGTGGAATTTTTAGGTTGGAAATGGAAACCAGTTTTTTTTCAAATATCAATTCCGTGCTGAATACAAAACTTCGCTATTGCGACATTGTCTCTGTGGCGTTAGTTAGGTATTTATTATGTATCTATGTATAGCAGGCTCGCCAGGTAATTTAACTTAATTACCAAATCTTTAACTCTAACTCACTGGTATAGGTACTAGTATATAACAACACAACTCTTAGGCGTGTACTTTACAACACTGATTTAATGTACTATGATAATATTTTACAAGTCTAACAATCCAAGTCTACTCTAAATATTCTATAAAACTTCCCTAAGTCTACTGGGCCGCCCTCTGTCGAGATACATTCCGCGTTCACTTTATAAAGGCTGGCGGGGTGCGAGAGGGACCGTAGATAATCCGTGTGCAAAGGGGGGGACAGCTAGCATGAGTCATTAGGGTACGGGGAATAGTAGATAATGGGACAGTAGTAGAAAGTCCGTGTGCAAAGGCAGCGAGAGCTGATAAAAACAACTTTTAACTAGTATGGAAGGGGTTAAGTTTGACCCGTTACATGGGGGGGGGGAGAGGTGCGGTGAATTCTTGACGTAACATATCCATGGCTGATGAGGAGCGAGAGGGTCCGTATTGGCGGGGTAAATTTAAATTGGCAGTGGAGGTGGAAACGGGGAGGGGAGGGTAAATTCTAGATGTAACATTTCTGACCATGACCCTGGGTTATGTTCCATGGTCAACTGATGAGTCACTCGCTACTGGCGGGAGGTGCGTGTGCAAAAAAGGGGGGGGGGTAACTTCTAAACGTAACAGTCTCCATCACTGGAAGAGTGGACGAAAACTGATATCAGTGGACGAAATGGCAGATAGACAGATGAAATACAGGAGGGATAAAATATAAACCAATACCATTATTGATACATCAGATATATTTTTTTAATAAAAACAACTGATTGTTAATGTAAAGGGTTCATTGTGAGGACGGGAGGGGAAAGGTGTTTAAAAAACAGACGGCTTTTTTTTTTCGCAGCATGTTTTACCCTGGGTCCGTATGCTGGACACCAAACACTCCTATAACTGAGGCTCCGTCAGGCTTGAAACCCTGGGGCAGTAGCACAAGTTGTTGACCTTCCCCCCCCCCCACCCACGGGATGTTTCTTTGAAGAGAGCTGAAAGCCTCGCCCAATATCAGGTTTATAATATTATCGAGCATTTGAATTTAGCAGACATGAAAACATCACATTTCTCGTCTTAATCATGATTATTTCATGACAGTTTTAAATACACTGACTCATGATACATTGACTTTGGACATAATGATGAATCACGATGAAGGATTTCCATGTGCAAAGAAAGTTTGAAAGATTTGTTGAGATTTCTCATTAAAAAAAAATGACACATTTATGCTCCTTAAGGATATGAAATATAGGTCCCTGACTGAAATTGTGGGCCCTGCTGCTGTACAACATTTTGTCGATCGCTCTCGGCCCCCCACATTTGACACTCGCGCAAGCCCCCCCCCCCCGCCCCAAACATTCAGCTATACTGCTAAGGCTGCCTCTGGTGCCCAGATGTGACATACCTCAAGTCAAAAAGATCAACTAAAATTTCATTATTATCACTCACTTAAGCGGATAAAGTAATTATCAAGCATTCTTCTGGAATATGAAATATATTTATTCCCAGAAATAGGGGCCCGAGAGATGTAATTTCCCCAAGGGCCCCCCCGTAATAAAAGAACTTCAACAACCTGAGAACCCCTTCTGGTCACGGTCCATCAGTCATCTAGGCTGCCGAGTCCCTTATATTCAAACAAAGAAAATATATCCACATGACGTAGTTATCTACTTTGAACATCTTCAGAATAGAACCCCCAACTAGCTCCCTCTCTACACCCCTAACATCCACCCTTATATGTATAAAAAAATGACATATGTCAACAAGACGTAACCCCGGCAGAGTTAATTAACTCCTCAGTGGCCACGCCCCATGATCCTGCGTTCCAAAGGACACCAACACATTCCTGCATACACACAACGACACACACACACACACACACACACAGACATACCAACATACACACAAAGCAACACACACACACACACATACATAGTTCGCTAGAATTTTTTTTTAGAATTTTTTTTTTAGAACTATCTCAAACACAAAGATGTTGACTTAGTAGAAACCAGATTGAAAGTATGGGGAGGGAGGGGATGAGGGGGGGGGGAAGTGAAGTAGGGGGGGGGGTAGTGCAATACTACGTCACAACAATTTGTGCAGATTGACGTCACAAAACCGAAAGTTTCATTTTTTTTTTAAGGAATAAATTATGTTGACGAAGATGACACTTAAAATAAACTAGGAAGATAAAAGACTTCGGCTACTTTGTGTGCTGTTGAGGTTTGTCAGACTTGCTTTGTGTGCTGTTGAGCTTTGTCAGACTTACTTTGTGTGCTTTTGAGGGTTTTAGACTTTGTGTTTGTGTGCTGTTGAGGTTTGTCAGACTTGCTTTGTGTGCTGTTGAGGTTTGTCAGACTTACGTTGTGTGTTGTTGAGGTTTCTCTCTTTAAGAAAAAAAAAGAAAGTCGTTGCCCTCGAAGAAGTCATTTCATCAACTGATTTGACTTTTAGTTCGTTTTGTTAGCGGTACACTGTGAACTATAATAACACAGCGCTTGGGAACCCTTGTCATTGGCTCAAAGAAATACACAATACATGGGGGAGCTAAGCGACTCAAGTATTACTTGTGCTCAGTTCGATGGAAGCCTAATACGTAATATATGCAAGCATAAGAGTTTGAAAGACACACACACATACACACTTCTTATGTCCATCTGCTTCCTGTTTTTGTTTATCCTTTTTTTTTTAAAAAAAAATTGTAAAAGTACCACCGGTAAACAGATGAGCCCAATTCCTGCAGATGACATGAAAATAAATTCCGTTGTCCGACAGGAAGCGGAAGAAAAAGGAGGGTGGTGGGGGGGGGAGAAAGGGGGGAGGGTTAGATGGAGATGTGGCAAATTCTGTGGAATATCAAATCTTCATCAGCTACATCATCTGTTTCTCCCTCTCACTAGCTCCTCAAGTCACAGCACACGCGAACGGGTCCCTTCCCTAACCTTTTTCTTACTAGACGCTAAAACGAGGCGATGAGAAGTTGGATGGGGTTTTTCTTTTTAAGGGTCGGCAGGAAGGTGGGTGGGAAGGGGGTGGGGGCAAGTTCTTAAGAAAAAAAAAGTTTATAGCAGAAAATTAGAAAGAGTTGAATATGATGAATGGTGCAGAACATGGATTTGACACGTGGCATCTTTAATACCCCCTCTCCTTCCGCCCCCTCCCACAACCCCCCTCGATCCCATATTTTCTTTTCTGTGTCCCTGATCTCTATGTCTGTGTGTCCCAGATCTCTATGTCTATCTCTGTGTCCCAGATCTCTATGTCTGTCTGTGTGTCGCAGATCTCTAAGTCTGTCTGTGTGTCCCAGATATCTATGTCTGTCTGTGTGTCCCAGATCTCTATGTCTGTGTGTGTGTCCCCCCCTCCCCCCATAGTTTGTTTATCTATTTCGCTGCAAGAGTATAGTGCAATAGATGAAGATGACTTATATGGCGAAGTTATTCAAAGGAAACTAACTATTATCTTCTGTGGCTAATTTACATTCTATGTACTGATCCCGGCCACCTGAAAAAAAGAATAAACACCCACCCCCTCCCCCCACACACACACGCACACTGTCTCCAGAGAGATGGAGATAAAAAAATTATAGATTAATGATACGACGTTGATATATATATATATATATATATATATATATATATATATATATATATATATATATAAAGAGATATATAGTCCAAAAGACAGACAAATAGATAGATAGATAGATAGATAGACAGATAGATAGATAGATAGATAGATAGATAGATAGATAGATAGATAGATAGATAGATAGATAGATAGAGAACACAGTACACATTCACTATGCCTTCGTTAAGTAGCCTACTAAACTTTCACAGTCTGTGAACAAAAGAAAGAACATAAAAAAATAAAGATCTCTGACCCCACCCCACACCCCCCCCCCACCTCTTCGCTTGAGATACTAATGGTCAACATAGAAACCATATCGCCTGGTCTCATTTGGTCAGCATGTCAACAAAGTCCGCTGTCCGCTTAAGTCAACTAAAATTAACATTCTCAAGAGTTCACGGCTTTTTGGCTTGTAAAGGACCTGTGAGAGATCTCTAGAGTTGTGTGTGTGTGTGTGTGTGTAAAGGACCTGCGAGAGATCTCTAGAGTTGTATGTGTGTGTGTGTGGGGGGGGGGTGATGGTGGTGGTGGTGGGACAAACTATTAAGTGCTGTTAGTACATCTTTAACTTAAGAGTGAGGGTAAGGTGGTATGGGGTGTGTGTGTGTGTGTGTGTGCATTCATCTCGATCGTATGTTAAATAGGTGAAAGCAAGCTCCAACCTCGGTGTTTGTTTTTTTAAATTCTCGCCATCGGTGGACGCTCTTACAAGAATAATAAAAGAATTTATCTATATATATATATATATAGAACACAACTTCAAGACGCAGGACTATTTATAGATTGTGGAATTCCCGAATACGTCACAGACGACACCTCGCGTTGTTTCGCTCGGGTTAGGTCAAAGTTCAATTTGGCATTTCATGTATTTTCTCCGAAGATGTCCGCCTGTTATTTTGTTTGATTGCTTATTTAAAAATAAAATTACAGTAATTATATTGATTGATAAGGCGGCGTATTTTACGCCGCTGGATGACTAGTAACAACTTAACCGAATCACTTGGATGTAAACAAAAGGCAAAGTTCAATTGTGGTCAACAGTTATATATGATTCTCTCAGTACACCTTAGCTCGGCTCACGTTAGTTTTTACCTGTTTACTTTGTTATTATTTCATTGCATTTTAAAAATCATTGAATCTTGTTAAAATAAACAATATAGAGGCTATTCATATTATAGTAAGTTATACCACTCAAAATAAATATCGGATTATAGCATGGGTACTTTACATTATATATACAGTCGATTCCGCTTAATTGGGACACATCGGGACCGAGGCTTTTAGTCCCAATTAAGCGGCTGTCCCAATTAAACATACAAATTTACTATTGGCATCTTGGTTTGGTTTCTATGAGATTTGTCCCAAATAAGCGGCTGTCCCAATTAAGCGATGTCCCAATTAAGCGGAATCCACTATATATATATATATATATATATATATATATATATATATATGAGTGTGTGCATGTGTGATTAGGTCGACAGCGGGAAGAGTTAGGGTTCAAATCCAATCAAGGTTATGTTGTAATTGCTCTTCCCCCTGCCCCCCTACACACACAGTCATACACACACACACACACATACACACACAGGCCAGCAGGACGTCAGGGAATCCAAATAAGATCTCACAAGAGTGCCCATGACCGTTAGGGAGGGAAACCCATAGAATGCCTCAGTTTATATTGAATTAACATTCAACAGTTTGTCTGGGAAAGAAAGTATCCAGGCCATATTGGCTGACCTACTGAACTAAACGGTTCAAATAAGTGGATGTAAGTGTAATCACTTATCCGGCCTCGATATGAAATAGTTTTCAAGTGGGGCTGCAAACATATTTTTTTAAAGATATAATGGTCAGTTCAAAACTTACAAAAGATTCCATTGAGTGGAAAACGAGTACCATCGAAATTAATGAAGTAGACTTTACATTTTTTCTAGTAGCCCTTCGGCGATCTACTGGACCAAGTGTCCAGGCCCACTTTACTGGCCATTCAACTTGCGAGAGGTGTACATTTCTTTTTTCATCTGGGTGGAGTCAGGAGCGTTTACCCGGTGATAGAAGAATGTGGGCACGCGCAGGTGAATCAAACTCATTTCTACAGTCTGGGTGCTCCAACTACACAGACATACCATCTCGCAATACACGGTGTACATTTATGAGAAACTAAAAAAATTTCTTCTTGAACATAAGCGGTCATTTCTTTCTGTGCAAACGGTCATCCCTGTCTCTGCAAGTGGTCATCCTTGTCTCTGCAGGTGGTCATCCGTGTACCTGCAAGTGGTCATCCGTGTCTCTGCAGGTGATCATCCGTGTCTCTGCAAGTGGTCATTCGTGTCTTTGCAAGTGGTCATTCGTGTCTTTGCAAGTGGTCATTCGTGTCTCTGGAAGTGGTCATTCGTGTCTTTGCAAGTGGTCATTCGTGTCTTTGCAAGGTATCGCGCAGATGTAGGCCAGATTCTGTCATTTTCAAAGATTTATACTTGTCCTAATTCACAAATAATAATTATTCGACGATTGGACTATGAAAATATAAAGAAGTAATAGCGACAATACGACTCGACATTCCACCAGAAACAATATAAGCAAACAGAGAGACCTTACCTGTCATAATGAAATACTTTATCAGAGTTATCTCTCCTTGTATATGAACGATTATTTCCCCTTTTGAAAAAAAATAAAATCTTTAAATCAATACAGCTATTACAACGGTTAAGTTTGATGACTATAATCGATTATTGAATCAGGCGCACAATCCTATCGCTTAGAGCTGAGAATTTTCATGAAATCAGGTTGAAAATTGTTTTCTCATGAGGAGTCTTAAGTAGTCTTGTTAAGTCTAGCGATTTGCGTGGTCAGGCTCACCGACAGAAATTTCGGGCCCCTGAGCAGGGGGGGCGGCTGTCACGGGCCCCCCGTGGTAATAATATTTTCAAAAGTTGATTGGCCAGCTCAGTCCGGGCCACTAAAACTCGCCGGGCCCCTGGGCATTTGCCCCCTGCCCCCTCTCTGCTGCACTGTGTGTAGTGTGATATGTGATAGATTGGGGAGGGGGGGTTTGGGGGGGGGGAGGAGGTTGGGTGGGGTAGGGTGGAGAGAAATTCTCATTTTTTATCATCTGTCGTTCAAATAGTTGGCCGAAAAATGTATGACGATAAACAGTCAGGTTCGATACGTTATTTAATGAGAAACGACGCAATGTGTGTTTAAGTGTGTGCGTGTGCGTGTGTGTGTCTACACGCGCCCGCACTAAAAAGCTCCCAGAGTCTTAATAATAGCAATATAGGAAGTTTTAATGCCTTGGTTTAGTTTAAAAAAAGAAAATGTTGCAATCTGAAATCGATATGTGAATAACTGGCGAGGAGTTGTAATCGATTACACTTAACACTGGACGGGAGTATCTAAGTAGTCGCATTATGTGTGTGTGTGGGCAAAGGAGGCACAAAACTCTTGACTTCAGATGAGTATCGATTCCGCCCATCTTTGACTACGGCCACGCTAAATTGATACCGCCTGAAAGTTAATCAGATGTGTAGCTCTTTATATTGTCCAGGAGCATACTTCGGACTTCCATTAGAGATTTCGGGTTTTCGTTTTTTTTTTCATTTTTACAATCGGGAATTCCCACAAATTCAAACCGTCCCACATCAAGTGCACTGGCATAGAAAAGAAAAAAAGATGAAAAAAAAAATTGGAATGGAAATACGTTTTAGCGTACCGAGATGTTGGGATGCTTGGAAAGTCTGAAACAGTTAAAATTCCTCCTGTGCAGGAGTGTGTGTGGGAGGGGGGAGGGGCACTCAACTGTCAAATAAAACGCTGTGTACACCTGCGACAGAGATTAGCAGAAGTATGCTAGGCCTATTACCTGGTTCTTCTCTCTCACTCTATGCCTTCACTCGCTCTGTCACACACACATACACACACATATGCATATATACATACAACGCTTTTGTGTGTGTGTGTGTGTGTGTGTGTGTGTGTGTGCATCCTAAATTGAAAACCAAAGCAAACTTCTTAAGTTTTAAATTTAGCTGTCACGAGCTATTTTTAGATGCTCTGCCATTTTGACCCAGATTAAACAAGATGTAGGTATTTTTTTTTATTTTTTTAGGTCTGATTGTTAATAATTTTACGTCACATATTTGACCATGCCAGACAACTGTCCATATTTGTGTCAATGTTGATCCTAACGTTTAGGATCAGCTGACCCAATGACACTCATGGTGGTGGAATACATGCACTATGACGTTTTAACATTATCTTTTGGTGTTAGGGTTGTATTTTAATAAAAACTAAAGGTTACGAAGATACAAGCAAAAATAAAAAAAATATGCATAGAACAGGGGTCGGGAACCTATGGCTCGCGAGCCGCGTGCGGCTCTTTCGATGTCAAGCTGCGGCTCTTTCGATGTCGAATTGCGGCTTTCCAGTTCCATGTGGAAATAATATGAATAATCATATTATTTTATATACCTAATCATAATCAAATCCCATAATATTGTAACAAGAATTTTAGTGGCTCTTTAAAAAAAACTAAGAAAATTGTAAATTATAACTTTTGGCTCTTCATTCCCAAAAAAGTTGCCGATCTTCTCCTTGAATATAAATGTAATTTTCTTTTTTTTTTTTAAATTCCTTCCAAGATATGTTAAAACAAGTAGTCCAAGAGAAGCCAAAGAAGGGCGGTAACTCTAACCTCTCCCCCTCTCCCTCTTCTCTTCTCTCCTCTTTCAAATAGAATGTTAAGTGAGAAACCCTACATGGGTGACATTTAAGATTGTGGTCTCCAACTCACCCCTCCCTCTCCCCTCCCCCCTCCTTGCTGAGCGACAGTTGTTTTTTTTTGTTGCTAAATTGACGCAAATTTGTAAAAAAAAATAATAACAAAAGGGACAAAATGTTAAAAATGGTGTAGCTGTAATATATTTTGCACAGTCACGTTTGTTTAACTTGAACTCAAGTACATACACACTGAAGGGTGGGTTTTGAGAATTAGATGTCGTTTGAAGGCATTGAGTGGGTTTTGAGAAATAGATGTCATTTGAAGGCATTAGGTGGGTTTTGAGAATTAGATGTCATTTGAAGGCATTAGGTGGGTTTTGAGAATTAGATGTCATTTGAAGGCATTAGGTGGGGTTTGAGAAATAGATGTCATTTGAAAGCATTAGGTGGGTTTTGAGAAATAGATGTCATTTGAAGGCATTAGGTGGGTTTTGAGAAATAGATGTCATTTGAAGGCATTAGGTGGGTTTTGAGAATTAGATGTCGTTTGAAGGCATTAGGTGGGTTCTGAGAATCAGATGTCGTTTGAAGGCATTAGGTGGGTTCTGAGAATCAGATGTCGTTTGAAGGCATTAGGTGGGTTCTGAGAATCAGATGTCGTTTGAAGGCATTAGGTGGGTTCTGAGAATCAGATGTCGTTTGAAGGCACTTTGACCTTTCCGCATAATGTTTGAGGGGGGGGGGGACGAAGGACTAAAACGAACTTGATTCACCTTATTTCAGACCGTGAAACGAACGCCATATTTCGACCAACAGGTCTATGCGAAAATTCGAATATTCCCAATTTCTCAACATGCTCACCATGCCGGAATGTGCAATGTCGGAGGAGGCACTACTACAAAAAGCCAGGTGCACAGTTCAAACATCTTACACGAGATGACCTCAAACGATAAACCAAGTGTAAGTGGCGTCGTTGGCCCCCGGAGGGGGGAGATAAAGGAATCTGTAAAGTCAATGTAAAGATGAGATGTTTATCTTTTAAACCCTACAAGACCACCAATAAATTAGTTTCTGAAGTACCACTCTTCCATCTCCACCATACACAATAGTGCATTGACCATGGAAGCACTACGGGAGACACTGGGGAAACTTTCACCATAACCTGAAAAAAATCCATTGGATCTTACCGCAAATCGATCCCGGGAAGGAATAGATGCTTTCAGTCAGGGTCGTCACGAGCAGCTCAAAAAAAAAAAAACGAAATAATGTCCGAGGGACGGGGCTTGTGCATTGTGCCCCCCCCCACCCCCGTCGGGTTAAATAATATTCAATGCAGGTACTCGACAACCCACTGTTTTGGTATGTATGGTGATGAGGCTGACAGAGAGTGTCGGGAAGGGGGGGGGGGCGCAGGATTACACAGCGGAAGGACTCTTCAGAAACCAATCCGGAACTACACCAGCCCGACTTCACTATTTCATCAAACACCGAATTACAGCTTATGACGTCATCGTTTTCAGCCGTTTTTTTTCTTTCTTTTCTTCTCTTCTTCTGGCAACGACGGGCAAGGGGAAAAGGAGGGTGTGGAAAGGGGGGGGGGGTGAAGTTGTTGTTGTTATGGACGGTGCAGCATCACGTGAACTAGTACGTGGGACACGGTGGTGG
Organism: Bulinus truncatus; assembly: GCA_021962125.1. NCBI lineage: Eukaryota > Metazoa > Mollusca > Gastropoda > Planorbidae > Bulinus > Bulinus truncatus. The sequence continues at coordinate 6,840,603 of JAGDYQ010000015.1, forward strand.
TCGGTGGGGCCGGGGGGGGCGGTAGGGAATAAGGGATTCTCTGAAATTATCTATAGTGTTGGGGAGGGTTGGGGAGTGTGTGTGGGGGGGGGGTGGGGTGGACACTGTCAGATCAATATAGTGAATACCCAACGGTACCCGTGGATGGAGCGGCTGTTAGACGAGGAATGGGTAGTGGTGGTTTTAGGGGGGGAGGGGAGCGGGGGGGGGAGGGGGTGATACAAATACAAAAAAAAATGACAATATTATTAATAACGATCGATTCGTTTGTTGAGCCGAATTAGCAGCCAATACTCACCCATTGAGTGGTGGCTATTTTTAGAAACACGACTCGACAGTCTCTGATGTAGCTTTCAGTGCAGCGGTCCGCCCGATAATAAAACATCTTGATGACGTAGAATTGGTTTCTTTCTCAAGCAGTCTCCCTTGCCTGCAAATCCCTCCACCCCCCACCCTACCCACCGCCACCCCACAGAACCCTGCCGATCCTTCCCCCACCCCACCCAATCCCCGCTTACTTCTCTCTGACAGTACTTTTTTTGTGTACATCTTTTAATGCCTGCCTCGTTAAGTGTTGATATTTGAACATTTCAACTCTTGTTTCATACTCGATGCTGAAGTTTCATTCCCGTTCCTATACAAGGCGAGAAGCAACAAGTATTTCAATGCAAGGTGCTATGTATGGCTGAAAATGTATTCGACGCGGGGTGCTACACCTGGCTAATTATCAAATATGACGCGAGAGGCTACACCTGGCTAAATATCAAATATGACACAAAATACTACACCTGGCTAAATATCAAATATGACACAAGATGCTACACCTGGCTAAATATCAAATATGACACAAAATGCTACACCTGGCTAAATATCAATAATGACACAAAATGCTACACCTGGCTAAATATCAAATATGACACAAGATGCTACACCTGGCTAAATATCAAATATGACACAAAATGCTACACCGGGCTAAATATCAAATATGACACAAAATGCTACACCGGGCTAAATATCAAATATGACGCAAAATGCTACACCGGACTAAATATCAATAATGACGCAAAATGCTACACCTGGCTCAATCAACAAGACGCACGTTGTCAACAAAAAAATGAATGAATATCATTGGTTGTAAAATAAGTAGGTGTATATAATGGTGCGCTACAAAAGTGAAAAAAAAAAAAGATTCAGCTAAGAGCAAGAAATCACATTGCGCCCCAGTTACTGATAGAATACATTAACTGACAAACTCAGTTAACTACCTAATAACCCCAGCAACTGACACTATTTGATTTCTTTCTTTTAAAACCAACCTCCTCACCCCGCGCCCCTTCCTGAAACTGGTCTCCCATTGTTAAGAGAAACCGGTCAATGCCAAGGCCGTTCTGTACGCTACGGGGAAAAAAAGAAAAAAATAGTCATGCGTAGACATACATTATTTTTTTGTTGAAATTCCTTGCACTCTTGTGTTTATAATCTGCGGTTGCCAATAAAGGTCAGTAAAGGTCGGACCTTTTCACCATTCTCACTCTAATTACACTTGCGGCAAGGTCCACCGTTCTAAAAATCTAGTCTAATAGGGACCTAACATCGCGACATTAGTTTGTGTTTTGTTATTTATTAAATGGTCAACAATTTTATTCTATTTAGAAAAAAACACTCCTTTCTTTTTTTACCTATTTATATTTGAAACGTATTTAAAAAAAAAAGGCAATAAAAGTAAATACGATTGATTCTGACATATTGTAGAAGCCGAAAGCATGTATAGACGTTTTTGTCATCATGCTATTGTGTCATTTATAACGTATATATCTCTCCCTCTCTTTCTCTTTCTATCTGAACTCTCTCAGTGACAACTGCGGGCTGAGACTTTGTCTCTTAGAGCCCGTGAGATCAAACTCTCCGTGTCCCTCAACATCTGGGTACTGCCATAAAGGCCAATGACAAGCAAGCTACTCGACTAGCCCACCCTGTGGTCCGCCAGCCCGGGGCACTCAAAAAGCACATGATCCACAGTTTCCTCAAATTCTCTGCAGCGTCGGCAAAGGGAATCGACATTGGGCCTCAACCTCCCAAAAAGTACGCACCTAAAGGACAATGCCCAGTACGGAACTGGGCAATTAGTGCCTGCTCGATCCCCCTGAGCTCCCACCATGGGTCAGTTTTTGGACGGCCGCTCCATCTGACTGCGGACATTTATTTCTGCCCGTCACCCCATTGTCCCAACTCGAGAACCACCGAGTTCGCTCAAAGACCCTGATCTTGGCACACGCTGCCTCAAAGTGAGCTCTTTTCCGCACCCACGGGCTGCGCTTGGGCATTTGTCGACCAATAACGTTATCTCTTTCAGCAGAGCGGCTTGGGTTGTAGGCTATTGGTGTTGATGGTATTGATGGTAGTGATGCTTCTGTTTAGTATATTCTCATCATAGCCGTATCTATGGTATACAGCGCCTTAGTCAAAAGTCTTTTAGTATTACTGGGGGGGGGGGACACAAAAACCGGTTGAGGACCTCCCTATAGCATCAGAACTTTGACGAAAGTCGAATTGGGAGGAACCCTTTGGTCGTAAGGAACCTAAGACCCTCAACCTGTTCGACGGCCCAGATTATTATTATAATCGTCGTCCATTTTAGAATTCAAATTCAGATACCGGCCCTACGCCTTATGGTGACTTGATGCTGGATCTGTGGCTTCCTAACAATGTTGCCAGATTTCTTGTTGTTGTTTTTTTTTTAACGAAAACCGCCTAAACTCGACGAGATACCAGGCAAAAAACTTACACGATTAGCAGCAATTGTAAACAGATGCCAGAATTGACATTCAGCATTATAATTGATGCGTCATTATTTACGTCATTTAAGACTCCGAAGCCGCCGAAAAACAAAAAAAAACTAGTCGACCCTCTCGCCGATGACCGAATAAAAAAAAACCATAAGTTAAAACTGGCCAGATAGATACCTGCCAATCTGGCAACATTTTTACATGAGTACATGACAGAGTGCTAATGTTCAGAATTTGTGCCGTGTGGACAAATGCGTTCATTTTGTCAAACACTCCCATTCATGATAAATGTCAGGACTGTGTGTTTCAAGTTTCAATTGTGTGATATGCGTCTGTGTGTACATAATATGTGAGTGTGTGTCTCAAAGAAGGAGGGGTGGGGGGCGTGTGTTTGAAAGAATGAGTGTGCGTATGTGTGTGTTTGCGGGTTTTACCGATCAATCAAGTTGTCGTGTTATTATGTTGATTTTTTTTCTCTTACCAGTATGTGTGTGTGTGTGTGTGTGTGTGTGTTTGTGTGTGTGTGTGTGTGTGTATGTGTGTGTGTATTGTTGTCGTTCTTTGTGCTGTTGTAAAGGCTGTTGCTTTATTTCAATGACAAATCAGGTAATGCTCCAGTATTTGCTTATAACAGCAGTTTTCAACCTTTTTTCGCGAAATTATCCCCAAAAAAGTACGAAAGTATGCCCGCGGGCACGGCCTGTATTTGTGCCGAGGGCTCATGTTACTAAGTAGAGCAAACAAGCAGAGGGGGGGGGCAGACAAAACGCACCAACATACACACACACATGTCCACAGCCCAACACCAAGCAATAAAATATGAACAGCAGCTAATGGACACGTCTGTTCGAGAGTAAATTTTCAGAATAGAATGTGCTTCATGTCTAATGCAATACTTGAACAAAAGTAGTTTGGTGAATAAGGCTGTAGCAACCTTCTTCAAAACTCTTGTTTTTTCAAACGAAAATGATACGTCGCTACGTATCGCTGCATAACCTTCTCCCCCCCCCCCGCATACCTTAGGGTGCGCGTACCACAGGTTGATATCTCCCCCGGGTTTATAACAACGTCAACCGCATACGGTGAAAAATTGAAGGGTTTGTTTTTATATCTACAGTACAGTTTGACCAAGTTGTCAATTAAAACATATCAGTACAACGCGAGTCGCCGCAGGAGGGGTACAACCTGAACACCCCTAAGGTGCCCATTTTTTTATGGCGCCCCATTATGTGTGGCGTTGACCCATTGAGCCATATCATAGAAGGGCCGATTGGTGGCGTCGCTATCAATTTAGATGGAAGAAGGGCCCTACCGTTCGGACGTTAAGCCCTGCCGCATCGGGGGTGGGTGGGGGGGAGATTTTCTCAATGGAGAAGGAATGGTCCTCCAGTATAATGTTTGAGGGAGGGGGGTGAGAAGTAATTCGCTTTATCATAACGTAGCTATGGGTGGGGAGTGGGTGTGATCGGAGTGGGGAAGGGGCACATTGGGTGCAGATTGTCCGGAGCCCAAGATTAGTTGGTGGTGGCCCTGATCAGTGGTGTATTGGGAGGGGAACGCGGTGGAACGATGTTCCCTTACCTTTTTTTTTCAGAACCGGAAAAAAATAGTTTGCTGAAAATAGGACTTTTTTTTAAAATTTTGCTCCCACTATGCGTTCACTTACTTGTTATTTGACCAACACATCACTGGGGGCCCTGATACAACCAGTCATACACAGCTAAATCAATTTAATGTCAATAAACAACACTACTGTAGAATGAATCTGACACTGAAGTGACCAAAGCACTTGACAAATGTAATATCAATATAATTTGAACTAACTAATACCCTACAACGCTGCAAATAAGAGGCGGATTCAACCGACGGACAAACCGGGCACGTGCCTTCTGGGGCTTCGACTAGTGACGTTCCCAGAAAACTCAAAAAGACAATATTTTCCGGGGCTCCGATTAGTTAGGTTTTCAGAAAACGCTAAAAGACAATATTTTCTGGGGCTCCGATTAGTTAGGTTTTCAGAAAACGCTAAAAGACAATATTTTCTGGGGTTCCGACTATTTAGGTTTTCAGTAAACGCAAAAAGACGATATTTTCTGGGGCTCCGAATAGTTAGGTTTTCAGAAAACGCTAAAAGACAATATTTTATGGGGCTCAGATTAGTTAGATTTCCCGGCCCCCCTGGCACCCCCGCACGCTACGGGCCTGACTCCGCCTCAATTGTATATTAAAACAGACAACTATCAACAATACAATTTAACTAAAACACTATCCATCAATACACAATAACTTAAAAAAAAACACAGCGCCAATGCTATACAAGCGATCAACAATAGGTACAAATACCATTTATACAAATAAACCATGGACAGGACGGATCCATTCTAAATTATTTTGAATCCAGTGCAATAAGGTTATCGAATTTAGCGAGGGGAGGGGGGGAGGGGTGTGTGTGTGTGTGTGTGTGTGTGCTCTGTTTGTAAAGTGATTTAACAGAACGAGACAGGTATAATGGGAGAGATCGTGAGGGGGGGGATAGAGAGAAGAGATATAAAGAGAACATCAGAGTTGCTGACCCGCCGACTATATATATATTTAAGTTTCGAGGCTATCCAGTCCAGCGGTCACCCCCCGCCCCCCCCCCTCCCCCCCATGCGTTTCTCTTACCGCTGACTGAAAAAATGGTCGAATGTTGTTTAATTTTCATTGAATGGAACAATCTATTAACTCAGAGCGTGGTCACGCATGAGGTCAACAAAGAGCCAGATTACGTTTTGTTGTTGCTGTTGTTGTACTAGTACACAAAATACGATGAGAGAGAGAGAGAGGGAGAGAGAGTGAGAGAGAGAGAGAGAGAGAGCAATGATACAAAGATGAACAAAATTAATTTAATGAAGTAAAATTGCACTTTGCCACAACTAAATACATACATACATACATAATACATACATACATACATACATACATATTAGCTTATAATTAATTCTTATTTAAAAGACAATTAGTAAACAAATACATTTTTTTCAATAGGCAAATTGGAAGCGAAAAAAACGTGAACTCTTTGACTTATCATCTATGACTTATCATATAATACTTATCGTTTTAGACTTATCATCTATGACTTATCATCTATGACGTATCATTTAAGACTTACCATCTATGACTTATCATCTATGACGTATCATTTATGACTTATCATATATGAATTATCATCTATGACTTATCATTTATGACGTATTATCTATGACTGATCATATATGACTTCTGTTCTATGACGAATCATCTATGACGAGTCATTTATAACTTATCATTCATGAGGGGGGCCCTCGGCACGAATACATGTCGGGGCCACCTCAGCAACATATTTAACAGTAATTAAAACTTATAATGGGCCCATTGGCAGCGGCCGCACTATTCGGTTGAAAGTTTACCTTTCCGTCTCTCTCTCTCTCTCTCTCTCTCTCTCTCTCTCTCTCTCTCTGTATGTATAAACAGACACACACTTAAATATTCACCAACATACACCCACACATGTCCACAGCCCTAAACCAAACAATAACATATGAACAGCAGCTAACTGGACAGAAAATCATGTCATCTTTCCTCCTAACACGAAAATGCAGTCGTCATTTTTTTTTTGTTCTTCACAATGCACTGTTTATTTTTCTTTAAATTATTGAATCGGAATTTTACTGTGTGTGCGTGTCTGTGTGTATATGTGTGTGTATACGAGTGTGTGTATATGTATGTGTGCGCGCGTGTGTGTGTGTGTGTCCGCCCTGAAGTGTTCTTTCGTATCATCCATACCACCGTAAAGAGAAGTGCCTTATGCAAACCAGTTTGTCGAATGAGGAAAAAAAAATGTATATATATACATAACTGGTTGGTTTTTTTTTTTAAAACCTTCGAATCTAATACCCGTTTTATGTCTTAAGATTATCTTTCATTGGTTAGAGGCAAAGCTAAGAGATCTTCTTTCTTCTTTTTTTTAATGGTGTGTCGAAATCTATTTTCCCTTTGACTTGAAGCTCGCTAACCCATCTGTTGAAAACGATCTAGGAATCTTTTTACTCGTGTAAAAGAATTGTGTTCGTCAATTTGTAACAGCATAGAATGGAACGCCGCAAGCACACAAAAAAAAAAAGAAGTTATGTGAGATAGGCACTACGAGGGATCGCATGACGATGTTCTAGATAGCATTGACTAGCGATCGTGTTCGTTATATATACATATATATATATATATATATATATATATATATATATATATATATATATAAAGGGAGAGGGAGAGATAGATAAACAGACAGACATATAGATAGATAGTTCGTTAGATAGACAGACAGACAGACAGACATATAGATAGATAGATAGTTCGTTAGACAGACAGACAGACATATAGATAGATAGATAGATAGATAGATAGATAGATAGATAGATAGATAGATAGATAGATAGATAGATAGATAGATAGATAGATAGATAGATAGATAGATAGATAGATAGATAGACAGACAGATAGATAGATAGATAGATTCATCGAAAAATAGAAATAGTGGTACGAGGATAGACAAAAAGAAAAAATGGAAAGATAGAAAGACAACTCCTCTCCCTCCCCCGGGGTTTCATGTGCATGTACGCCAATCTCCTGATGCAGTGTCGTGTTACCCCCCCCCCCCCCCACCCCCTTCAACGTCAAGCAAACTTAGCACAGAAAACTTTAAAAAGAAAGTTATTGAAATATGTAGACTCAGTAGGAGAGACAGATAGGCACATACACACAGACACACACACAGACACAGACACAGTGGCAGTCAGAGCAAAGACTTGTGTAATCCAGAGACGTGGCCCTTGGTGTCATTCCAGATTTGATTTGCCTTCACTTCTTGGTCTGTCTTTTTTTATTTATTGCTGTTGTTGTTGTTTAAATTCACAGCGTGAAATAATGTTAGAAGAGAAGAGAAAGAGGACTGGTTCTATACTTTCGTAGAAGCATAGATAGAGAGAGAGAGCGAGAGAGAGAGAGAGAGAGAAAGAGAAAGGGAGAGAGGGAGAGAGAGGGGGGGAATAGACTTATATTATGATGTTAACGACTGAAGACATTTCTGTTACTGTTTATTGAAGTGAGAGAGAGAGAAAGAAAGAAAGAAATATATTTATAGATAGATAGATAGATAGATAGATAGATAGAGAGAGAGAGAGAGAGAAATGAATAGACTTATGAAATAAACGCTTAAAGAAATGTCTCACATTATTTAGGCAAGAGAGAGAGAGGGAGAGTGAGAGAGAGAGAGAGAGAGAAAGAGAGAGAGAGAGATAGATACTAAGTGAAAAAGTCGACGAGCGCCACATTGAGCCACATTGCGATATTTTCTATTTCAGCATGGTCAAGTTATCCAAAATCAAAAGGGAGGGGGGTGAGAAGAGTTACGTAATAAGTGAATGGCACTTCCTCCCCTCCCCCCTCCAAAAGAGACAGACAGACAGACAGACGGACGTGCGGACGGACAGACAGACAGACAGATTAACTGACGGAAATCATAAAGTCGAGGGCAATAGGGGGGGGGGGGTTGAAGAGCATTATTGGGCGGTAAGTGGGGAGAGAAGGTATAGCCACTGCCATCGTCCGAGGGCAGTGGAATAGACCGTCCCTCCGTCAAAAGCCAGAAGTGTTGAGTATGTCTGCACCACCCCGTATATACGTAGTATGTCTGCAGCACCCCGTATATATGTAGTATGTCTGCAGCACCCCGTATATATGTAGTATGTCTGCAGCACCCCGTATATATGTAGTATGTCTGCAGCACCCCGTATATGTATAAATATGTAGTATGTCTGCACCACCATATATATATATATGTAGGTATGCATGCATTAAATACGGGATTTTTTTTTAAATACCTCTCTCTCTCTGCCCTCCCTTTTATCTGTCTCTCAGTGCCGAGAACAGTCAATTAAAAGAATTCACGTATATTTGGCCTGGGAAGACAGGGAGGAGGGGGAAAAGGAGGGGGGGGGCGACACACGGAGGTAAAAGAAAACTATTTGAAAAATGTCGAAGACGCGGAAACCAGAACGGCAACAACACAAAAAAAAAGAAAGAGGCGGGGGGGGGGTGTAAAGGGAGAAGTAAAGGGTGGGCGGGGTCGAGCAAGACGGTTATAACAAATTTTGTCCTGTTAGACTCAAGTGTGCACTTGTTTGAAGGGGGGGGGGAGGAATTCATTATAATTATTATTATCGCTGTTATTATTGAAACTGCATTTCAGTCAGGCTCGTTATTATCGTATCGACCTGCATATTTCAATAAGATATTCCCCCCCCCACACCCACCCCCCCCCACCCCTTCCTTCCTTCCCAACATCTCCCCTATACCCCCCGGCCCCCCCTTTTCAACGAGGTCCCTTTCCCACTCATCAAACTATTTGATTTATATTTTTCTTTGTCTATAATAGATATATATATATATATATATATATATTTATATATATATGTGTATGTGTGTGTGTGTGTGTGTGTGTCTGTGTAGCATATTGAACCGTCAAAGTATGTGTACTACAGACGTTTCGGTTGGTGGAGAGAGGGTGTGTGTGGGTGTGTCTGTGTGTGTGTGTGGGGGGGGGGTTACAGTCAAGGGCCGTCTTTACCACCAGTAAGAGCCCGCGGGTACACCCCCCCCCCGCCCCTATTTCGAGGCTCCCCTAATAATAACAATCTGGCAAAAAAGATGAAATTGAAATGATTAATTAGCATGTCGTCGTCCACCTTCCCCCCCCGCCCCTGCCTCCAATCCTACCTGTGACCCATCCAGGTAAGTAAGTACTCATGCGATAATAAAGACGGAAACCTTTTTTTTTCCCCAGTGATTGTTGTTGTTTTAAGAAAGGAATTATTTGAACTTCAAAGTCACTTTTTATTTTTGTCTTTGGTGTGTATACGCGTGTGTCTCCTTATCTGTGTTGGCCTTTAACGAACAAACAAACAAAAAGCCTACGTAATATCCCATAGGTCCTCTACATTGTCTACATGTGGTGGTGGGGGGGGGAGGGGGCGAGGAAGGGGGTCGGAGGGTGAGGGAGTCCATTCCACTTTAAAAAAAAATGTGTATTGTTTTAACAGAAATTTTTATTTCTTTCAAATTAAGGTTATAGGGTTAGTTAGTGTGTAATTATTATACGTCACTTTGAAATGTTTTGAGAAAAGAAGTTACTGAAGGGATTGGGGGGGGGGAGGGGGTACGGGGGGGGACCGGGGGGGGGAAGCGACACAGGAATGACAATAACAACGACGACGACGACGTCTTTTCGGTCGGCACTCCAGTCATGTCATGTCACCGCCCGCAGCACAACAAAAAAACCGCAACGGCATTTGCTTCAACCGACAAAATGAAAATTTAAAAAAAAAAGAAAGAAATTAATAATAATTTGGGCTACAAGAAGAATTAAGCAAAAAAATAAAATTGTTCCACTACGTTTTTTTAGAGTTATGTCGATTCCTTGACACTTTTGACTGACAAGTGTTATAAATAGATTTTAAAGCCTTATAATTTTTTTTTATTTATTTTATTTTAACTTCAAAATTTGGTCACGGTATGCATGCTAAAGAATTTTCGTGTGGTGGCGGTGCAGCCGGCCAATTCAGGGCGGAGTGTTATGCTCTGAAGGAAGAATTCCATTTTAACACAAGAAGAACGAATTCATGATATTAGTAGATTGTTTCTTGGCGTGTGTGTGTGTATGTGTATGTGTGTCTGTAGCCATAGAAAAAATAGAAATATTTTGAAAATTGTCTTATTTTCTCTGCCCCAGAACGATGTTTTTTTTATTTTTGCCGTTAATATATATTTTTTTTTCTTCATGTAAAGTGGTGTTTATAATGTGCATCCATTTTAATTACATACAGAGACAAACGGAAAGTTAGACAGACAGATAGACAGACAGATAGTTAGACAGACAGATAGACAGACAGATAGTTAGACAGATAGTTAGACAGACAGATAGACAGACAGATAGTTAGACAGACAGATAGACAGACAGAGAGTTAGACAGACAGGTAGATAAATAGATAGATAGACAGACAGCTATAGAGAAAAATAGATAGATAGACAGACAGACAGCTATATAGATAGATAGATAGATAGATAGATAGATAGATAGATAGATAGATAGATAGATAGATAGATAGATAGATAGACAGACAGACAGATAGATAGATAGATAGATAGATAGATAGATAGATAGATAGATAGATAGATAGATAGATAGATAGATAGATAGATAGATAGATAGATAGATAGATAGATAGATATATAGATAGATAGATAGATAGATAGATAGATAGATAGATAGATAGATAGATAGATAGATAGATAGATAGATAGATAGATAGATAGATAGATAGATAGATAGATAGATAGATAGATAGATATTATTTCATATACAAAAAATGTCAAAGAAGACATCGACAAAAAAACTATAACACAGAAGAAAATAATTATGACGAATTATAATTGAAAGACAAAAAAAAAACTGTTCTTAAAACATTGATGTGCAATACATTCACAAGTTAATTGATTTGTCTGAAAGACTGGGATGATTCATTACGTCACGGCAGGGGAAGGGAGGGGGGTTGTCTTATTGCATGTGACGCGCTCAGCCATTGTGTCTTTATTTTCATTTTTAGAGCATTTTCGAAAAAAAAATGCTCTATTGTCCCCGTTTTGTCTGTCTGTCTGTCTGTCATCACCCTAGATCTCAACAACCATAAGTCCTAGACCCATGATGTATATTTCATTTTGTAGGTCTTGGCCTGCCAAGAAATGACATTTTTTCCATTTCGCGATCTGACCTCTGAGGGCCGAAAAAGGGGGCTTAGTACCGTTTTTTACTATATAAGCTATATTAATAAAGGAGCGCCCATTCTCAGCAACTATAAGTCCTAGACCCATGATGTATATATCATTTTGTAGGTCTTGGCCTGCCATGTGTACATCAAAAGTTCATTTCGCGACAGGACCTCTGAGGGCCGGGCTTCAGGGCTCCTAAGGGGCTTATATATTATATATACACCTTGTACGTTCAATGAACCATTCATTTGGTGCGAAATACTGCAGCACGTAGTTTCACCAAGATTTATTAAGAAACTCATCAAATGAAATAGTAAGCTTGTGTTCTGAGTTAAATTGAAAGTATCAGAGCTATGCAACAATTGACGGAGTTTTCGGACGATTAAATGACTATAATTTCGAATGTTTTCAATTATGAGTCCTATTTCAGTAACCACAAACCACTTGTAGTTAGATTTAAGAGAAAATAATTTTGTTTTCAAATATAAGAAAACGTCTTTTTAATATCTTTTTTCAGATATATGCATTACACAATTGAATTTATAAACATTTACAAAATTTACAAAATATTTACTGAAAGATAGCATACGTACTGATACATAATACGAAAATGCTCTAACACGTCCTGTGTCCAGACGAACAGGCTTAATTGCTTGTTTTCAATAATCCCTTGAGTGTAATAGCAATATTAATATTTTCCATCTGTGTTTATTTGTTAACATACAAACAATCTCTCTCTCTCTCTCTCTCTCTAAATATATATATATATATATATATCACATGGGCCCCCTGATACTGTCCATCAACTTCGGTGGGGGGGGCCCGTCGATTGTCACACGCACGCACACATGTGTGGCTAATGAATGGCAGAAATGTGTGCGCCTTACAGCGCCCAGTACATGCGATTCCACCCCCCACCCCCCAACCAAACAGCCGCCACTTAGCGGGTGGGTGGGTGGGGGTGGGTACAATTTCTTCTCCAACCACTAGTCGCCCCAACCTATATATACCATAACCGGTACTCGAAACAGTTCATTCACATCGTCATTTCCGTTCCAACCACTCACCACACGAAATGTTATATAGGCCATGCAGCGTGTGTGTGTGTGTGATGGGGGGAGGTGGAAGGGGTGGGTGGGTGGGTGTGAGGAGGGTAGATGGTTAGACACTAAACATCTATACCCCTCCACGCCTCAACCCCTCCCCCCTTCCTCGGGACCCTGGGGGGGGGGCTGGGGCGGTAGGGTCACAGTCATAACAGTCAAGTCTGCAGACAATAACGTATAAGGGTGCTTTCTGTTTTTAAAAAAAAAAAAAACGAGTCCCAGTAGATAGCAGTAGACTGAGTAGAGGAGTTAAAAGGGGCCGGGGGGGGGGTTTGAGGAGGGGAGGGGCCGCGGGGGGGGGAGGTGCCGTCTAGACGACTTTTTAAGTGGAGATGGTATTATGACAGATAACGAGATAACATGGAGTGGTGGCTAAAAGGGGGTGGGGGGGGGTTGGGAGGACAGGGTTCATTCACTTTCTTTCTCCAGGGTCTGGAAGTAAGCAGTAGGCTTCATTTGGGAAAAGGGGGGTGGGGGGACAGAGAGGAAGAAATGTTTCGGTAGAAACAAAAAAGAAATTATTTTAAAAAAAAATGTAATGAACGCTGTTTAGAATGTATTTGTCGTGTGTTGGGTTAGTATCATTTCTCATTTATCAATATGAAGTGCACTAGTCTGGAGGAAACTCACCCTTCCCCCCCTCCCACCCCACAACCAGAGGAACCTCCCCCCCCCGAGTATTCACGACGCCATTAAAGTCCTGTGGGCGACGTAACCAAATTCAAGACATAAACAATTGATGTCGGACAAGAATTAAATAATAATAAATAAATAAATGATTGACCATAAAATTACATTGCAATAAAGTGGACTTTAAGTTGGGGAAGTAAAGGCGGCTGGGCGTTGTGCTAACCACACAATCCCTTCATATGCCGAGGTTATAGAAACAGATGAATTCTACACTTCATCTGCCCCGATGGCCCGCTAGGGTTAAGGGAACTTTACTTACTTACTTACTTAAAGTGGAATGAGTTATGTTTATTATGTTTTTACTACTCAAAATTGGAATATAATTGGTATATACAGATATAATATATTAGTATATGATATCTCTCTCGCTGAGAAGCATTTAAGAAATAAGTAGGCATGTTCTTTTAATATCGATGCAACAATTCGTTTAAATTATGTTAATTTTATGCTGAGAGAGATTATTTGCACAAAAAATGTAGCACAGACCGTACAGAAATAAAGCAATAAGAATTACTGTAAATGTAGCTTAGAAATACAGCACTTGTACCAAAGTACTTAAAGAACATGTAGCATAGAATTCGCAGAAATAAAACATAGAATTACGTTAATTGTTTCGAAGTCTACAGAAAATGGCACTGTAAAGGATTAAATGTTTATCTCTTGGTTAAACACAGATTTACATCCAGAGACTCCCACAGATCTACATCCAGCGACTCCCACAGATCTACATCCAGCGACTCCCACAGATTTACATCCAGCGGCTCCCACAGATCTACATCCAGCGACTCCCACAGATCTACATCCAGCGACTCCCACAGATCTACATCCAGCGACTCCCACAGATCTACATCCAGCGACTCCCACAGATCTACATCCAGCGACTCCCACAGATCTACATCCAGCGACTCCCACAGATCTACATCCAGCGACTCCCACAGATCTACATCCAGCGACTCCCACAGATCTACATCCAGCGACTCCCACAGATCTACATCCAGCGACTCCCACAGATTTACATCCAGCGACTCCTTTCCTACACTCCCGCTACGTGGTCGAGCCTGCAATGACCAACCGACTCACCCGCGGGAAGACATCAGCAGCTTTAGGATCGAACCCTTAAACCCGCTCAGCGATCGTACTCACCAACTCGACCACATGAACTACTAATATTGTTGAACCGTAGCGGCCATCTTTAAATATACTTGTTGCTTTTTTTTGAATTTCAAGAAGTCTTGACATTTTTACCCCCCCCCCGGGCCCAGGGTTTTATAAAATAAATAAATATATGTACCAGACCGATATTTTTACCACCCAGCGCCAGACGAGCTTATATGTGTTTGCATGTGTGTTTGTGTGTGTGTGTGTGTTTGTGTGTGTGTGTCGGTGTTTGTGTGCGTGTTTGATTGAATAGATATTGACATTATTTAAAGCCCCCCCCCCCCGCAAATGTGTGGTACATACACAAACTCTCAATAACGAGGTTAGCTTCAGCCGAAATAGAAAAAAAAAAAGGGGGGGGGGAATCTCTCCCCCCGCCCCCCCCCCCCCCATAATGTATCCTTCTAAAGTTTATTATCAACTAAGAAACAATCATATCAGGAGAAAATTTTCACGCGTACATATTAGCCCACCTTCTTCCCGTCCCCCCTCCATTTCTCGCTCCTGGAAGAATAAAGAAAGTGTATGCACCCCATCCCATTTAAAAATTTTTCCCCTTGATCCCCCATGCCCTTACGACCCCCCCCACCCCCCGACCCCCAATCCTATACCGATCTCTGAACCCTAGCCCCCCCCCCCCCCCCCCCCCCCCACTTACACTCTCCTCTCCTAATCTCACATCAATCTCTAAACCTTAGCCCTCCCCCACACATACACAGACACACTCCCCCCCCCCCCCGAGTACATCGTTACAAACATAAAAAAATAATAACTGATAAAACAAGTTTTCAAAAAAAATCAAGAAAACTTCCACCAATTTATAAATTTGTAATTGCTGGTTGTTTTGACAGTTTGTGAATCTCTTGGACCAAAGGATCTCACAACACTTGGACTGAGAAGTTTTTCTTCTGTTGGTTTGTGTGTGTGTACGCGTCTGTGTGTGTGCGAGTGTGTGTGTGTGTGTGTGTGATATGAGGTGAAAGAAGGGTGGGACGAGGAGGAGGGGGGTAGAAGAGGGAGATGTGAGACGATACCCCCTCCAATTCCCCTCCCACGTGGACGTGTGACACCTTCTACGAAAAAAAACAAAAAATATCAAAGAGAACTTATCGGGTTGGTTCAGTGGCGCAACCAGCAAAAAATGTTGGAGAGTGGAAGGGGGGGGGGTGCTCACATTATGAAAAAAGACAGCTTGACAGTCTTTTTTGTAACTTTATAACAGTAATTATGTATTGATGATTTGGCCTGGTGGGGGGGGGGGGCTTCAGCCCCCAGCCCGCCCCCCCCCCCGGTTGCGCCACTGGGTTGGTTGATATATGTGAAAGTGTTGCAAAAATGTATCAGTGTAGAAGAGACAGAGAGTTTGAGAATTATGGGTTAGGGCAGGGATCGGCAACCTGCTGCTCGCGAGCCGTATGCAGCTCTTTCGATGTCAAATTGCGTCCTAATCAAATACCATAATATTGAAACAACCATTTTTAGTGGCCTGGACCTTCGGGAACAGACCAAACTCCCCCCCCCCTTACTGGACGCAACTACTAAGTGATATTGACATAACATGGAATTGATAGAGCAGTAGTATTCAATCAGTGGCCCGTGGGACAAGGTTGTTCCGTAAAGCCACTTGAAGAGTTCGGCGAATAGATAAATAAACGAACAAAACTATTTGCAATTTAAAAATTCTAGCAAAACCAAAACACGTTGGCCTCAACTCGCCTTGAAGGTTGGGGGAGGGGGGAGGGTTTGGGGTTATTGCGGGGGGGGCAATTTGTTTACTTCATCAATAGACCATTGTTTGTTTGTTTATTGCAAGCAAATGTTTTTGTTTTCGTTCATTTCCTTACTTTCAATTCGCCTCCTCCCCGCCTCTACACCCCCACCCCCCTACATTAAAAGAGATGCATTGCCAGCTTGTTAAATTGTACCTGGACTTTCATACAATACACACTTTGAGGAGCTGCTGCACTAAACGAGTCTTGCAGTTGTGTTGTTTATTAAAGGGACATAATCTGTGGGTCTCTGTAATAATAACAACCTCCTGAGCTAAATGTAACTATTTCTTGATTTGGATAAAATGTTGACGCCTTTTTTTTTTTTTTGAAACCAGATATCTCTACCCCCTTCCCCCACACCTCCTCCGCCCCCACCTTACTTTTCTTCCTATTTTTTTTTTATTTCTGTGCCCGATGCTGGAAAAAAATGTTAGAATCGCCCCCACCCCCTTTTACCCCTCCCACCCGCCCCCTATCCTTCCCAGAGTAGTCTTTCAACTCCAAAAGGGGGGGGGGTACGTACTGTTTGCTTTTTTTTTTGTTAATTTTTTTTATTTTATTTTATTGACTTAGGAAAATATAACGTCCTAAAGGCATTTTTACAACTCTCTCTCCCATCTGTTGTTCTTGTCTGTATTATTTAGATCACCCCCCCCCGCCCCGCTTCCCCCCCCCCCCCCTTGTCTACTTGCCACATCTGGACACATAAAAAAGCTCTTAGGAAAAAAAAATAACAGCACCTGGACGAACACACACAACAAAAAAAAATCCGGGGGTAAAGTGCATTTGATTTGATTTTCTTTCTTTTCTTTTTTTTAAATGTACCAATGCGCCATAGAAAGAAGTTTCAATCGTCTGCAAAAAAAAAGGTATTCAGAGAGGCGTGGCAGAATATTTAAATTAGGGCGGATCGATGTTTTTATTTATTTTTGTAGCGTCGGACAATGACAGAAGGAAGATAATGGAGAGACCCCCAAATGTAAGTATTTTCTAGCGACTAAACTATATTGCCCTTTGAGCTCATCTTTGGACTCGGGGGAAAAACCGATTGAAATGTTTCTGACTTCCGAAGGTGTTTTTTTTTTTGTTTTGCAATACTCTGACTGGGAAAATCAAAACTTATCATTTTGTGTTTTGTTGTACCCGGAAATCATTTCTTTCAGGGCCGTAGTCGGGAAAATCTACCCCCCCGCACCCTTCTCCCCCCGCGCCCACTCAACAAACTCTTACATTTGAGATCCCTCGGTAACTATTCCCACCAAAAAAGTCCCCACCCCCACATAGACAATTTAAGGGCAACCCCCGACCGACACCCACCCCCCCCCAACGGGTCTAGTCCTCCATTTTGCTTCGGTCCTGCTTATTTTTTTTAAAAAAGGAAGATCTGTAAGCATTTTACTATTGACAGCCACATAAGACTTGACCTACAGAATGCTGTTGTATAGGACACAGGCATACATATTCACATACACCTACATATTCATATACACATACATATTCACATACACATACATATTCATATACACATACATATTCACATACACATACATATTCATATACACCTACATATTCATATACACATACATATTCACATACACATACGCATTCATATACACGTGTATACATCTTATTATGAACAGAACCCTAAACAAAACATGTAAGAACATGTTTCAGTCTGCTTTTACATTTCTCTCTCTCTCTCTCTCTCTCTCTCTCTCTCTCTCTGTGTGTGTGTGTGTGTGTGTGTGTGTGTGTGTATTTATATATGTGTATGTATATTTACACAATGTCAATATATTTATGTTGAAAAGAGGAAGAAGACTAAACCAAAAAATTTCAATTTACGAAGCCAATGTTTAAAATTTGATTCACAAAAATATGAATTAAAAAAAAAGAAAAACAAGAATCAATTCATCAAAAAATGTTGAGATTAATTAAAACGTTGAGCTTTTCCTTTTAGAGTGCAGGATGAAAATAATTCCTAAAGAAAAGGTCCCCAACTCCACCCCCACTCTACCCCCTCCCTCCACACAAACACACTGACAAAAACTAATTTAGCTTTTTCCCCTGGATAGATAATCTTCTACAAAGGTAGATTTAAAAAAGATAAAATAGAAAAAATAAAAGAAAAAGTGGAATTGGATAAAACAAACGAACAACGAAGCAAGAAAAAGAACAGACATGGTGGAATCTCGAAACTCAACAATTGATTGTGGTGAGATTTTTTTTTATACATGATGTGGTGAAGGGATGCATTGTTACCGCATATTCTAGTTATGTCACATGCTAATGACGAACAACAGCACAAGTTAGTTTATTTTTAAAAGGAAGAGGGTAGAGGGGGTTTGGGGGGGGGGGTTTCAGGAACTGCGGAAATAAATTTCAGGTCCCCTGAAACCAAAGTAAACTGTTCGACGCCTGTGATATTGACAGGTTCATAAAACCAAAGTAAACTGTTCGACGCCTGTGATATTGATAGGTTCATGAAACCAAAGTAAACTGTTCGACGCCTGTGATATTGATCGGTTCATGAAACCAAAGTAAACTGTTCGACGCCTGTGATATTGATAGGTTCATGAAACCAAAGTAAACTGTTCGACGCCTGTGATATTAACAGGTTCATGAAACCAAAGTAAACTGTTCGACGCCTGTGATATTGATAGGTTCATGAAACCAAAGTAAACTGTTCGACGCCTGTGATATTAACAGTTTCATGAAACCAAAGTAAACTGTTCGACGCCTGTGATATTAACAGGTTCATGAAACCAAAGTAAACTGTTCGACGCCTGTGATATTAACAGGTTCATGAAACCAAAGTAAACTGTTCGACGCCTGTGATATTGACAGACTGACATTTTGTGCCAAGAGATATTATTAATGTAATTGGGGGGGGGGCATTAATTTGTGAATCGCAATGCCGCGGGAGGTGCTACGGTCATGACGGTACAACGGGATGTAAAAAAATATCTTCCACGTCGTTTCTTGTACTCACTAAAATGGGTGAACCATAGACGACATCCGTGCAAAACGTGTAACGATAGATTCCATCCGATTGTATTCAATTTAAAATAATAATAATAATAATTTATTTGAGAATTATAAGAAACGCATTCCAGTGATTGTATGAGCACACACACACACACACACACACACACACACACACACGGTGCAGTGAAAACAGGTGGCCTTCTTACAACGACTACTGCCCCGCCCCCCCCTGCCCTCCCCTTTACAACGAGCAACTCGTGGCTTCACAACAAACCGATCCATTGCCGCCCCCTCCCCTCCCCTCCCCGTGGGGAAGGGGAAAGTAGAAGGGATAGGGAGAATGTAGAAAAAAAAAAGAGAGACAAATATAAGAAACAAAAAAAAAATATCCCCGTCTTCCCAGAGAGAATCAAACCGCAAATCCACTTCGGTTCACTTAACTCAAACTCTTCATAATGGCCGATACGAGCTGCTTTTCTTTTTTTTTTGAATATATATTTTGTCAATCGTCAGTTGTCAGTTCTACCCCCTACCCCCACCCCTACATGTCATAGTCAATGACATGGTACGTACTGACGTTAAATTTTATTTTTTATTTTTTTCCCTTTTCCTGATTGACTGTTGAAATGAGGCACTGACTTATATAACAACCGTACAAATAGAACCGCAAGTCGTATTGTCCTGACTTGGCAACAACTTAACGCCTGGAATCTAGGCAAATGACACAATCACACACAGACACACACACACACACACACACATTAATATCATTCTATTATATATATATATATGTTATAATATGTATACATATCTGTGTGTGTGTGTGTGTGTGTGTGTGTTTCCGGTTTATAAATATCCCGACATAAAGATCACCACGTGCACTAAAAATTCTTACATATGAAATGTAAGATATTTGGTCTATTTTTATAACTTCATTTCAAACGTTCTTGAAAGATATCTCCCACTTTGATACACATTTATAAGGAGAGTGTTTGAAATGATGTCTGTATTTCTGTACTTTTAGTATTTCAAATTTTGACGATGTTTATAACCTATACGATACCACAACGACAAATCATACAATTTTGTTTACGTAGGTCGCGTGGTCAAGTGAATTACTTTATTTGATTAATTTATTTTGGGTTTATTTAATGAACGGTAATTTTTCCCGATTATGTTTACCAGGAAACAGAAATGATCAATTTTTATATTTCCTTCTTCCTATCTCATGACATCTCTGGGATATTTATTTCGAACCCGGAAGCAATTTACGTACAATCCACGCTAGAAAGGGGGGGGGGGGGGAGGGGGATAATGATCGCATAGGTACCACTTGGGGGGGGGGGGGCGTGTTCTTAGCTTGCATTAACAACGAAGAAGAAGACAAATTAATAATCTAACTAGGACAGGGAATGGGAGATTTCCGAGAAAACAATTGGTGTATCTTTATGAGTTGTGTCCCCTCTACTTCAAGGGAAACATATTTATATAGGCAATGACCTTGGCGAACACACAGTGAGAAAAAAATGATAAAACTTGGTATAGAGATAACCTGTCAGAATGAAAGTATATGATATATATATATATACTGAATGCGTTAGTTGAGATATATTATTGATACTATATAAAAGACAGACAGATAGATAGATAGATAGATAGACAGACATATAGATAGATAGATAGATAGACAGACAGACAGACAGACAGACAGACAGACAGACAGACAGACAGACAGACAGACAGATAGATAGGGTAGATAGATAGATAGATAGATAGATAGATAGATAGATAGATAGATAGATAGATAGATAGATAGATAGATAGATAGATAGATAGATAGATAGATAGATAGAATAGGTAGATAGATATTTCTATCAGTAACATTCACTACTCGATGCATTGCTTTCATTAACATCAATTGATATTTTAAGAAAATGACATGTTTTAAAACTGAAACTAGAATTCCGGGTTCAATAGAAAATAATTAGACTAGAAAAGAAATAGACTAAAAAAATAAATAGATTGAAAAGTATGAACACAAAATCAAACGCGAGAAAATTAAACGCGCAAGAAAGAAAAAAAACCTTCCTTTCCGCGCGGTCTTGAAGAGCCGAAGAAATATTGTTTTCTACCCTAGACTAACTCTCTGTCCGTTGGTAAATTGTTAATCGAGGGACCAACTATTATTGATACAGAATTTCAAGACTATCAATATGTGATCATGATTACGGAAATATATTACAAGATGATACTTTTTAAAATCTTCTGCTATCAGGGTATTTAGAAGAAAAAAAAGGGCGGGAAATTGAACTTTTCCAGAAAGCCCTAAGTCATATCAGCAATTTATACCGTTTTTGATGTCAGTGAAGGATTTTACGTATACGATACACAAGCTATAGCTTAATTAAGGCACCCACTTTCTTGGGTGGACCCCAAAAAATTTGCCCGCGTGAGCGATTGTGATATAAACTGAAATATTTGGCACTGACAAATTAAAGGCCCCGTATATCTCAAATAGCTTAGGGCCTTATCACGTTTAAATCCGGCCCTGTTTCGATGCCATTTTTTTTTTTAAGAGGACCAAAATTTTAACTTCGCCCGAGGCCTCAACCGACCTTAGTCCGCCTCTGTTGCCGGCTATCCAAATAAAAAAAATACATTGATCGATGGCTTGATAATCAACGACCGGAACAAACCATCTCAAGTCCACTACTGGTCACTCAGTCGTTTGTAAACAACATGATACTTGGATCGACACAATGTAAGCCAAATAAAATGATTTTTTTTTTCTTTTTTCGTTAAAAAAGTAAAAAAAAAAAAGGACAATTAATTATATTTAGCGAACGCTCATGCTAACACACACACACACACACACACACACACACACACACACAGAAGATGACACACAAATGTATTGGACACACACAGACTGAGACACACAGACACACAAACGTAAAGGGCTGACACATTCGATGTACTGCAATATACGGTAAGGATTACAAAAGTCAAATCATCATTTACGTCAACAGGAACTCTAATTAGCGAGAAAGAAGTAAATGGGGAAAAAAAAAACATTTTTGAGGCGGATAGACAGAAGGAAGCAGGAGATAAAGAAAGAAAAAAAAACGGAAATTACCGAAGAAAAAAAACGGAAATTACCGTAGAAAAAATATATAAACCGCACCTTATACATTCACCAATTTGTGAAAAAGGGAAACAAAAAAATGAAACGAATTAAGAAGAAAACAACTTCAAAAAAATGTACAAAGACTTAAAACTGTCAACAGTGGAACGAACCTGTACGCTTGAATGACTCACGCTGACCTGGTCACGTGTGCATTTCGCGGCGTCGTTCAATCTCCGTGTGAGTGACTCGCCGCCGCATGAGTAAGTTGCTGCACGGGTCGTCTGATGCTGGGAGTCCACTGTCTTGTGAATGAATCACCACGTGGGGGAGGAGTGCTGCACACCTTCCCACCACCACTCACAGATACGGACTTTTTAAAAAAGATTTTTAAAGATTTATAAATAGATTCACAGATACCCGCGGAATTCCCACCCTCCACCTTTTTTTTACGGTGACAAATCACAATTGTGTATCCACCTTTCTTTTTCCCTATCCCTTTTTATTAAAGATAAATTCCCAATCGGGATCTTTTCATTAGGAATACACCGCACGTAAAGTTTCAAAAATACAGCTAAAGATTGTACTATAATATATAGGCAGTCTTTTTTTTATTTTTTTTTAAAATATCAAGCAAGAACAATGAGCGTGTTATCTGAGAAATGAGTTTTATCAATCAGACTCGTACACTGGCGGATGCCGGAGTTTTAAAAACACTTTTTCACCCACTCCAGTCCAGTCCAGACCCAACCTCTCTACCCCCTCCCTTTCTCCTCCTCGTCCTCGTCTTACTATCCTACCGCCCCCCGCCCCCCACCCACCCACATTTCTCGGCGGCCGGTCATATTGAGAGTCAGACCAGTCGCTCGGTCGACATTCGGGTGGATTTCTCCCTCGTCTCGCTAGTCCGTAGGTGAGTCGTGCTGGAAGCTCACCCTTTTCTCACTTACTTAAAAAAAAGTTATAAATAAATAAATTATAATAATAAAGTGAACAAATCACACAACGACTCCCGCGGAATCGTCCACGGTCAACATTTTGACCAGTCGGTCACAACAGGCGCGGGGGAGTAGGAGAGTGGGGGGGAAGGGTGGGGGGGGGAGGAAGGCAGAGGAGATGAGGGCTCTGTTACTTAGAGGGAGATAGTATTAGTCACGCGCTCTGTGTATGTGTGTGTGTGCGAATGATAGAGAAAAAAGAGAGAGAGAGAGGGTGTGTGTGTGGGGGGGGAGGGGGAAATTAAACTTCGACACTATCGTGTCATATTGCCGTTATGTTCGTATAATATCATACGATTTATATTGCCATAACATATGTCTAATAGACAGACTGGCCAATGAAGAGATGAAACCACCAGACGCGTTAACTCTGATAGACTCATGTAGACAGAAGCTATACGACGGATTTGTCTGGCAAGAAATCCGCACATAGACAGCGGAATCACCGAGAGAATCCGCGCAAATACAGGTTAATCAGCGAGAGAACTCGCACAAAGACAGCGTAAATCAGAGAGAGAGGTAAATATATTTGGTAGTTAGTTGGGGGTGGACGGTGGAGAGTGAGCTCTCTGGAGGGCGGGGCCGTTCATAACGATAGATAAACTAGGCAGTTGCCTACGGGCCTCACTATAATAAACGCCCCTCCACACCCCCCACCCCCATGTAAAGTATTAATCAATATTTAATTGTTCGCTTAGGGATATTTAAATAAAAAAAGAATAACAATGGCATCAATGAGGAAAAAAAAATATTCTTCACTGACATCCATACCCAAAGTATTCAACACACCTCCTTATCGCGTGAGCTCACACACATCACACACATCACACACACACAAACACACCTCCCTACGACGTGAGCTCATACACTACACACACACACACACACACACACCACACACACACACACCCACACACACTAGCAATCAACAAGCATCAAAGTATTTTTAGCATTCGGACTTTTAAAAGATTCATATTATATTTCTATCCTTGACGGATTTAGCATTCCGTGCTATCAGGTTGTTCCCAGAGACACGCCCCCTCCCCCAACCCCCACCCCTGACCCCCCCACCCACTCATAAAGAAACATTCCTGCCACCGCAGGCTACTCGTTTGATATGTTTCTTCTTTATTATCAAACATACATGTCGGTAAACACAAATAAAAAGAAAGGATTTATTCAACACCATACACACATACACACACATACACACACCTGACTAAATTTTTTTTTATTAAATCCGTTCACCGTTCCACCCTTGCAGTTGAAACATTTTTTTTTTAAAAAAGCGTACAGGTGCAAGTGTTTTTTTGTTTACAAATGTCATTATGACATTTAAATAAATAACATTTTTTGCAAATGTGAGAGTGCCGTCAAACTATTTACTTGCACCTTAGGTTGATGTTGGTTGTGGTAGGTTGATGTTGGTTGTTGTAGGTTGATGTTGGTTGTTGTAGGTTGTTGTAGGTTGTTGTAGGTTGATGTTGGTTGTTGTAGGTTGATGTTGGTTGATGTTGGTTGTTGTAGGTTGATGTTGGTTGTTGTAGGTTGATGTTGGTTGTTGTTGGTTGTTGTAGGTTGATGTTGGTTGTTGTAGGTTGATGTTGGTTGTTGTAGGTTGTTGTAGGTTGATGTTGGTTGTTGTAGGTTGCATAACAGCAAGAAAATGTTATTCATGTTTGTGTTTGTTTTTTTTATTTTTTAAAAAGTTCACATCGTGTCGGAATTGTTACAGAATTCATTTTTTTTATTGTAACCATGGCCGTGTATTGAGGTGGCGCTGGTGGGGGGGGGGTAGCTACACGCCCCAGCCACCTTTGTTTCCCAAATAATAAAGACGGGTACCCAATTTGCTGGAAGGACTCGATGGATTTTATATATTGTACCAACTTTCACCAGGACCTTGTAAATAATTTCCATTGGTTCTCACGGAGGATGGAACCTGAACTCTCAAACCTTCAGTCGAGCGCTCTACACCGGTCGGACCACCCATGCTTTATGTAAGTAAGTATTCATGTTTGTTGTTGTTGTTCATATTATCTCCTTTCATTGCACTCCGGTGCATGCACAGCAGTAGCAAACTGCCGACAACGCAGAATGTCACATATGATGCATTATACCTTGACTACTGTTTTACTATGCACACACACACACACGCTAGTAAACATACACAAACACACACACACACACACACATAGTGTTATTATATTCACGGATATAGTATTGCAAAGGTGCACCTGTGTGTTTGCGTGTGTTCCTCTGTGTAAGGGACGGCATTTCACAAAGGGAAAGTTAAATTAACATTACTTCGGGGAACACCGACTAACGTAATGATATGTTCTTAGGCTGTCTAGATGAATATTACTGCATAATATTTGTGTGATATGATATGATATGTAGATTACTGCACGTCTCAAGTAACCCATGTTCAAGATTATTACTGCACATTTTAATTTTAGCATATTTATTCCTTTGAAGAATTAAGGAGTACTTTGGCCATAGTATACTTCAACATTAAGTAACCCCTCTTGCCAACACAAACTTCTAAATCTGATGCAGGGCCGTTGTTCTAATGTATAGGCACACTAGGCAACGGCTTAGTGGGGGGGGGTCCACTGACAAGTGGGCCCCTTCCTGTATGTAATTTCTTTACAATCTTGTGATAATAGAGCCCCGAAAAATGTCTTGATGTCTCTGTCTAAAGCCACCCCCCCCAAAGACCCGATGACGGCTCTGCTAATACGTATGCAGACATACACTGATAAGCCCAATGTCAAGGGCCACCTAATGCCGGGGGTGAGGGGGGTGAGTACACGTAAGAATGAAGGGCCCCCAACGATAGTGCGATGGCCATGGAGGATCCACGGCAGACATAAGCAGGTGACTTGTCTCCGTGAATTGAAAACTTTGGGAAACCGCTGACTTGAAACAATCGAGTGATTCAGTGTAACCTCCGACCCCGGGGGGGGGGTGATCACGTCTACACATGCCCCAAATGAAACAGCTCTCTCTCCACCCCCCCTTTCTACCACAATCACCCGTAAACAGGGGGGGGGGGGTTGCTTGCCTAATGGAGGGGGGGGTCCTACCGCAAGAGTACTTGAAGGGTACCTTCCTTATAAGATGGAAGGGTAGGGGGGAGGGGCGAAAGTCGCGTGCCCTCCTATCGCGCTGCGGCATTCGCGCCGTAAATAACGACTTCCTTGCCCCCTTGTTGACTGTGTTTTTCATAACCATACCACATGTAAAAACATACTACAAGTAAAACTATACTTCATGTAAACTATACTACATATAGTATCATATACCATACTACATGTAAAACTATACTACACGTATTCTGTTTCATCAATTAAAATATACTTAAAAATAAAGGAAAGTACTGATAATAATAATAATAATAATAATAATAAATCGTTTTGATATCACAATGGTGATGATTACCTGTGTGCACATCTGTGTCTCGTCTGGTCAAGGGAGGAAATCAGAAAAGCGCTAAAAAAACAAAATTATCCCCTCCTGAATATCAAAAGAATTCCTTGTATACTCCACGTGTATGAATATCAATTAAGAGTGAGTGGGGTGGATAGGGTGGATAGGGGTGGAGGCCATCCACAGTCTTCAACTCCGCCTTGAAGGTCCGACGACGGTTTCTTAAGTACTTAACACACACACACACACAAATAATTTCAAGTTATAACAAAATGAAATATTGATCACCGAACGTTATCACCTGGGGGAATTGTGTATACTGTAGAGCAGCTTCACCGAAGTGGTTCTTGATACAAATAGATTATAGTTGCGTTTAATTATAAATTATAGTTGCGTTTAATTATAAATTATAGTTGCGTTTAATTTAGATATACCCATGGGGAACAAAAAAAACAGAGAACAGATACCTACATATTTACACACAAAACATCTTTCCGTCCAGTCCTTGAAATTAGAGGTAAATTATTAATTTAAAATAAAAATCCTTCTGTTTTTTCTTCGTTAACAGCTGTATCCTAATAAATCCATTGGGTTTGAATCAACAAAACAATCCAACAGAACAATCATTTGATTGGGGGGAAATCCCAAACATGTGAAATCGATGAATAGACAGGTGTAATCATCCAGTTGTGACATCAGAGAAATAAATGAAATACAAGCAAAAATAAATCACCAGTTTAACTTTGTCTAAGAGACACAACCTAACACATCGAGGGGATAATTTCCCCTTACACAATAAGACGATAACTACCCTTATTTCACAGATGTGTGCTACACAACGAGAGTAATAAAATTACTTGTATAACGATATATATTTTTATATAAATGGTTGTACGCCTTCAAAACATGTGCATTCACTTCGAGTTGTAAATAAAATAAAAAACCCACACAACAGTTTCAAAAATAATTCTTCAATTTGCTGTCGCACACAAAATAAAATTTTTCAGGTTTTTTTTTTTGTAAAAAAAAGTTGTGTATGCTCCGCTGCCGTGTATGTGTGTGCGCGCGCGCGAGACGGTATGCTTTTTGTCCCCCCCTTGGTCGACTCTCAGAGACTTGATGGTGGCAGTAGTGCTAGCTAGCGTCACATCGCCGTGTGTGTGTGCGGCTGCCGCGAAACAGCGGGGGCGACCGTAAAGCGCACCCCCCCCCACCACCACCAACACCACCACCTCAGGTCGCGGGCACACGAAGTTACCTTTGTAGCCAGGCACGACTAGCGGACCCCCGCCCCCCCCCACTTCATTTCTTTTTTTTTGTGCTAAGCACGTCTAGATAGCATATACCTCGTCGGCAGTGGCGCTTCTCATAAGCACCCCACCCCCCCCTCAACCCTTTTAATATAAAATAAATAAATAATGATGCTGGGAGAGGAGGTGGTTCCGCCTTTTCCCGGCCGTCACTAGCCCACCTCGGGCGCATTATAATCTTTATTTCAGGGGCGTCTTCAGTGGTTAAGGTGTCTATTATACTAATGGCCTGTGTGTTATAATGTGATACCTGTTATCAGTGTCATTATCTCTATCAATTGTATTTGTTGGCTGTTTCCCCCCCCCCCCCCAAGTCTTGTCAGTGGGTCTCAAAGGTGAGAGTATCGATATAATTTGACGTGGGGGGGGGGTTGCCAAAAACTTTTGGATAATCAATGACAAATGAATCACACAGTATGAACTACGTACTTCACATAAATAAGACTGTGAGAATGAGATTCTGGTTCATGAACAGGGTCGAATCAAATATGAAGCTAGTAAGCAGAGGCGTACTTAGGGTGGGGGAAAGGGGGGGGTCCAAATTCGAAAGCCCCCCCACCCCCGGGCCCCAGCTTGTGAAGGCCCCCAAATTAAATACATTAAATATTAAGTACATTATCCCATGTCATGGTGTCGAATGCAAAAAAAGCAGGGGCCCCCAAAGAGGCCAAGACCCCCCCCAAATCCCTAGGTTCGGCACTGCTAGTAAGGGTACTGCCCTAGACTCTGAACTAATTATGTCCTTAGGTAATAAGACTACAAGTAAAATGATTCTCTATGTTTTCATTCATCGCTAACTTCATACCAGAAAAATGTCTACAAATTTGAATACAATTTTACATCTTCTGGCAAAAAAAGAAAAGAAAGAAAGATGATGGGAGACCAATAGTGGGATTCAAACATTTTAATAACGCGTGATATAATGTTACATATAATGTTCGCGATGTGTTACTATTTAGGTATACTTATAATGGCATATGTGTGTTATCGTTGGTCAAAACTGACCGCATTAATTGAGACCGTGAACCCAAGGTCTGGCACCATCTCGGACAAGACTCTCAAACTGACAACCGTCACACAGCTATTGGAGCCAATCAGATACTAAGTATAGTCTTAATCAATGATTAGCTTGGTGATCGATAGAAGAAACTATTTCTTGTCTTCGTCTAATTCAATCAAATCTGGTCACGTGGCGGAGGTAAACAGTATAAATACTTACGTCATGGCGTCTGGATTGATAAGAGTGGACAGTGGGTTTTTTTTTTTGTTTTTTCAGAAGCGTGTCATTCTCAACTGTGTATTTGACTTTAAAATGACCAGGATTGAGAAAGGACATAATTGTTTTTATTTTTTTTTTTATTTTATTGAAAGAAATTTAAGAACATGTAATGTACATTCACTTAGTATAAATATAACGACATCATAAATATGTTCACTAACTATAAATATAACACCAATGTAACACCATATACAAATCCTCTAACTATAAATATAACAACAAAACACCATATATAAATCATCTAACTATAAATATAACAACACCTTATATAAACAGTGCTCGATTTAAGAAAAACCAGTGCCGGGGATGAAAGAAAAATTCAGGGATTAATGTCTATGATTTCATCCATGGCTGGGATATATTAAGCTAAAGCAGAGCCGGGGATGACAGTTCTCAGTGCCGGGGTATTCTCCGGCGGTAAATCGAACCCTGTATATAAATCCTATAACTATAAATATAACAACACCATATACAAACCCTCAAACTATAAATACAACATCACCATATATAAATCCTCTAACTATAAATATAACATCACCATATATAAATCCTCTAACTATAAATATAACAACACGATACATAAATCCTCTGACTATAAATATAACAACGCCATATATAAACCCTCTAACTATAAATATAACAACACCATATATACAAATCCTCTAACTATAAATATAACATCACCATATATATATCCTCTAACTATAAATATGACAACACGATACATAAATCCTCTAACTATAAATATAACAATACCATATATAAACCCTCGAACTATAAATATAACAACACCATATACAAATCCTCTAACTATAAATATAACAACACCATATATAAACCCTCGAACTATAAATGTAACATCACCACATACAAATCCTCTGACTATAAATATGACAACACGATACATAAATCCTCTAACTATAAATATAACAACACCATATATAAACCCTCGAACTATAAATATAACAACACCACATACAAATCCTCTAACTATAAATATAACAACACCATATATAAACCCTCGAACTATAAATGTAACATCACCACATACAAATCCTCTGACTATAAATATAACAACACCATATATAAACCCTCGAACTATAAATATAACAACACCATATATAAACCCTCGAACTATAAATGTAACAACACCATATACAAATCCTCTGACTATAAATATAACAACAACGTATATGTGTTTCCTAAAATATAACAACACCATGTACTACAGGTCCAGGTCCACCCCCCCACCCCCCAACTATAAATATAACAACTGCATACAGATCCCTATCCATTGCTACAACAACATTTAATATACATACATTAAAAAAAGATAAACTATAAATAGAAAAACTCTCAAACCCCCCCCCCCCGCCTATATATATTTTTTTTAAAAAGGTTTTATCCATAAATTTGTTTGACAGACAAAAAGAGAAAAAATGGAAGAGACGAAAGCGGGAGGGAAGAGTTCAAGTATTGTCTCTTATATTACAACAAATACTTCAAATGATCATATCATTGACTGCAATTATTATACTACCCCCCCGGTCCCCTATACACCTTCCCCCTCCCCCCTCCCCCCCACATACACATACACCTTCAGCTTTCCTTTACCTTGTAAGGACAATGAACATCCGAGTCTAATTTATTTCTTTTACAAGAAAGAGAGCGAGAGTGTCCAAGGTAGAGGGTGGCCCGGGGGGGGGGGGAGGGTAGGAGAAGGGTAAGGAAAAGCCCAGCCGTAGAACTGGTGGTGACTGGGATTGACTGGGGACACACAGGTAAGGGGGTGGGGGGTGGGAATGTTTGCACAGGGAGTCTCGATGTATCACGGTGTGGGAACCGCTCCCCAACCATACCCCCCCCAACCTTCCACCCTTCCGGCCTCCAAGAATGAATTAAAGACAATGTTATTGTTATTATTGATTTGTTTTAGTACAGGTATTTATGTAAATATTATTTAATACACTGTACACAAGTAAAATAACGTAAACATTGTGAATGAGCATTCATAACATTTTTATTAATATTGTTATTATTCTAATACAATATTCTCGGATTACAATAGGGATGTTTACAAATTTAATTTAAAATATGGCGGATTAGCGAGGGACAGATTCAGATTTCTTTTCAAAATAAAATTTAAAAAAAGAATACAAGCGTGGGCGCGGTAAATAAATAAAATAATTATTACATATTGTTGATCACGATTTTTTTAAAATCAATCAATAATACGATTTAAGTCATTTTAATATAAGACTAAAATTCCAATTTCTGATTCCATACCTGTTAAACTTTAAATGCACTAAAACAAAAATGAATAAAATAATTATTACATATTGTTGATCACGATTTTTTAAAAATCAATCAATAATACGATTTAAGTCATTTTAATATAAGACTAAAATTCCAATTTCTGATTCCATACCTGTTAAACTTTAAATGCACTAAAACAAAAATGAGGTCAAGCCCAACGGTGGCTGAATGCGGCTCGCAATGACCTCACGCTTGACCCCCTCGTAGTATGACCCGTTGGTTGTTTTGTCACTTTCCTTGCAGGTCTCACCAAAACAACAACAACAACAACACAGCAGCTCACATAACTGCATAATTTTCTTGTAAACATTACAACAGCCTGTTGTCGTCTTATAGATTGAGCCACTTGCGCCTAGAGCTAATTCAATTATCTCTGATGATAGTACGCGCCTCTTAATACGGCGCGCGTTGTTGACGGTGTATTTTTGGAACATACAATGTCCCCCGAAGCATTTTGTAGCAACAACCCTGCTATTATCACTGGGGGACTAATTATTTCTTTTATCAGCGGAACATTAATTACCAGAAGACCCGATAATCCGAAAGCCACATTTTCCACATGGTTGGTTCTTTTATACCTTATTTTTTTCTTTCCTTAGAAAATGCGATGCCCCTTTGTTTTCTCGGTATGTGGTTAATGTTGGAAATACAGTGGATTCCGCCTTATTGGGACACCGCTTAGTTGGGACAGCCGCTTATTTGGGACAAATCTCAAAGAAACCAAACCAAGAAGCCAATGGTAAATTTGTATGTTTAATCGGGACAGCCGCTTAATTGGGACAAAAAGCCTCGGTCCCGATGTGTCCCAATTAAGCGGAATCGACTGTATAAAAAAAATAAGGAAGGTAAAAAAAAAAAATTGTCGATTTCCACAAGTCATTGTTACTATCACACAAAGTTCAATGACTTCACCAGGCAGAGATGGTATGTACGTTGACTTGACGAGAAGGGCGTATAATAATGTACATGCGAGTACAAATGTTTTCCCAGGCAGGCGGTGGTACATTGCAGTGAGTACAATGAGCTGCCATTTAAAGAGAGCACACCAACAGAGAAAATATAAAAGAAAACATCAATAGTAATGGTCATCCTATTGCAATGAGAGTTTTGTCAGATGCAGGTGTTTTGACGTTGGGGGGGGGGGGGGGTCGCTCGTGTGATGCTGCAGGTCGTTGAGCATCGAGCGAGGATGTCTAGCAAAGGCCTTGAACTTGCAAAGTTCACACAGCGCAATCTTTGTTTTTTTTTGTAATATTCCTTTAGATGAATTTCAATTCTCTATGAATCCAAGTGAATGTGACACAGGTCCGCACAAAGTCAACGGTCCAGACACAAACCACAGGTCCACATAAAAGCCAAAGGCTCACACAAAGTTTTAGGGCCTATCCGCAGCCACAGGCCCCGCACACAGTTTTTAGGCCCATTCACAGGCATAGGTCCACAAACAGCTACCTCTCCACACGCGGCCTTGGGATGGGGGAGGGTGGGGTGGGGGGTCAACACACTGCACGCTGTGTTTTGAAAACATTATGTAACATGTCTTGTTATTTCAAAATAACATTGATTTATTGATGGTAACATTTTATTTATAATTTTCATTATGTAGAACTGAATTCCTTCGTTAGTTGACACCCTCTCTCTCTCTCTCTCTCTCTCTCTCTCTCTCTCTCTCTCTCTCTCTCTCTCTCTCACTCACTCACTCACTCTCTCTCTCAAATATTCTTTTTTTTTTATAATATACATGAAGATGTTTCTCACTTAAATTGTGGTGGTGGTTGTGGTGCCGAAGTTGGGAACCACTGAATTAAAATTATAAATAAATAAATAAATAAAACTTAGAGGAAACGAAACAAAACAAAACAAAAAATAAAATGTTCTGAATACAAGGAGATAATCCGACGTCACATCCGAACTGCGCCACTATCAATCACTTTGAAGACTTTTAATTAAAACTTTTGATTCCGTTGAATGTGGGGGGTGGGGGTGGGGCTAGTTTCCCGGGAGGAGGAGGAGGGGTGGGAGGGTCAGCATGAGCCAAGACAACAACAATCGACATCTCCTGGTATCGATTTAAAAAAAAAAAGAAAATGACAAACAAGCAAACAAACAAACAAACAAACACCGTGAACCTGTGGCAGTTTGTTTATCTGTTGACTTTTAATTAAAACCTGGCGCGGTGAACATAGAATTCGTCGTCCTCCATGTCCCCCACCCTCACACATATATATATTGTTTTATACCGATTTAATACTGACGTAAATAAAACAACCTGGGGTAATTGGGTACCAGGAGTGTCCGTTCAAAGTAAACTGGAGATTGGGGAGGCGGGGCGGTGGGGGGGGGGGTGTCACGCTATTTGAGACGTTCCCGACTTAACCCCTGGCACACAGAAAAGAAAACAATATGATATTTAAAAAAAAAATATGAATCGAGATTTATCTCCCATTGATTTAAAAATAGCATCACACAATGGCCGTGCTGTAAAGCGGTGAACAACAACGAAAAACATGCATCAATTAAAGTGGAATGGCAGAATTAGTAATTCTAGGCTATTAGTAATCAATCGATCTTAAAGAACGACCGTCACCTCGGGGCCCTGGATGCCCCAACGACCAACTTCCTGCAGAGTTTGTACTAAATCTGGCGCTAAAAGGGCCCCCGTCATGATCTTTTGACTAGAGCCCCTAAAGACATATTAATCCCCTGCCTAGTGCACCTGCATACATCTGAAGTCTCTGACTGAGGACAGAAATCACGTGAGAACAGCACTGGGAATTAACGTCATATGGGATTGTCATCTTTTTAATACATGTATGTGTCTGTATATATATTCTCTAGTAAATACATGTATGTGTCTGTATATATGTGCTAGTAAATACATGTATGTGTCTGTATATATGTGCTAGTAAATACATGTATGTGTCTGTATATATGTGTGCAAGTAAATACATGTATGTTTCTGTATATATATGCTAGTAAATACATGTATGTGACTGTATATATGCGCTAGTAAATACATGTATGTGTCTGTATATATGTGTGCTAGTAAATACATGTATGTGTCTGTATATATATGCTAGTAAATACATGTATGTTTATAAATAAGCTACTGAAAATATGTGTGTCTGTATGTCGGTCTTCACAATATGTGTGTCTGCATGTCGGTCTTCACAATATGTGTGTCTGCATGTCGGTCTTCACAATATATGTGTCTGCATGTCGGTCTTCACAATATGTCTGTCAGCATGTCGGTCTTCACAAAATGTGTGTCTGCATGTCGGTCTTCACAATATATGTGTCTGCATGTCGGTCTTCACAATATGTCTGTCAGCATGTCGGTCTTCACAATATGTGTGTCTGCATGTCGGTCTTCACAATATGTGTGTCTGCATGTCGGTCTTCACAATATATGTGTCTGCATGTCGGTCTTCACAATATGTGTGTCTGCATGTCGGTTTTCACAAAATGTGTGTCTGCATGTCGGTCTTCACAATATGTGTGTCTGCATAAAGAGAATGATCTTGTATAAAATATGCGCTATAAACTTGAAACAAACCTGTACACGATTCTATCATAGACTTTCAACATACCATCGTGGTCAGTTGAAGTTTCACCTCTTTCTGCAGCCACGGTCATTCTCTGGTATTATGTCCAGAGAACAATGTCCAGCCGTATTTTACTTTCTAGGGGTCCATTTTTTTAAACACTGTAGTGGACTCATGGACATCGATTGGACACGAGAAAGATCCTGGCACTCTCCGGACTCGAACCTGGGGCTCTTGCAGTCTCAGCAGGCGAGTTGCTGTTCAATACTACTACCATCCAGTACTGTGTGTTTACTATACAGATGCAGTGTGTCTGTTGTCATGATATCATATGCGTGCTCTATACGCTAGTCTAGCTGTACGTTGCATGCACTTCTAAAGACGTCGCACTAGTTAGCTCACTTTATGTTATGCTGCTACATCATACAGGGCTACCACACACAGGGCTACCACACACAGGGCTACCACACACACAGGGCTACCACAAACAGGGCTACCACACACAGGGCTACTACAAACAGGGCTACCACACACAGGGGCTAATCTTGGACCCCACCCCCTCTGGTACTCTCTACAAATGATCACACACCGCTAAGTCAATTTAGAACAAATGAGTGTACCTAACGGCAGGTGCCTGCTGAATATCTCATAGTCAACGGTTTAGTAGAAATGTATTCCAAAAAAAATGGGCCCCCCCCCATTGACAGCGGAATAAAGTAAATAAGTCTCAGTCGGTTGGGTGAATTGCCTGTCCATAAAAAGGCTCTGTCCGACTGGGGCCCCCGATTGGTGTGTGGGCGGGGGGGGGGTGGCGGCACTGATATGTGCTCGACCACAGCCCCCCCCCATATTGCATTATGGTGCATTTTGCAATAACATGTTGTAAGAAGTTCTAATATTTCTACTATTATGTTTTGTTTATTATCCATATCAGAATACAGGAGAATGCATTTAATACGCTTTTGTTTACCTGAAAAGGTTTGCAATACGAATCAACCCGCCCCGCCCCCCCTCCCCCAACCACAACCAGACGGCGGGCGCAAAGCCCCCATCCTTTCGTTCCACCCATTCGCCCCTCCTGTGTCGCCAAATACTTCCAAAAAACTTCATCTGTCATCCGTCATGCTGTTCAAAATTTTAAAATACATTTTTCACCCGCCCCGCCCCACTCTTTTATTTTTTTAAGCCCCGTATTAACGTTGTTGTTGTTGTTTTTATTCCTGTGTTTAAAATTTCAAGGTCTTTAAAGCAACACAAACACACATACACACATATAGACCCAGACATCTACATACATTCAGACACTTACATACACACAGACACCCACAGACACAAAGACACCCACACACATACAGACACTCAAACACTCATACACCCACATACACCCACATACACATACACAGACACCAACATACACACATACAGTCATACACATACACACGCACTCAGACACACATACACTCACATACATACTGACACCTACAAACACAAAGACACACACATATACACATAGGCACGCAGATACACACACAGACACATAGAAACCCACATGCGCACAAACGTCCAGATATGCACAGACACCCAGATACATACAGACACCCACATACACACAAATATCCACACACACACACACACACACACATATTTTAATCTGTGACTTTTCCCCCATCATAATGTGGCTGAGCTCCATTTACTGTAGTTCAATGCAAACAATATTTATTCTAGAATTCTAGATAAATCTACGTCTTATAAACTAGAATACAATTTGAATGGAATCATCCATAGAAATTCCTGCAAGTTGTATAAACTATAAACTGTTAAAAAAAAATAGTGGTCACGGTTTCCATGGAAATACCTGTATGTCTTAAACACCGTAATACAATGTCTCCTCTACGGTATCCTTGTAAATAGCTTTTGTAGATCTCCATTTTGGCATGACCGATGCTTTTTTTCGCAGGCTCAAGGCCTTGTACTTTCTAGCAGAGACCCCCCACCCCTGCCCCCCCCACCCCCTGCAATTTGCAATTCGTAAGCCACATCTAATGAAATGAAATCGTGTAAATCAATGATGACAAAATATTACGAACTGGCAAAATATAAATTAAAAAAAAAGCCTGTAAAATAATCAATTGGGAGTTAATGATTATCGCGTATTGATAGGGGCCCATTACGGCTCAATCAGGGCTCATTTTTGTCTACCCTTCCCCCTTCTCTAAATAACAGACGAAGTCCCTTTCTAAGCCCCGCTCCCCCCCCCCCACACACACACATACAAACATATAAAAGTATCGGCAGCAGGCATAATTGAGAAATAATCACATAAGGACACACACACAAATGGTCGATTTGCTGAATTCCATTGATACAACTCTTTTTTTCAGGTTTTAATTATTATTTTTATGATTTTTTCTTAAAATACACTTTTGATTAATCTCCATGTTGATATTGTTTCTCACACTTTCTCTCTCACCCTCTCTCTCTCTCTCTCTCTCAGTCTCTCTCTCTCTCTCCCCCCGCCCCTTCCAACCACCGACCTGAAATGTTAATTGTGACATGATTATTATAATCTACCACACTCATTACTCTGTGACACAGCTTAATGATTAGGCACACAATGTCACACCGTTCTTTCGTGCACACACACACACACACACACACACACACACACACACACATACCGGCATCATAACAACCGCCAACCTACCTGGAGCCGCGGCACCAGACCTTCCGCCCTGGCAGTTTCCAGAATTATCGTCCACCAATTGTTCCAGTGACCTGTAATGCTCCAGGACGGGCAATAGCCACGTTTGACCCAAATACCTACCGCCCCCCCCCTTGCCTAAAATGTTTTGTTGGACTGCATGCACCAGGGAGGCGCTGCATCTGTGGAGATAAGACAACCTGCTAAAAAATGGTTTCGGGGGCTGGAATGTGAAGTATGTTCTTACAAAGTGTTGTCAATTGCTCAAAAGTAGATTGTGAACTATCTAAAGAAAATAAGTCATTGCTGTTAAAGACTTTTATTTTGTGTCTGTGCGTTTGTGTTAATTCCTTCGAGTGATTATGCAGGTCTTATTGGCGGCGGAGCGAAATATTTTAAGGGGGGGGGAACAAAATTCAAGGGGGGGGGGCAAGACAAAATATGACCGAAAACCAAATTTTGCCCCCTTAATTCAATAATAGAATATAGTAATTCTGTAGCAAGTATTTATTTAATCGATATTATTAAAAAAATAATATATTAAAAAAATAAAAATGAACATTGAGCACTTCTGTCGTCAACTGATTCATTACTGAAATGAATGTTAGGTATGTTACTATTTAATTTTTAGCTAAAGTGAGCAAATTCGGCAGTCTGACAGGATTATTAATCATTGTAAACATTTATAACAGGTAGTAGACATATCTCTTGTTTTTTAGGGCATACGCATAATATCAGTTTAAAACATTCGTGTATTATTTATTTCTGATATTTTATATTTTATAATAATTACATCTGCAGATAGAAAATAAATTGTATGACATTCTGAAATTTAGATCAGTTACAATTAAGCAGTATATTAAAATTTTAATAGTCAATAATTTCGAACATATTTTTGAGAATTATGTTCATTATTGTTATAATTTTATGAAAATATAAAGCAATTTTTATATTTTTTCCAAGTGTTAAAATGATGATTGTGTCTTAAAAAGACTCAAACTCTTATTATAGCTCTCTCTATGACTCTATTCACTGATCAAATATTTTGTCACGCGTATCCATTTAAGGTATATTATAATTACTAAGTATCGAGATTAAAAAGTCTCAATAGTCTTTGGATAATATTACAAATCAATCCAAGTATAAATAAAACTATTTAAATGCACCAAAGTATTCTTGGCGATGTTCGTTCAAACGTATAAAGGTTTCAGCAATTTCTGTAAGATTAACGTTATCAACCCTGTCCTTATGTGTGTGCAGAATAAGCAGATTGTAGAGACGTTTTTGAGTCATTGTAGAATGTAGCTAGGTTTGTAGACGGCGGAGAGTCGAGAACGTTCTTTCAGCTGTTGCAGATGAAACTGGACATGTGAGATAAATACGCAGCAATGTGTAAATCTCTGAAAACATAGTTTTTTTCCAATTGAACTTTCAAGGTTGAAGAGGTTGCTTATCGTTGAAATCTGTGTAACTTTATTTTAAGTTTTAGTGCATGCCTCTCGTTCATGGATTTAACAAAATCACGAAAAATAAATATTTGTGTTGCAAGTCGAGCACAGTTAATTTCTGGATAACCAAGAAGCCATTTTTTCATCCAGTTCCATATTGATCTGTTGTGGTTCATTTGTTGCTGCTACAATTAATTTTTCAATACTTGTCATAACCTGTTGTCCTTCATTTTCAGTGAACCTTTCATGCAGCCCCGTAGCGTGAAAATTTTACAGGAAGGGCCAGGCATTCTACAGCAGGGGCCAGGCAATAGCAGGGGGGGGCAGATAATACATTTTACTAAGTAGAAAAAATAAGCAGGGGGCCAGACAAAACGCAGGGGGGGGGCCCGGCCCCCTGCCCCCACCCACATGCTACGGGCCTGCTTTCATGTATTGCTCAAATTGCAGCATCAATAGCCTGAAAAATTTCTGGCGAAAATATTCCTCAACAGTTGGAAATTCGATAATAAATAATTGTATTTACTTTATAAATTACATTTGCCGTCATTCGGTAGATGGCAACACTTTTTAAAATGTCCCACAACAACTCTCAATAATGTGATTACTGTAAAATGTAAATTAATTATAATTTCTTTCAAATATTAAATTTAAGAAATAAATCAAATGAATTATGAAAATGATACATATAAACTAAAATGAATTACAAAGTTAAAATATTGGGGGGGGGGGGGCAGACTGGAAATTCAAGGGGGGGGGGGCTACGCCACCCCTTCAAAGTTTTAGGGGGGGACGGGGCGGCGGCCTCCCCCCCCCTGCTCCGCCGCCAGTGGCAGTTCTAATTGGTTAAGTAAAATGGTAATACTTCTAAAGCTTTCGCAATGTAACATTTTTTCTATCTATCTATCTATCTATCTATCTATCTATCTATCTATCTATCTATCTATCTATCTATCTATCTATCTATCTATCTATCTATCTATCTATCTATCTATCTATCTATCTATCTATCTATCTATCTATCTATCTATCTATCTATCTATCTATCTATCTATCTATCTAATCTATCTATCTATAATATCTATGTGCATATCGTTCTATTAATTCGTTTTTTAGTTGTATTCAGCAATGTCCGATACATATTAAAAGTATAACATTCGATAGGTTTCAAGTAATTACTTTCTGCTGACAGTCATGGGCGTCGCTAGGAGTTTTTCCAGCGGGGGGGGGGGGGAGAGGCAAAAATTTTCCAGGGGGGGGGGGCAAATAACAACTTTATGACATTTTTTTTTAATGTAAGGGGGGGGGGAGCAAATGCCCCCTCTTATATGACATTTTTTCAAAATGTAGGGGGGGCAATTGCCCTTGCCCCCCCCCCATGAATACGCCCATGCTGACAGCTTATTTTATCAAATGAACATAACCTGGCATATGTAATAAATGATTATATGAGAGTGGGGAATGTTTGTTTTTTTGACTACTCCAAATGTCAAATCTGTCTGTCTTTTTTTTATTATTTTTTTGTTGTTAAAAAAACTTAATTTTACAGAAAACCGTTTTAACATTCGAGATTTGTTCATTCAAAAAACTATGACGTAAAATTTTAGTGTCAAGTAGCCCTATACGGGCAAACGTCATAAAAATCATTTGAGACATTCAGAATAAATAAATCTATTGTCCAATCTATTTTAAATGTCTTCCTATTTAATCTTTTTTTTGGTTTAAGGGGAGCCTACTCACGTTGAGATTTAATTCCACAAAAAAATGTCGGCCATTGTTGATGACTGTCGTCATTGTCTTCTAGCAATTTTTCAATGCTGGCGGAATGACATTTTAAAAAAAAAACAAACAAGAAAGCGATTATTTTAAAACATCTTTTATTGGCATGTGTTACCTTTAATTAGATTTACAAATATAGAATTGTTTCGTTATTATTTATTTCTTCGACTCAACGAAAGTTGGTTAATAAAAAGTACTTGAAGCATCATAGTTGTTTTTTTTTTTACTGCTTTTACCTACACTATACTCATTGAAGACCGTTGGGGCCATGGGCGTCGCTAGGAATTTTCCAGGGGGGGGGGGCTAATAACAATTTTATGACATTTTTTTTAAATGTAAGGGGGGGGGAGCAAATGCCCCCTCTTGCCCCTTGCCCCCCCCTCATGAATACGCTTATGGTTGGGGCCGATTGGTGCCCTAATCGCTGATACTTCTATCCCCCCATACCTTAACTACCCAGCAGTGTCTTAGTGAGGAGTGGGCGGGGGCAGGCCCGTAGCGTGAGGGGGGGCAGGGGGGGCCGGCCCCCCGCTTGCGTTTTGTCCTGGCCCCCTCCCTCTGCTTATTTGTTCTACTTAGTAAAATGTATTACCTGCCCCCCCCCTGCTATTGCCTGGCCCCTGCAGTAGAATTTTCACGCTACGGGGCTGGGCGGGGCGCATCATTCCTCGGGCGCTACTCACAAATGGGCACCAAATGGTATATTTTACATTTATTATATGGTTTTCAAATGGGGGGGGGGGGGATGCGTTAAAAGCGTATTGTGCCCCGGGTGCGAGATAAGCTCGCTACGCCACTGCTAGCCAGGATTTTGCCGTCCCACGGTCTTGCTATGTTTTAGTAAATTTCGAAATAAAAAAAAAAGAAGTTAAAAGCGGCAGACGTCACCGTATCGCTCGAGCCGGTTGGTTGCTAATTATAGAGATAATGAGCTCACTGTGACGTCACGTTTGTGCTGCATAAGCAAAAAAAAAATGGCGATGGAGATGGTTTGACCTTTACCTTTTTCTAACAATGATTGCTGCAAGATTCCTTTCGTATTGTCTGAGAGATTATTCTAATTTTTTTTGGTCGAGCACAAGTGTGTGTGTGTGTGTGTTTGCGTGTGTGTGTGAGTGTGTGTGTCTGTAATGTAAGTAAGATAAATGTTTATGTGAGCGAGTGTGTGTTAAGCCAATTGAAGACCAAGTAATTTAATAAATGCTAGAATGGCTTTCTATTTATTTATTTATTTTTTCAAATATCGGTCAAATTTGTCAAGGATGTTCTATTTTTAGACTTCACACACGTCAGTAAAGAGAGGATTGGGGAGGGGTGGGGGGGGAGGATTGGGGGGGAGTGTACGACTGTCCCGTACTTAAGTAGTTAGTTACGTCATGACATGAGGAGGGTGGGTTCAAACAGTTTGCCCAAAAGCTGAGTATGTGGGTGTGCCAGTGTGTGTGTGTGTGTGCGTGTGTGTGTGTGTGTGTGTGTGTGTGTGAAAGAGAGAGAGAGAGAGAGAGAGAGTATGTGTGTGCTTGTCTGCAGGTATTACATATCGACAGATAAATATGTGTCACCCCCCCCCCCTGCCGGACCACTTCAATCCCCTTCCAAGGGCCAGATGCTACCCTACATCACACTGTCTTCTTTAATTCGTGCCATCCAGCTAAACATTCATCCATCTGTCTGTCCATACCCCCCCCCACACCTCGTGTCAGCCCGTTCATCTGACAGAAGATCGTTCAGAATTTCTTGATGAATTTCTTTCTAGTGTCAAAATTCTAAGATTCACTCCTTTTTTTTTTCCCAAGCCCGACACCCCCCCCTTTCCCCCACCCCACTCTCTCCCTTCCATCATAATGTATAACAAATTTCGATGAAATGAAAGTTAGTATTCGTTCTTGAGTATCGAACCGGTATTATTGTCATTAACTTGCCGACGGATATCTACGCTGCATCAAAGTATCGTCGTCGTTATATTATGGTCGCGGTATCGATATTTCTGTTTTGCTTCCAATTTCAAAACACGATTACTTCCTCACAGAAGTACGTACCGTCACAATTTATTATCCGGCTTCAGGGGATGGGCCGGGGGCAAAGTGGGAGGGGGGGTATCTCAAGGTCGACAAGAGCAACATTATGACATTAGTTTCAAACATACTTTTAAATAGTTATTGTTATAAATAATTTAGTGAACACATGGCTAATATAATTATAGCGGTCTGGGTTCTGCGTTAAATCGAAAGTGGAAAGCAAGAATTAAAACATGGCGTCTTGCCCGCGTCTCGATTCGATAAATATTTTTTTTTTTTTAAATCGCAGTTTTTAATAGTTTCTGTGGTTTTTAAACATGAAACCCAAAGAAAAAAAAATGTGAAATAATTACATTTAAATATTAGTTTATTTGTATTTTTTGTATTTCTACAACATATTGCATCTGTAAATTGTAATAAAAACATGAAAAAAAAACGGATC
The DNA here is from genome assembly GCA_021962125.1 of Bulinus truncatus. Taxonomy (NCBI): domain Eukaryota; kingdom Metazoa; phylum Mollusca; class Gastropoda; family Planorbidae; genus Bulinus; species Bulinus truncatus. The sequence continues at coordinate 6,884,336 of JAGDYQ010000015.1, forward strand.
TGTCCGAAACCAAAAATAACCTAGCCTACTGATCATACCTAAGGGAATATAACTCTATGCAAAGGTTTTGCTGGGTAAAACTATGGGATTCAGCTAGTAGTAAAATAATAGAAAAATAATCTGCTTTGCGCAAGCGGCAAAAAACTTAACATAGAGACGAATACGGCCATAAATGTCGCATTTCATCACCTTAGATCTATCATTTTTTTAATTGATTTATTAGTGAAGCTAAATAAGTTGTCTGTACCAACCAGGGTCGAATTACGGCCCTGGGGCGAAATCCGGCTTTGGAGTTGAACCAGAATTTTTTTTTTATTTATTGACGGGTACTCTAATCAATAGCCCGTATGTGTGGATCCAGAATCACTCTATTATCTTTGAGAGTAAAGTACAGCAATGACGCTGAAATTATTATTGGTGGAGAGGTCACAAGGTTATCGAGGGACGAATGTGGGCGGCGGGGGGGATAGGGGTGGGTTTGGGGTTGAGGGTGGGGGGTCAGGGGTTCAGCATTTTCTTAAGTGATAGGTCAAACAACAACAACAATAAAAAAAAATGTCCACTTGGCTCATGTCACTAAATAATGTGAAGTATCGTCTGGCAACTCATTTAAAATATTTCAATTTTTATCTTTTTTTAAAAGAGAAAAAACAAAACAAAACAAAAAAAAAAACATATTGCCTCACACGATGTCTGTAGCCCTCTTTCACACACACACACTCCCTCTCTCTCTCTCTCACACACACACACACACACTCTCTCTCTCGACACACACTCTCTCTCTCACACACACTCTCTCTCACACACACACACTCTCTCACACACACACTCCCTCTCTCTCTCTCACACTCTCTCTCTCACACACACTCCCTCTCTCTCTCTCTCTCACACACACTCTCTCTCTCACACACACTCTCTCTCACACACATATTCTCTCTCGCACACACACTCTCTCTCTCTCTCACACACACTCTCTCTCTCACACACACTCACACACTCTCACACACACACTCTCTCACACACACATACTCTCTCTCACACACACACAAACTGAAAAGCACTTTTTTACACAGAGAGGGGGAGGGAGGGGTGAGTAGAGATTGGTTGGGGAATGGGAAGCGTGCTCACTCGCGCGATTAAGTGCGACAGCCCTTCTTGTACTTGTCAACTGTTGATGCCACTTGTGCCGCTTTTTAGAGGGCGAAAATAAATAAATAAAATAAATAGAAAAAAATAAGTAGGTCAGACTTTTGAAATCAGAATTTTGATCTCCAGTCAGCCTTTGGTGCCTTCCCATTTACCCGTCTCTGGGAGATTCATCCACAAGTCTGAACCTCTGACCCTTCGTTCATAGCAACCTCTGACCCTTCGTTCACAGCAACCTCTGACCCTTCGTTCATAGCAACCTCTGACCCTTCCTTCATAGCAACCAACATGGCTTTCTCCCAGCCACTCCCATTTAACATAATGGATATCACAGTGATACACTTTAGTGAGTAAAAAATTTTATTTTAATTTTATAAATCTACATCCCAGTATTCTATCTTTTATTTTATCTTTTAAAAAAAAGATTACAGGGCCCTGTATGGAGCCTCCCTCCAGCCCCCCCCTTCCCCGGGACCCATGTATAAAACACAATGAGAGAAAACATTATGTTTTTTACAGCAATATATATATATATATATATATATATATATATATATATATATAATATATTATATATATATAACCTTTTGAGTTTTGAAACATTTAATCCAACTTAATTGACAACAATTTAAATGCAATGATAGACAGAAAACTAATCGAGTGAGTGCAGCAATACGGATAAATAAATCTGCGAATATTTGTATTTGAAAACTTTTTGCCTAAGTTAGTTTTTTTTTGTTTGTTTTTACTATTTTGTGGGGTTATGTTTGAAGTCAACTGTAAGGATGAGATGAAATCTATCACATCCTGTGAACCACTAACAGGGCGGTTTTAATGGCGCCCTTATTTCATCCCCACCATAACGGAAAGTGCAATGACCATGGAGGCACCAGGGCGTGAAGTATCCACTGGTCCTAAGATCGAACCAGTGACCTTCAGATCAACAGTCGAGCGTTTTATAACAACGGTATAGGTTACGTTGCCTGGCAACCAAAATGACGACGCAGTAAACATAGCCCATTCAAATTTTGGTAGGTTTCTTAGGGCAGATGTACTTTGCTTCGAAATTGGAGCGTAATTTTTTTTTTTTTTGACCAAAAATTAACTGAATCAGAAATGAACAATGTTTAAAAAAAAGTTCAAAACGTTTTTCATAAATAGTGTAAGGGTATTAACCATTTAAAACACACTCACATAATTATAAATACCAAATACATGACAAAAGTTTTTTACCTTTATATTCACATCCTTTCATGTGACGTACCCAGGGGGCAGGTGAAAGATACAGTCAATTTAAAAAAAAAATGTATCCAGGGCAAATAGGTGTTAAGTTAATAATAATCTCGTGACACTGCATTAAGGGTGGGGAGTAAGGGGGTGGGGGGACGTTTAATGCTTTGACTGACTTCATGAATGTAACCGAACAACTTACCAAGGGCGTGAACGAGGGTTTCTGATGTTGTCCATGGGCGTGGATCTATGGCTAAAAGTAATTATAGGTTGGGTGGGGGGGAGTGGTCTCAGTACGCTCAGGTGATATCTTTTTTTTTAAAATCTGTGAGAGTTAATATTTGAGATGGGTAAAGTCCTGTGGAAGGGAAGGGGGGGATGAGGTTTATGTAACTGTTCTCTAAGTCTACAACGTCTTCTGTTGGGGGGGGGGGGGAAGGGGTGATAAATATGGGGGCGATATTTTCTACATACAGCCCTTGAAGTCAGTCCAGTGAGTGCGGGATGAACTCAGGCGGCTTTTTAGAACCAGGTGAATGATGTCATGACCAGACCTATTTTGACATATCGTGTCGTCATACCGGAGCAGCAAAAAAAGTCGCATGGTTGTCTACCCTTACTGACCCATTAATCGCCAGTTCCAAGTATTTTAAAATCTCGGGCGTTCATTATTCCAGTAAAGAGATAGCTTGAATCAGCCATATAGAACCATATTGACCTACTTCCTATTCTTGGAAACAATTAACAGTTAATAATACAATTTTATACCTCCTATTCTTGAAAACAATTAACCGTTAATACTATTTGATACCTCCATTTCCGATGAAAACCTGATCATGGCAGGGGCGTATATCCGGGACCCACGGAGACAGTTCCAGTAATGTTGCGAGTTCCTAGTCATGTGTTGTTGTTTTTTTACGACAGTCGCCTCCTAGATAGTTCGCTCCTTACGGTATGTCTTACTCGCTTTGGCCAAAAACAAAACAAAAAAAAACCAAAAACACTGGGCGTTGGGTTCCGCCTCTGGCTATAGTTACTTTACCCCCCCCTATCCATGGGCGGTGTCTGTTGCACAAAAGTATTTTTTGTTCTACAATGTGGAAGCATTTTTTTAGTCTGCCCTAGGGAGCCATTACCATTAGTTTCACCACTGTTTATCTTTGAGAGAAAAAGTTTTTTTTGTAACGAGTTCAGTATTCGGATTGGATATGGGATTTATTATATTTTGTAAACTTTCTATTTATAAACGCGAAATAAAAAAAAAACATCAACAACAACATCAACAACAACAACAGCAAAAGCAATAACAGCAACAGCAACAACAACAGCAACAACAACAACAGCAACAGTAACAGCAACAGCAGCAACAACAACAGCAGCAACAACAGCAGCAACAACAACAACAACAACGACAACAACAGCAACATCAACAACAGCAACAGCAACAACAACAACAACAACAACATCAATAACAACAACAGCAGCAGCAGCAACAACAACAGCAGCAACAACAACAACAACATCAACAACAAGAATAACATTATCATCAACAACAACAACAGCAACAACAATAGTAACCGCAACAACAGTAACAGCAACAACAACAACAGCAGCAACATCATCAACAACAACAGCAACAGCAGCAACAACAACAGCAACAGTAACAGCAGCAACAACAAAAACAACAGCAGCAACAACAACGAAATGCTTCATGCACCTTTTGCGAGATTCATTTTAGAAATTCCACTTAACCAATGGCTTAAAGATTTTAAAAAAAAATCAATTTAAGTAGTAATCGAATTTTTATTTTCCCTCAGAGCATGACAAAGATTAATACACACCTGAGCGACTACAAATACCAGAGTTTTACCTGCGACAGTCTACACTTCTCAGAGACAATGGAGTGATTGTTCCTTCTAGGACTTTACATACATGGCAAGGCATACATGCCTAAGAGCATGCGTATTACATACACTGCATTTGTAATGTGACATTTCGAAATAATGAATGCATACATATATGAATAATACAAATAGCTTACATGGAGAATAAATGTACACATACATGATATATACATGGACCCACCGACAGAAATTTTGGGCCCCTGGGCAGGGCTGTCACGGCCTCCCCCCCGTGCTGATAATAATATTTTCAAAAGTTGATGGGCCAGCTCATTCTGGACCCCTAAAACTCGCCGGGCCCCTGGGCATTTGCCTCCCCTGCCCCCCCCCCTCTGCGGCACTGTACATGGATACATATATACAGCTATTACTTACATGCAAACAAAAAAGTTATTTCAGACTTAAGGCTTGTCACCAATAAGGGCCTTAATTTTGAGAACGATACGGTGGAAAGTATCGCCTTTAAGGTGGTTCATGTGCCATTTAAGGTATCTGCTAGTTGTTTTTTCTATTTTTTTTATTTTTTAAGCTACACTAGCCATTTTTGGCACATGCATACAACATACCAATTAATGAACAAAGAAATAAAAAAAATATTAAAAAATTTATTTTAAAATGTATTTTGTGACTTTTTTGGGTAAAAAAGTGTAATTTTAAGACATATTCTCAAAAATTTTCAAAGAACCAATTTTTTTTAATCTATTGTTGATATCATAAAATAACTTTGCACAAATGTTAATTAGTGTGTTTCAAACTAACGTCCAATTTTTTTTTTTTTTTGGAAATATTAAATAGAATTTTTTTTATAATTTTTTTTCTTACCTACCCCCCCCCCCCCCAAAAAAAAAATTAACTTTTTTTTAATGTCTCTATTCGATGCAAAAGATCATTTCAGAGTTCTCGCCGTGTGCTCGTAAAAGAGTCATGGAAAATCCAGAGAAGTTTAATAAACCAGGGCCGAATGTTTTTATGACCTAAGGCAGTATCTTTATAAAAGCTTATTTGTTTATAAGGCGTAAATAATTTACACATATTCATACAAAACAAACGCACACCTACATACCTGCACACCATACACACACACATATATATATATATATATGCGAGAATTGAAAAAGAATTATTCCACATGGCAACGATCGAATGGCGTGAGTCCGTAAACATTTGAACAGAGCGGTCGTCAATCCTCACGCGAAACCCCCACTCCCCATCACCCCCTCTCTTCCCCTTCCCTTTTTTTTTAAAGTAATTATTGTTGTTGTTGTTTTTTTTTTTAGGATGAGCCGCCAGATAGGAGTTATTATTATTTAACTCTTATTTTGTGAGAAACATCTTAAGTTGACATCATTTTGTGCGAGACATCTTCTTAAGTGGACATCATTTTATGAGAGAGACAGACCCCCAAGTTGACATCATAGCCTTTGCCATGAGACACATCTTAACTTGACATCATTTTGTGAGAGAGACAGACCCCCAAGTAGACATCATAGTTTTTGCCATAAGACACACATAATTCATAACTAGCATCCAAATATGCGTGCACAAACAAACTTATCTGCATTCTTACACATACATACATACAAAATCACATATACATACATGCATGCATATAAATACATATATACATTTATACATACATATAACACATATACATACATATATACATTTATACATACATATAACACATATACATACATGCATATAAATACATATATACATTTATACATACATATAACACATATACATACATGCATATAAATATATATATACATTTATACATACATATAACACATATACATACATGCATATAAATACATATATACATTTATACATACATATAACACATATACATACATGCATATAAATATATATATACATTTATACATACATATAACACATATACATACATGCATATAAATACATATATACATTTATACATACATATAACACATATACATACATATAACACATATACATACATATAACACATATACATACATATAACACATATACATACCTATAACACATATACATACATATAACACATATACATACATATAACACATATACATACATATAACACATATACATTAGAGAGCTGCACGGGAGTCAAAATCACACCCAGTCCCACCCATTCCCGCGTTTTCAAAACCAGTCCCACCCGCTCCCAAAAGAAATTCCCCCCAGTCCCACCCGCTCCCGCGAAATTTTTTTCCCAGCCCCACCCGCTCCCGCGAAAATTTTTCCCAACCCCACCCGCTCCCGCGAAAAATTTTTCCCCACCCGCTCCCATCAAAAAAAAAATTCTATAACTCATAAATAATGGTTTAAAAATTTGTTTATAGAAATCCTCTCGAAAAACATACATGAAAAACATTTAAGATAATAAGTAAAATAAACAGTTCTACAATTTAAGTCCATGTAAAAAATAAGATGCCATTAACACTCTCTTCAGTATTTTCTTACTCACTCTTGCTCACTCTCCCTCTTTCTAGGAGCGTCACCTGGTCGTCATTGTTAACCCTACTAGCCTGTCCGACGTCGCCTCTCGGTCTTCACACCTTTGCTGTCTACTATTCTATTGTTTCCCCACCTTGTCCTAAGTCGTCTGCCACCTTGTCACCCTTATTGGTATTACTCCTAACTCTTAGGTATCTATTATATTAAAACGTCGAAGGGGATAGTCTCTGTCTCTTCTAAATCTACTCTAGCTCGTCACAATAAGTATCATTATTATATTGAAAATAATTAATATTGGGGGTGGGGGTATGTGTTTTTTCGTGTCAACTTTACAAAAAAAAATGACGATTTTGAACTTTCGCTAGTATGAGAATTAACCTGTCTAACCTAGTCGCAAATGGTATCGCCTGAATCGTCAAAATGTGTAGGTTATATTATTGCTAATGACGTTTTGACCTAAATACCAAGATTGTCAAGGAAAGGCCCTGAACTAGGTGTGTATCACACATTACACATCATCCCAAGATCATCCGTGCGATTTGATTGATTCATCAGAAGTCTGCGAGAGTCCCACTCAAACAAAACCCAAACCCACGGGACTCCCGCAAAAACAAAACCAATCCCATGGAACTCCCGATAAATTTATTTCCAATCCCGCGGGAGTCCCGCGGATTCCGCGGGACTCCCGCGAATCCCAATCCCGTGCAGCTCTCTAATATACATACATATAACATTTATTCATACATATAACACATTTTTATTGAGATGAAAAACATTTTTCCAATGTCCAGATTTGAGAAAGTGTTATTCAGCAATAAAACAATCATGTTGTTGTTGAGTCTCTCCACCACCCCCCCCCCCGGGTTTCTCAACACCCCCTTCTACCCCACATGTAATATCTGTTATTGCACACGGCAAAAAAAATGGTTAACGCCCACGAAGATCAGCAGGGGGTGAAGGGGGGGGGGTCACCATACCTCCCACTTTTTTTTTTTTTTTGTATTTTCACCATTCGACCTTGCCGTTTACGTCATTAGACATCCTAACCTTGTCGTTGGGTGTTTTTATTTTTTTTTATTCGCGGTTCTCAGAGTTTTACCCCCATGTTAATATTTGTACCCTGTAAAGACCAACCAAACATTAGATAGCATTTAGCTCATTCTAACAATAAAACAACAAAAAAAAAAACTGTCACATTCTTAATTAATTCGGACCTGCCATCATAAGAACCATTTTGTCCATAATTCTCATTTTTTTCCCTGTAAAATTGACGTGTATTACTTTACGTGTAATGTTACTAGACCCGCTGCAATGTACCGAAATGACTCTTTCAATTTTAAACCTTTTTTTTTTTTCGGATGACGAGAGTATGACGGTGGCAGACGAAGTAGAAAAAGTTTGCAGACAAAGAGATCCCGCAGACACACAGAGAACTAAAATTTGTTATTCAGGAGGCTCATCTTCCACAGCACGAGCCCCCCCCCCATCTCTCTCTCGGCCCTTATCCCCCACATTTTCCTGTCCCTCAACCCCCTCCTCCTCATCAAAATCTACTCTTCAGACAAGTCAGATTAACGTCAGCCCCCAGCATCACTATGGCAGACGATAATGAAACGCGCAGGGATTTTTTATATAGGCAAGTGTGTGTACGAGGTTTTCTTCTACCCACTTTATTTTATCTTTCTTTAGCTACAAAATATTTTTTCCGCGTACAATATACCTCCATATCCGAACTTACCTAGACACTTGCAATCATACCTCCCTATCCGAACCCACCAAGACACGTGTAGTGATGCCTCCATATCCGAACTCACAAGACACTGTAGTCATACCTCCAAATCCGAGCTCATTAAAACATTTTTAGTCATACCTCCAAATCCGAACGCACAAGACACTGTAGTCATACCTCCCTATCATAACTAACCAAGATCCGTGCAGTCATACCTCCATACTCACCAAGACTCAAGCAGCCTTAAGTATAAACACACATTTTAAACAACTTTATGTTTGGAAACCGAACATCGCTTTGGAATTCGAATGACTTACGCGTTGTTTATAAATGTTTTCTGCTACTCTTCCTCTGAAAGGACGAATGGTCGTTCGATAAAGCGATTGACTGTCGACCTGAAGGTAAGGACCAGTAGATATTTCAGGTCAATGTGAAATCCCCCCCCCCGCAGCTATATCTCCCGTGGTGCCCCCATGGCTATAAAACCAATGGTTTTAGTAGGAGTGAAAGAAGGTATCCATATTACCGTCCAATGAGTGCTTTGTGGGATCTAAAAGATTTCCATTCCATCTTTTACATGGAGTTCACACACTCTTCCTCTGCGCTCGTGTCATCTGGTGACACGAAATCTTTCCTTCAATGCCAAGGAGCAACTCCTGTATTCTTTCTTTCTCTTTTTTCAACTTTATTATTTTCTTTTTTTACCTTTTCTTTCAGTTTCATGTATTAAAAAAAAATTAATTAAATAACATCATTCTTAACTGAAATATTGTGTGATAATTTCTTTGCAAAAAAAATCACATTTCGTCAATGCTATGTTAGAAGTGACCACTGACCACGCGTTATATCTGGATGAACACTGACCACCTGCTATATCTAGGTGACCACTGACCACATGCTATATCTGGGTGACCACTGACTACCCGCTATATCTGGGTGACCACTGACCATATGCTATATCTGGGTGACCACTGACCACGTGCTATAGCTGGGTGACCACTGACCACATGCTATAGCTGGGTGACCACTGACCACTGTTATATCTGGTGACCACGCTTTATATAATAGATGAATACAGACCACGCATTATATCTGGGTGACCACTGACCATACTATATATAATGGGTGACCACTGACCATGCTAAATATCTTGGTGACCACTAACCCCCGCATTATATCTGGGTGACCACTGACCATACTATATATATTGGGTGACCACTGACCATGCAAAATATCTTGGTGTCCACTGACCATGCATATATCTGGGTGACCACTGACCATGCATATATCTGGGTACCACTGACCACGTGTTAGATCCAGGAAACCGCCGATCACGCTTTATATAATGGGTGACCACTGACCACTTGCTATATCTAAGTGACCACTGACCATAAATTAATGTCCCTTAGCTTATTACTGTGATAATCGGGCACCTGGTTTTTTTTTTTTGGTGATGAGTCCCGCATCAAACTGGCGACCTTCTTCTCAAAACTCTTGGGTAGTTTTAAACGCAAATTATAAGTCGCTGAGTACCCGTTGGTCTTTCATAACCTCTCGAGCACCGCAAATTGATAACCGCGCTTACAGATATTTTTATTTTATATTAGGCTATAGGTATGACTGCTATGTTTGTTTTCATATTTTGGGTTTTTTTTTTACACTTTAGAACAAACAAAAAAAGAAATAAATAAAGAAGTGAAAGAATTTTGTTTTTTTTTTCAAAACAGATTTATTTATTTTTTGTGTGTGTGTTTAAATTGGAAGTTTTAATAATCCCAGTTGATAGAGTCGAAAGCACGGTTGGGTGTCTTCTAGGGTCAAGTCCCAATGTCAAACTTGTTTTTTTTTTTATATATATATATAAATTCCGCATCCGTTGAAAACAAAGTTTTAAAAATTTTAATCTCGCTGGACCAGAGTGAGACAGCGAATGAAAGAGAGAGAGAGAGAGAGAGAGAGAGAGAGAGAGAGAGAGAGAGAGAGAATAAGAGACTTCAATTCGTCAACAACTCCACTTTTACATGTTATATTCTATGACGTAGTCGACAGTAACTTTGATTTGTTTGTTTGTTTGTTGTTGTTATTGTTATTTTTTCGGGGCAGTGTTAATATCAAAAAGTTGTGTGGGATGTGGAAGTGAAGGGGCGGGTCTTATTATGGACTTATGGGGCCCAGTGGCTCTGGGGGGGGCTCAATGATGTGTATTGTTTGAATTTTTATTTTTTTTTTAAGTTCTCACACAAAAACCTCCCTATACACTCTCCCATCTAAAAGTCTGAATTTAGTATCTAAAGTAATTCTCAAAGTTTGACTAGTGACCCTTTGATAGGTCAAGAGATGATTTTTTCTTAAATAATGAAATATCTTTTTTGAGAAAATATTTAAAGAATAAATACATTTCTCTCTCTCTCTCTCTCTCTCTCTATCTATCTATCTATCTATCTATCTATCTATCTATCTATCTATCTATCTATCTATCTATCTATCTATCTATCTATCTATCTATCTATCTATCTATCTATCTATCTATCTATCTATCTCTATCTATCTATCTATCTATCTATCTATCTATCTATCTATCTATCTATCTATCTATCTATCTATCTATCTATCTATCTATCTCCCTTTCACTCCTCTTTTTATGAATCTCCCCTCTCCCTCTTTCTTAAGATCTCCCCCCCCCTTTCTTGATATATATATATATATATATATATATATATGTACTATTCACATTAGTTTTCTTTCTTTAATGTTGTATTTTTAGAAGCTTTCAATTAGTTTCACTGTCTGTGTGTGTGTGTGTGTGGATTTGTCAAACAAAAGTACAGCAAAATAAAAAAAAACCTTTTTTTAGTCTTACACAGACTTGCCAAATTAGTCTGAAGCTTGCAACAAATTTTAGTTTAAATCTTTGAAAACTATAAAGAATGAAATAAAAAATTAAAAAAAAACTTGTAAAAAAAATACATTTTATTAAAATTACTTTAAATAAAAGGAAACAAGAAATTATTTTATATCATATCAATAATTAAATAATTATGATTACTCAAATTAAAAGCGTGCATCAACACAATATTCTTAACAAAATATGTCTTTACTTTTCAGTTAAATATCAATAAATCATTATCTATATGTGAAGGTTGGAATCCAAGCTTTTATTTTAGTAAAGATAATCCATATTAGTATAATATACATTTCACCATATTTTTACGTTTTGACGAATCTCTTTAGCATTTCGTTCATCGCCATATGACCAGGCAGTGTTTATTTAGTTACAAACTCATGACCAGGCAATGTTTAATAAGTTACAAACCCATGACCAGGCAGTGTTTAATAAGCTACAAACCCATGACCAGGCAGTGTTTAATAAGTTACAAACTCATGACCAGGCAGTGTTTATTCAATAAGTTACAAACTTGATTCAGAGCTTCAAACAATCGCGAAGTAATGAACCGTTCCCGTGATGCCTCCGCAAATATAACACCTAAGTGAAACATCACATTTTGAAGACGAAGAGACAAAAAAAAAAGATGATAAAGAAATGTCACTAGTTTGGCATCTGTCACTATAACTGGGGGAAATATGTTTGATTGTTGGGTCCATAACTGTACGTCGTCTCCCACTGTAAAATCCAATTCGTTGTCAACCCTCGTTTCCTAAAGTAAACGTAGAGCGTAGGCAATCCATATCGTAACGACTTCGAACGTCGTGGTGTCAGCCGCGGGTTTGAAACCCCGACACGTTAGCTGCATAAGTCCTATTGTTGCAGCTCTCGGTCAATTTGCAGTCAAAAAGATGGCAAGCTATATTTACATTCAGAGGTGGCAACCCATATTTATATATATATATATATATATATATATATATATATATTCAGGTGTGGTAGCCCATATAAACAATCAAAGGGGGTAGACTATCTTTACAGACCAGAGGTGGCAACATATCTGTACAGACAGAGTCAGAGATGGCCCGTGACAGCCATTCGCAAGCTGTTAATGGGGGGTAGGAAATGTATATTAAAGATCTTGGGGCTCCTGTGTCATTTAATCCGATATGGACTAGTCACTAGTACTATGATGCGTATGGACTAGTACTATGATGCGTATGGACTAGTACTATGATGCGTATGGACTAGTACTATGATGCGTATGGACTAGTACTATGATGCGTATGGACTAGTACTATGATGCGTATGGACTAGTACTATGATGCGTATGGACTAGTACTACGATGCGTATGGACTAGTACTGTGATGCGTATGGACTAGTACTGTGATGCGTATGGACTAGTACTATGATGCGTATGGACTAGTACTATGATGCGTATGGACTAGTACTATGATTCGTATGGACTAGTACTATGATGTGTATGGACTAGTACTATGATGCGTATGGACTAGTACTATGATGCGGACCTTTTGGCATGGACGGTCGCAGAGTTTACCTGCCCATAAATACGGCACCTGATTGAGGTAATACCTATACAGTCAGGGGCTACTTTACACAGGACATAGATTTTGAAAAAAAAAAAAAATTCCCACGAAATCTGAAAAGGACATACATGAAATATATATAAGGTCAAATATAATAACTTTTTATTCAGCACACGGGACGGTTTCAAAAGCCGTTCACTAAACTGATATCCCCCTTTTTTTTTTGTTTTGCAAATTGAACATCCACCGAATGGGCGAAAGTTCTTCAATTTATGCAAATAGAAGATAGATTTACATTGGCCCAGAATATGAAGTAATATAAGGCCTAGATATTCTGAAATATTTGGAGCCCGGGGGGGGGGAGGGGGGAGGAGAACCAATGTAAAGAAAACAGTTAAAATTGTAAGTAAAGTGATATCTGGTGTGTAGCATTATTTAAAACTGTGTCAACATTATGAATTTTTTTTTCGGTTATTCCGCTCACCTCATATGTCTAACCCCTCCTCCTCCCTCCCCTCCCCTCCCAGCGCCACACCCTCCCCCCTTCCACCACCCCGGACCACTTGAGGAGGCCAGAAGTGTCATTGACAGTACGCAATGTCAATATTTGACATCCGCCTCCGTCAAACAAACACACACAATGTTTTCTTTCTTAAAAATACATACATTCAAATTAAACAAAAATAAAAAAAAAAGACGAGCAGACAGAATGTATTTAAGATAAATTTATATCCCTAGATTTATACGTGCAGATTTATATTATTATCATATAGACTGATTTCCAACAGTAGATTTATATCCAAAGTCTGGTTGAACGTGGAAAAGAAGGATAACTATGGGGCAATGCAGTTAATCACGTTTAATGCAAAGATACTTTTTTTTGGAGGGGGGGGGGAATAAGTACATTTGGGGGTCCTAAATGTAAAAGGCACTCTTGAGGACTGTTAGCGATGATACATTTCGGGTTCAAGGCGTGGGAGGAAAGTTTTAACGTGCGCCTCTTGAAGATATTGGGGTGACTTGGACAGCAGGTACCCTTCTCGCCCTCCAAGTTTTAAGAAATACACACTTAAACTCTGAAAAAAAAAACATGGAAGGTGGGGGGGGGATATTAAGCATTGCCCTGTGGGAGGGGGGCAGGCGCACAGTATCTTAGTCACACCCAAAACTGTAAAACAAATAATCCTATTAAATGTTTACAGCGAAGGGGAAAAGGGGGGGGGTGTCTGTTACTGCGGCCTCATGAAGTAAGGACGGAGTAACCATCACAGATAATAATGACAAAGGTAACGCCTCATGAAGTAAGGAACTGACTAACCATCACAGATAATAATGACAAAGGTAACGCCTCATGAAGTAAGGAACTGACTAACCATCACAGATAATAATGACAAAGGTAACGCCTCATGAAGTAAGGACGGAGTAACCATCACAGATAATAATGACAAAGGTAACGCCTCATGAAGTAAGGAACTGACTAACCATCACAGATAATAATGACAAAGGTAACGCCTCATGAAGTAAGGATTGACTAACCATCACAGATAATAATGACAAAGGTAACGCCTCATGAAGTAAGGAACTGACTAACCATCACAGATAATAATGACAAAGGTAACGCCTCATGAAGTAAGGACGGAGTAACCATCACAGATAATAATGACACAGGTAACGCCTCATGAAGTAAGGACTGACTAACCATCACAGATAATAATGACAAAGGTAACGCCTCATGAAGTAAGGACTGACTAACCATCACAGATAATAATTACAAAGGTAACACCTCATGAAGTAAGGACTGACTAACCATCACAGATAATAATGACAAAGGTAACGCCTCATGAAGTAAGGACTGACTAACCATCACAGATAATAATTACAAAGGTAACACCTCATGAAGTAAGGACTGACTAACCATCACAGATAATAATGACAAAGGTAACGCCTCATGAAGTAAGGACTGAGTAATCATCACAGATAATAATGACGAAGGTAACACCTCATGAAGTAAGGACTGACTAACCATCACAGATAATAATGACAAAGGTAACACCTCATGAAGTAAGGACTGAGTAACCATCACAGATAATAATGACAAAGGTAACATCTCATTGAGCTCTCGAGGTCCTCGAGTTTAAGAACCACTCCACGGCATGGGCGTCGGTCTCCATCAGCATCGGCCACTGTGTGGGGGGTAGGGGAGGGGCAGGTGGGGGGTCGGGTTGGATGTAAACAGAAGCAGTCAAAATAACTTCATTTATGTCTACAGTCTTAGTGAAACAAAAAATTAAAGAAGATAAGATAACTCTTAATTCGTTGACAACTTGTGTCCGAAAAGTCCAACACAGCTAGACAGACTGTTTCCACAAAGTCCAAACGGCTTAGTGCAAAAAATGAGCTCGAAATAGGTTGAATTACAAATCGGTATATCTGCAAATTAGTTTTCTTCAATATGTCAATCATCAATAAAATTTTTCATGGATCAATCCGTCATTGTATCTCACTAAATCCATTTTTTTTTAACGGAGTGGCTACGGTTCTGTGCAGACAGAATAGGAAAATAGACAGAATCCGTATTTTTTTTTTCGGGTACCAGCCATTATATTAGGTTTAGGAATAGGATTAAGATTTGGGTTAGGGTTAGGGATAGGGATAGGGATAGGGATAGGGATAGGGTTAGGGTTAGGGTGTGGAGCAATATCTATGGCTGGTACCCGGAAAAAAATACGGATTCTGTCTGGACAGAACCGTAGCCAATCATTTTTTTGCATTAAATATTAAGTACATCATCTCATGTCATGGTGTCGAATGTTAAAATGCAAGGGCCCCCCCAAATCCCTTGGCTCGGCACTGATCTTCAAGGGTCCGATTCCAGTATCCATTACTTTCAAATCTGATATTATAAAAGACCCTTTACAGATACGTTTGCTAAAAGCCCCAAAATATCTTGCCACATATCCATACTCACACACACACACCCGCTCCCCCCCCTCTCCCCAACAACGGATCAGACTGTACTGACCTAATTATCCATCTCAAGTCTGCTACCATTCCACCGAAATTCTACTGTTGTTGTGTTTTTTTTTTTTTGCTTTTTTTTTTTTCATTCCACACTTTTAAACAATGAGTTTGAACCGTTGCAATCTTGGCGCAGCAGTCTACTAACGGACACAAAAGCTCTCACGGCTCTTAGCTAGCCCCCCCTCCCCCCACTGGCCCCACCCACTCGTATTGGATAGAACTGTGGGGTGGGGGGGGGGTTGGTGTGGGATAAACCGATACAGAAGATCAAAACAACCACAGGCTTGTGACGTCACATCAATGCATGACTCATAGCCCCCACAATGTCAAGGTCAATGTAAGAGATATTTACCCACACCCTCCCTCCCTCGCCCATTCCAAAACTGACCAAGATATATCGAAAAACATTGATTTAATCTTAAGAGAGAAAAAAAAATGACAAAAAAAGATAAAAATATAGGAGCTGAAAAATATGGGGAGAGGGGAAACGAAACTAACCCCAAGTTCGCTGGGATGACTCTATTTGGACAAACTCTGTCTGACCCGACTGGTCATCTTTAGAAATGAGATACTGACCAAAAGAAAAAAAATTCAAATATTAGTTGGTTGAAATTTGGTTGATCGCCTACACCCACTCCCCTCCCCTCCCTCTCAGATCTTTATAAATTCATCTATTCTACTCCCACGACATCCTCCTCCCCCGCCACCTACTAGAATTATGGCTGGTCCATCTCATTAGTTGATACTGTGACCTTCTTCTAGGTCTCTGGTCAGCCAATAGTTCTTGACTGTGTGTAAGGAGGGTACATGTATGTGTGCGAATGAATGAATTGAGTGTACTCGTGGTGTCATTTACAGGCATCTATCACAGTTACGTTCCTACTCCAACATACATACATACATACATACATACATACATTCATACATATATACATACATACATGCATACATACATACAAACATATAGACAAAATCCAAATAGATAGGCTTGTTGGCATTTGGTCAAATTTATTGATAACAGATCTTTCAATGACAGACGGCACACGCCCACAGAACAATCCGACGGCTGACAGCTGTACATTATATATACTGCACAACAAATTCCAACTGGTTCCGTCTAAGACAAAAGTCTCAATTATAGACTCGACCACTTAACAAAACATTTATGTGTGTGTGTGTTTGTGTGCGTGTGTGTGTTTGTCTTTGTGACATTGGAACTTAGGGCTCTTCGCTTTTACATGTAAGTTGTGGGGGGTGGGCTTGAGTGGGAGTTGAGGGTGAAGCACCGAAAGATTTATGTTAATCCGAGTCCCTGAATTCTCTGGAATTTGTTATCGATCACTGTGGGGTAAGTGTGGATAAACTCGCTGGATAAGTGTGGATAAACTTGGAATTATTTGTATTGAGTCTTTTTCCACTGCCAGTGTACAGCGAGATTATTTTGTTGTATATAATGACGTCATTATATATAAATCATTTCCCGTGACACTCTCGATCCCGGACGTGGATTGGTGGAATTTCGATAATTCAAGGGCAGATAATAATGTGGTCAGCGGAAGATAACAAGCATTACAAAATCAGTGCAGGTCATAAATTGTTGTCAACATAAGAAAGTTACATGCTAGACAAACACAGGTTCTTCGTCTAGCTATGGTGAGACGGGTTCGAATTCACATGTTGGACACTTATCAGATTCTTCGTCTAGCTATGGTGAGACGGGTTCGTATTGAACCCATCCTGTAACTTGCTGATTTGTCGGTGTAGATGTCACCAGTGGGCTGCATCATGCTGATCGGGCTCTCAGATTGGTTTGGGGTGGGGGGGCGTAGGGAGGCAGGGTCGGTGTGATAGGGTATAAGGCCACCAAACATAGATCATATCATCATCTCTTTGAAAGTTCATACGTCTTGGATTTTTTTTTGTTGTTACGATTAGCTGATGGAGGAGCTCAAAATTGGCCACTTTTGGTGGGAGGAGGGGGCATGCTTAACACCCCGAGGCAGAATAAAAAGGGGTATAATCAGGGCCGACCTTAGGCCGATTTGACCGATTGCTTCAAATTGGGCCCCGCACCCACCTGGCAGGTGCCCCGCAATTTACATTTAATGAATAGTAATAGTTACTATTGTAAACAAAAAAAATTAGAAGAGGGGGGGCCGACTCGCAAGCATCCGTTAAATTGGGCCCCCGCAATTCATAAGGCCGGTCCTGGGTATCGTCATATCAGCCATCGTCTTTAAGCAGCGGTAAAAGAAGAAAACAAAAACAAAAACAAAAAGAAACTGGTCAAGGTGAAACGTCCAGACCAGAGATGTGTATGTTATAGGCAAAGTGTGAAATGCCGGCATTCTATAGAATGCCTAGGCATTGTATAGAATGCCTGGTGATTTTAGGCAAAGTATAAAATTTTTAAATTGTGCATACTTTTCCTAGGCATTCTATACAATGCCTAGGCATTGTATAGAATGACTAGTGTCGTTTTGGCAAAGTATAAAATTTCTAAATTGTGCATACTTTTCCTAGGCATTCTATACAATGCCTAGGCATTGTATAAAATGACTAGTGTCGTTTAATGGTCGTCTTAGCCTTTTTCACATCGTCCACTAATTTTTGGTAACTAGTTTCGGTTAAAAAAACGCAGTTTTTAGCAGCATCGGCTCTTACTTTAGATAATTCATCATGGAACCGTCGTTGCATGTCAACATGGCGTGATTCCTGTCCTGGCACTACATTCACTTCCGACATGATTACACAGTAATCGGCACTAAAACTATTCTCGTAACTCCCGTCGCTAACTAATGTCCGAATCCAGTCGTATTTATACTCCTAAAGTCCCCACCTTAATTTCCCTAATTACGTCACAGTCTCCTTCATAATAGTTCTCACCAAAGGAGCGCCCCCTGGTCGTCATGGTACCTAAACTGTCCGTCGTCGCCTCCTGGTCTACTTCAAGAAACGTCACTCCTTTGCTGTTTACTACTCTATTGTTTTCTGACCACCTTGTCCTAAGTCGTCTGTCACCTTGTCAACCATTATTTGCATTACTCCTACTTCTGATATATCTTCTTATCTTACAACGTCGAAGGGGATTGTCTGTCTCTAAATCTACTCTAGTTCCTAACAAGGCCAGTTACATACTTTGCCGAACGGGTACTCGGCATTCTATAGAATGCCTAGGCAATGTATGAAATAGCAATTCATTTCATACTTTGCCTGAAAAATTTAGGCATTCTATACATTGCCTAGGCATTCTATAGAATGCCGGATTTTACACTTTGCCTATAACATGTACATGAATAGGGAACTAAACGTGAGATTTGGCTCTGGTACAAACAGTTACAAAAACGATCAAGATCCTTACAATGGGTTGGGGCGTGGGGGGAGGGGGACATTTATTACTGTGCGAGAAGACCAGTGAATGGGAAAAGGTAGTGATGGACGTCTGTACATCATCATCATCATCAAGAAATGGGACTTGCTGAGGGCATGATGAAGTGGCTGCCCACACCACACGAGACAACCGCTGCGGTACACACGGGAAACAAGCCGGCATAGCGGCAAACCCCTCCTCCCCCCCCCCCCCCATCACCTCAACAAATACGCCAGTTAGGTAAAAAAAAAAACCAAACAAAAGATCCGCACTTGCCGAGTTAATCTTTCGCCCTACCTGGCCCTTTGATTCCCTTTTACAGACAACATTCGCCTGAGGACGCATTTCAAACCTTCCAAAAACCTGGCCAAAAAAAAAATAAATGATCCGCAAAGGAGTTCTCTGTGTGCATTGACCTGGTCAGTCTGCAGATTATAAATCTAAATGATTTATTGTCAATCGATCACCCTCACCCCACAACGTCAAGCTGATTTACCTACCCCCCCCATTCAAGTGAAAACCCTTTATTTTAATCTTTATCTACATTATCTCATTAAATGTAGCAACTGTTCTCCCGCGAAGAAATAAAACCAGTAAGATATACCTCCCGCCCAGCCAAATAAAACCCAGCCGTTAGTTAAGACAAGAATCTAGAGGACGGGGGAAAGAATTCCAAATATGTCATTGATAAATTGTCTTATCAAATTTGATTTTCCCCTTTTGAGTGACGGTTCCTGAATGACTTCACACTTTCATTGAACTCAACGGCGGGGGGGGGGGGTCCTCTATTTTTTTTATTTTATTTTATGAAGAGCTAAAGAGGTTCTTAACTAGACAGCACATTGATTTCCCAATTTCATGGCCGTTGATTGCCGCCCCCCCCCCACCACCAACCTCTAGTTTTTCGGGAGGGGGGGTGGGGAGGAAGGGAGGGAGGGGATGTCTTACAGTCTCTCAATGGGCGGTAAATTGCATTCACAGGGACAGCAACAGTAGTGTCCCCTGGACTCCCTTTACAACCGTTTTTATTTTCTCTTCCATTCCGTACACTTCTCACTCTGACTTAACCACTTCCCCCTCCCCCTCCCCATGAGAGGTTGTACATTTTTAAAGCTTAAATAAAGGGAGGAGGAGGAGCCCGGGGGTTGGGGGTGGGGGCTATGTATGGTCGGATATTGATGTAAAATAGGTATGATGGGTTATTTGATAGTGACTTAATGAGTCTACCGCTGACTACAACATTCCACTACTGTCCGTGTAAGCCTGTTAAGACATTGCCACAACAGCTGGTATACCAGTCTTTTAAGACATTGCACAACAGCTGGTATAAAGTCTGTTAAGACTTGCATAACAGCTGGTATATAGTCTGTTAAGATATTGCACCACAGCTGGTCTACTAGTCCGTTAAGACATTGCACAACATCTGGTATACAAGTCTGCCAAGACATTGCACAACAGCTGATATACAAGTCTGTTAAGACATTGCCAATACAGCTGGTATACACGTCTGTTAAGACGTTGCACAACAGGTGGTATACAAGTCTGTTAAGACATTGTCTGACTATTGAAGCAGGTTGCTTTAGACACTCTATAATAATCTGTTAAAAATGTATGTTAGTATTTAAGTCTATGTATGTTAGTATTTAAGTCTATGTATGTTAGTATTTAAGGCTATGTATGTTAGTATTTAAGGCTGTGTATGTTAGTATTTAAGACTATGTATGATAGTATGTAAGGGTATGTATGGTAGATTTGATTATCGCGAGCTCCTATGAGCCACTAACGGTAGCATTTTTGGTAGTTAAAGTGGCCCATATTATACCCACCTACCCATAGCTATGTGTGTGCTATGGATGTGCTATTTGTGTGCTAAGTGTGTGCTACGGGTGTGCTATGTGTGTACCATGGATGTGCTATTTGTGTGCTATGTGTGTGCTACGGGTGTGCTATGTGTGTGCTATGTATGTGGTATGTGTGTGCTATGTGTGTGTGTGCTATGTATGTGCCATGGATGTGCTAAGTGTGTGCTACGGGTGCGCTATGTGTGTGCTATGTATGTGCTATGCCTGTGCTGTGTGTGTGCTATGGATGTGCTAAGTGTGTGCTACGGGTGTGCTATGTGTGTGCTATGGATGTGGAGGCAACTCGGAAGACATACATGAGTATACGCTGGGTTTCGAACCCGTGACCCGCAGAATGCAAAAACGGGCTCATAGTCTATGTACCAATGAGTCTGCAAAAAAAAAAAAGTCTGTTAAGATATTCAATAACATTCCATGTCTGTTAAGACATACCATGTAACAGTCCGTGTAAATCTGTCTAGTCATTCCAGTCGAAGTAATAAAGTCTGTCTGTTAATATATTCCATTACACAGTTGATGTAAAACTGTTTAAGAGACATTCCGTAACAGTGGGACATTGGGTCTTTTAAGTGCAGTAATCTTAAGGGGAGGGGGGGGGGGTAAGGGGGTTCGATTACGACGTATATTGTAGTTGAAAGATACCCCCCACACACACATACACACACTTCTCAGATCTATCCCCCCCATATCTAACAATTCGTTACAAAACAATTCGAATATTTAAAGTGAAGCACAGATCTCAGAGGAATTTATTTAATTTTTTTTTGTTAGCTCAGGGTGAACGGTGCATTGCATTCCGGGAGGAGTTGGGGAGGCATTGTGTGGGTGGGTGGGGGGTGGGGTGCCGACAAGAAAGAAAGAAAGAAAGAGAGAGAGAGAGAGAGAGAGAGAGAGAGAGAGAGAGAAGGGAGGAGAAGAGATGATCTAAGAAATACCATCACAGAATTGTCACAGTGACGTGAGACAGTGTGAAGAATAAAAGGACGCACAACTGCATCGCGGCAAGTCGAAATTTTGCGATAATCATCTGGCGTGCACACACACACACACACACACACATACACACACACGCACACACGCAGAGTTGCAGTTTGAATTCAGCCGCAGGTATCCGCCACACCACAACCCAGAAAGAATGTGGCGTTCTATTGTTGAAAATTTACGGACAGCACCTAGTAGAAAGAGAGATATATGACGATAGTGCTAAAAATAAACTCATTACATATTCATAACACGCTTGGTAATGTTTGACAACGGTTCCCAAACTAAGTTATAATTACGGGGGCCCAAATTGCTTCGTGTGCACCTAATTAAAAACGCTAATCGAACATAATATATAATATAATAAAAGTGATTTTGGGCTCTGCGTTAAATCGAAAGTAAAGAATTAATACAACAGTATTCCAGTTTAAAATACAATCATGAAAAAAATCGGATCTGCCCGAAATCGAAAAATAACCTAGCCTACCGATCAAAACTAAGGGGATGTAACTCTATACAAAGGTTTCGCAGGGTACAGCTAGTAAAATATAATTTCATTGCAAGGGATTGTGAAATGTCTTTGTTTTGGTTTTTTTTAATTTGAATTAATTTCGTTTCAGTCGGTTTTTTTTCTTTCAGCGGAGCTTTTTTTCTGGGCATCGCTTGGGGAAAACTACACGAACATCTAGGTCAGGGGTGGGCAAACTACGGCTCGCGGGCCGCATGCGGCCCGTCAGAGTATATTTTGCGGCCCGTTAGCATGTACAAGTTACGATCCTATGTCGATGTTAATTCTCTTTGTTTGGAGTTTTCTCTATAATTTTTTTTGAAATTTTATTCCGATTATTTGATTTGAATTATAGGGAATTAAATCGGTTTTATTGCTCCAGAATATTAGTTAGAGCAGCTTGACCTACAAATAGGTTATGACCTGAAGGAGACGTTCAAGTCATTTTTTGTTGTTGAAATAATTATGAATAGTAAAGTCCTTTTACTAAACTAGCAGCTGATTAAGTTTGTATTTTAAAATATAATGTGCATGTGTGATAGAGTGTGAATGTGAAATAAAATGACAAATTATATTTACTTCAGATTTTCCTACGTTATAAATTGTAATTAAGTAGACAATATATATATATGCGGACCGCCGTAAAAAATCAAGTTTTCAATGTGGCCCTCCATAGAAAAAGTTTGCCCACCCCTGGTCTAGGTCATGCGTGGGCGAACTTTTTCGTGTCGATGGCCACATTGGCCTCTCGTCAATTTGACTGGAGCTGTGGTGTGAACTAATGTAAATTAAAAGGTAAACGACATTCAACATGTGATGGTTACAGTGCTTCACCATGAAATGAGTTGCAGGCCGAGGGGAGGGATTAGACTGTCCCGTGGGCAGGGTTTGGCCCGCGGACTGTAATCTAGAACCTCCATTCACAAGGGTTGGGGGAAGGGGCAGAGGCGTAGCTAGGGGGTACATATGTCCCCGGGCGCTACTGACAATGGGGTTCCAAATTTATATTTTACATATAATATTATATGATTTTTGAATTGGGGGGGGGGGGGCGCTAAAATGTATTAAAAAGGTATTGTGTCCCGGGGCGCGAGTTAAGCTCGTTACGGCACTGGGGAGGGGAGCTTCCATATCAGTAAAAAAAATTCCTGTTAAATATGATGAGATGCAACCAAGATAAGCCAGGGACTTGATGGCTCTCAAAATCCCATGACGATCAGTGTTAACAGTAGCTGCCATGCTCGACAAAACAGTTGCTTGGGATTTCAAAGTACACAGTTGGCGAGACACAATTGAATGGTTGTATGTTTGCAGCATGTACAACTACAATTCGTCGGCATCCGTCCGTCTCGAGAGACGATGGTGTAGCTAAGTTGAGTCTACTAAACACCGCCGGGAATGGCTGTGCAGTCCGACTCGGGAGTGGCAATCCCTGCCGCACTTGTCACACTTGAAAATAGTTGGTTGTTGTAGTTGATGTTGTAGCTGCTCTTTTTTCCGCTTCCGTCTTGTTCTTTTCAGGGCAGCATTTTCCTGTCGCTCAGCCTCTGCGCGCAATGAACCCTGCCGGACAGCGAGCCTCCAGGACTGGCGGTCGGCTGCTTGGCTCTCCCAGGAGTTGGGGTTAATGGAGCACTCTTTCATATTCTTTTTGCAGGTGTCTTTGTAGCGCATTTTAGGTCGCCCTGTTTTCCTCTGGCCGGTAACTAGCTCGCCATAGAGTAGGTCCTTCGGGATGCGGCCTGCGTCCATTCTTTTGACATGGCCGAGCCATCTGAGGCGTCTCTCGCTGAGAACTGCAAACAAGCTGCTCATGTTGGCCCTCTCCAGCACTCCAGTGTTAGGGGTCTTGTCTTGCCACTTTATCTGCAGTATACATCGCAGGCACCTCATGTGGAAATTGTTTAGCTTCCTTTCGTGCCTCGCGTAAGTGGTCCACGTCTCACATCCATAGAGGAGGTACTAAGTATGCAGGCCTGGTAGACGCGCAATCTGGTATTTTCGGTGAGGCTGGGGTTTTCCCACACACGTTGCTTTAGTCTCGCCATGACTGTGGCTGCCCTAGCGATTCTGCAATCGATCTCCGGGTCTATGGATAGCGAGCTGGAGATGGTGGACCCGAGGTAAGTGAAGTTCTCGACGACCTCTAGGGCGTGCCCATCGATGTCAATGCTTGGGGGTGTATCTGTACCCTGTGCCATGACATTCGTCTTTTTCAGGCTGATAGTCAGTCCAAACTCCTTACATGCATGGGAGAGGCGGGTGACAAGCTGCTGCAGTCCGTCTTCAGTGTGTGATGTCAAGGCTGCGTCATCAGCAAAGAGCAGCTCGCGGATTAGGACCTTTGACGAGCCCCATCTGCCCGAAGCGGCTGGTTTTGAGGCGCCAGTGAACCGCCTTTGCCCCTTCTCCTGTCAGTGGAAACAGTTTCGCCGGGCTTAGTAGCTAAGCCGCACGAGAAGGCCAGGAGTTGGACTTGGTTGTCAGAGGCTATTTGAGACGCACGCCATTGGGAGCATTTTATTTGTTAGTGGGAGCTTATCCCCGCTACCAACCCCCGGCAGTAACAACCTTGAAACCATAACTACAATTACACATACATAAATAACACATTTTAATTTCTTTTATATATTGATTAAACACTATCTCTTGATTAAACTGTATCTATTGATTGAACTGTATTTATTGATTAAAACTGTATCTATTGATTGAACTGTATTTATTGATTAAAACTGTATCTTTTGATTGAACTGTATTTATTGATTAAAACTGTATCTATTGATTAAACTGTATCAATTTATTGAACTGTATTTATTGATTAAAACTGTATCTATTTATTGAACTGTATTTATTGATTAAAACTGTATCTATTGATTAAACTGTATATATATTGATTGAACTGTATTTATTGATTAAAACTGTATCTCTTGATTAAACTGTAATTATTTATTGAACTGTATTTATTGATTAAAACTGTATCTATTGATTAAACTGTATCTATTGTCTATTGATTGAACTATATCTATCGATTGAAATGTATTTATTGATTAACTATCTATTCATTAAACTGGTTCATTAATCTGTATCTATTCATTGACCTTTATCTATTCGTACAAATCAGAAGACAAGGGCGGCTGGGCGACAAGACGGTCAGTGAGGTCAGTTCATTACCACACACACACACACGCACAGACGAGTGATGCCGACCAACACAGTCCACTAATAGTTTATGTGGTGACAAGGGTGTCGTGTAATGGCCGTACCTTGATGGATAGAAGGAGTGAAAAGGGGTGGGATGGGGGGACGTGTTCAAGAAAGACAGACAGGCAGAGGAATGGCTAGTTAGGTAAACAAAGACATAGATAGATAGATGACAAAATGCTTGATAGTTTTATGCTAGATAGAAAGACAGACGGACAAACCTACAGACGGAAAGACGGGTGGACTGACGGACCGACAGGCAGACACATGCTTGATAGATCGACGGTAGATAGAAAGGTGGATATATAGCCAGAGAGATAGATAGATAGATAGATAGATAGATAGATAGATAGATAGATAGATAGATAGATAGATAGATAGATATATAGAGAGAGACAGATAGTTAGATAGATTGTTAAGATGGATAGATAGATTAGATAGACAGATAGATAGATAGATAGATAGATAGATAGATAGATAGATAGATAGATAGATAGATAGATAGATAGATAGATAGATAGATAGATAGATAGATAGATAGATAGATAGATAGATAGATAGATAGATAGATAGATAGATAGGTGCACCCATGCAACTACCAGTCAGTTTTCAGAAATCCAATTCCTCTCTCTATACGGGGCTCAATACGGAGTCCAGCCAGCAGTTACCTGTCTTTCCTTCTTTGTATTCACCACTGAGCCACGTATTCCACCTGGTCGATACCCTGCGGCTATTTACATACTGGTCACAACTGGACATCATTCTATTGTATTCACGTCCGACCGACCAATTACATGTCCATATTTTCTTTGACGGAAGTGTCGTAATGTTTACAAGTAGGTTTCTTTAGCCGGTCACTAGTGTAACAGGTTTTTCTTTTCTGGTCTCCAGACTTCTGTCCATGTGTCCAACTGCCCATGTATCCAACTGTCCATGTGTCCAGCTGTCCATGTGTCCAACTGCCCGTGTGTCCAACTGCCCATGTGTCCAACTGTCCATGTGTCCAACTGTCCATGTGTCCATGTGTCCAACTGTCCATGTGTCCAACTGCCCATGTGTCCAACTGCCCATGTGTCCAACTGTCCATGTGTCCAACTGACCATGTGTCCAACTGCCCATGTGTCCAACACAAACGGCGACATTTTTTTTCTCAGTTATTTTTTAAATGCAATTCGCATTTCTGTTGGATAGATTTTCTTTTTTTAAATGCTGTGTTTCCGCAAGAGTGTATCGAAAGGCCAGGTGCAGATAAACTTTCAAACCTGTGTCCACGTTCACGAGGTTCGGGATCAGGGCCGCAGCCATGAAATCTGGGACCAACGGCAAAATAAAACAATAAAGACCAACCCCCCCCCCTCCCTCCAATTCTACTTTACCCCGAATTTTGCTTTTTTTAGAAATATATGAACATTACATTGTGACAGCGACGGGGGTTTCTTCGGATTTCTTCTCCATTGTGTCGGTCCATCTATCTATCTATCTATCTATCTATCTATCTATCTATCTATCTATCTATCTATCTATCTATCTATCTATCTATCTATCTATCTATCTATCTATCTATCTATCTATCTATCCATAATCTATCCATCCATCCATCCATCCATCCATCCATCCATCCATCCATCCATCCATCCATCCATCTATCTATCTATCTATCTATCTATCTATCTATCTATCTATCTATCTATCTATCTATCTATCTATCTATCTATCTATCTATCTATCTATCTATCTATACATACATACATATATATATATATATATATATATATATATATATATATATATATATATATATAGACCGGAACAACAACAAAGACTTTTCACAACAGGGTCAGAGGCCGGTGTTAATTTTTAATCCACTGGACATGTTCCCGGGTGTTTACCCAGTCATAGCCCGCCACCCCCGCGCATGAACGATTGAACAAACAATTCAGCCTTCCCCCCCCCCCCCCCCACCCCCACCATCACGGCCCTTCACCTCATCTATCATAGAGAATAGCTAGGTGGGGGAAAAGTGGGCCGGTAATGGAGGGAAAGTGTCTGTGTGTGTGTGTGAATGTGTGTGTGAGTGTGACCTATTCTTCCTTTATTCCATGGGCGGATCCCCCCCCCCCCACAAGCCACATAACCAGCGGGATTCGCTTCTACTGGGAAGTGACGATGGCAGGAAAGATGGGACTTAGGGAGAAATTTGAGCTGAGATTTAGACGCCCCTCAATATTCGTCTGTCTGTTTCTTTCTCTGTGGTTTATTTTTTTTTTCCATTGACACTATAGTTACCAGAAATGATATGTCGGCTCAGGAATGCGAGATAATTTTTTTTTTTTTAATATTAGCATTTAGATATTAAATGTACTCGGTAAACACACTAAAATAAATTCGTTTAATTTCAAGACTTAAAAAAAAAAAACGAATTTTTTTCAGATTTAAATTAAAACTGGGGATGTTTAGATGTTGGAATGAAATGGAGAGTTGCCATGAGCAGGAATTTCATTTAGTGATGCCGATGAATGAATTAAATAAAGACAGCTGGCAGCCCGATCAGGATGGGCAATTTTTGTGGAGAAATATGTCTTTTTGACAACGACCGCACCGGTTAAGAGTCTGATGATGGTGGTGATGATGGTGATAATGATAGTGATGATGATGGTTATGTTGGTGATGATAATGGTGATGATGGTGGTGGTTATGTTGGTGATGATAATGGTGATGATGATGGTGATGACGATGGTAATGATGGTGATGATAATGGTAATGATGGTTGTGATTATTATGGTGATGATGGTGATGATGATGATGATAATGATGGTGATGATAATGGTGATGATGGTGGTGGTTATGTAGGTGATGATAATGGTGATGATGATGGTGAAGATGATGATAATGATAGTGATGATACTGGTGATGATGATGGTGATGATAATGGTGATGATGGTTGTGATTATTATAGTGTTGATGATGACTGATATGACGGTGATGATGAGGATAAATTTTAATTTTAGATTTTTTTCTATCTGTATCAGTTAATATTATTTTAAAAAATGATGGTGATGATGATGATGGTGACGATAGTGATGATAATGGTGATGATGATGGTAGTGATGGTGATGATAATGGTGATGATGGTGGTGATGATGATGATGGTGATGATGATGACGATGATGATGGTGATGATGATGAAATTTTATTTTAGATTTTTTTTCTTTCTGTATCAGTTAATATTATTTCTTTTTTTTTTTAAAAAAGAGCTAATTTTTATAAAACTGTCCCCCCCCTCCGCCTTTTCCCCTGTAATGTTTACGTTTATGTTTTCCACTCCGATATAGGTCGTCTGGCAACGCTACTTGATTAGAAGCTAATGATGTCGCAAGTAAAAAGAATATATTATTAAATAAGGCCAACACACACACACACACACACACACACACACACACACACACATTATTGTGAAAGTAATTTATATACATATTTAAATAAATTCTGAATATTTTTTTTTGTTTTTTGAACGGCACCCAGTTTTATTTTTACTCATTTCGATTGATATCTCATGTCGTAATACATTAATATCTCATGACCTAATTTATCGTTATCACTAAACAAAATCATGCCCCCCCCCAATCCCCCCTCCACCCCCCTAAAAAAATAGATGTGGCTTGAGTGTGTGAGTGAATGGGTGGGGTAAGGAGGGAGTGAGGGGGTGTGGTGTTGTCGGACGGTCTCCCCCCTCCCCCCCCCGACATTTCGCTGTCACACACCAGTGACTATTTAAAGTATCAATCAATTTCACAATTCACTCGCTTTTTGTTGAAAAAAAAAACACCCACCAATTTTACTAATTTTTGCTTTTTAAAGTACTAAGTACCTACAAATCAAAAAAGGGATAAAAAAAAATTAATCCACATGGTTGAGTTATCAAAGAGCCCTAATGACTTCCCTTTAAAAGAGTTAAGTTCCCCTGTCTTTGAAACAGACCTCAATAGGACTGAATATAACATTTTTTCGTTTTTTTTTTAAAATGTAGTTTTTTTATTTATTTCTAACAATCTTAGGATTGAAAGCAGTCAGAGTCTAATTTTACTGAAATCAACTGGTAAGGGGGGGGGGGGAATAACAAATTCAGAACCCAGTGTCACTTAGCGATAATCTGTGAGGTTCGTCAGGGTTGCCAGCATGGACAATTTATTACCAAAAATATCTATCTATCTATCATTCTATCTATCTATCTATCTATCTATCTATCTATCTATCTATCTATCTATCTATCTATCTATCTATCTATCTATCTATCTATCTATCTATCTATCTATCTATCTATCTATCTATCTATCTATCTATCTATCTATCTATCTATCTATCTATCTATCTATCTATCTCTCTATCTATCTATCTATCTATCTATCTATCTATAATATATATCTATTTATCTATTTATCTATCTATCTATCTATAATATCTATCTATCTGTCTATCTATGTGTCTGTCATAAATCTATAGATGGATAATCAAAAATGTATTCGCGTATATTCGTGGTGATAGACATAAATTTAACACCTATAGTTAGATAGTTGCTTAAGTGTGACGATTAGACCCGAAGGTGACTACCACCCCCCCCCTCTCTCTTTCCTAGGACCCATCGAATTTAATACAATATTTGAGTAAGCCCCAACGCCGAGATTTGCCCGGCTGTTTCATTTATAACCTCTTCCCCCCTCCCCATACACACACACACACACACACACAAACAAACACACCACTTCCCCAGCGGCCCCTTAGCAATCGCCGTTAATCTCTCCCCCCCCCCGGCCCCACCCAAGAGAAAACAAACCAATTCCATTCATAATAGCGGATCTACAATTCCTCCTGACTGGGTGGGTGGGGACGCTGTAGAGATAGTATTGTTGCTGTCTGGGGGTGGGGGGGGGGTTCCGTTAACGCCTCACTTCAGCTTGACCCATTTTTTGTTTACCATACGGTAGGGGCTGGTGATAGACATAGAGTAGGACCCCAGGGAGGAGGAGAATAATTTCTCTTTTCGCGAGAATTCGCGTTTTTTATGACAATTAGTGGTTATAAATTAATCTAAATGTTCTAAATACAAAATAGGATATCGTCTCTCTCTCTCTCTCTCTCTCTCTCTCTCTGTCTGTCTCTCTGTCTCTCTCTGTCTCTCTCTCTCTCTCTCTCTCTCTCTGTGGGAAAGACAAGTATGTATATACTCTAGTGTGCATTTGGCCGGCTCTAAAACAATTTAAGTTCCCGGGGGGGGGGAGTAGACATGTGTGTGTGTGGGAATGGGGGGGATAGCGAACACTTTTAATTAATTTATATTTCATTCAAGTTTTTTTCGTGACCCAGTGTTTATTATACTTGGGAGGGGTGAGAGCGGGAGTCTGGAGACATAGACAAGATCATTTGAAAAAAAATGTGAATTCTACCAGGATTGAGGCCCTTGTTTTGCTCCAATGGGAAATTCCCTAATGTTGTATAAAAAAAAAACTGTGCTTCTTCTCGCAAATTCGTTACTTTTTTTTAACCAAAAAAAAATGTAACATATCAATAATTTTCATTATTCATAAATTGATATGGTTAGTTTCAGAAATGCTTCGCCTCCATTAAACAATATAATTTAACACCCTCCTCATTTCGCACAAGTTGGGAAAGTCTGGTGCTCCAACCCAACCTACGACCTTCCCAAATAGCTGTTCTGGTGTGGTCATCACTTTTTTAATCTTCAAAGGAGAAAGATATCACAAAGTAACATGTCTTTATTTATTTCAACAAATAGAAATAGTTCCAAAGTGAGAAAGAAACAAAATAAAAACAAAAAAGAGTTCACAGCGGCAGACAGAGAAAGAAACAGATAGAGACAGACAGAAAGAGGCAGAGAAAAACAGAGACAGACATAAACAAAGACCGACAAACAGAGAGAAACAGACATAAACAGATGGAGGCAGACAGAGACAGACAGACGAAAAGCAGAGACAGACATAAACAAAGACCGACAGAGAGAAACATACAGAAACAGATAGAGGCAGACAGACAAAAAACAGAGACAGACATAAACAAAGACCGACAGATAGAGAGAAACAGACGGAAACAGATAGAGGCAGACAGAGGCAGACGGACGTATCCTCCAAGTACAGCCTTTTGCCATCTTTACCTCATCATATATTCAGTGACGAAGTCTGCTGACTGTCATAAACACCCCGTTTTGCTTCAAGGAGTGGGGTGGGGGATGGGGGGATTGGGGAGGAAAACAGATAACTGTTTATCCCCCCTAAGAGACATGACACATGCCAAACCTCAGATTGGACACAAAAAAATACGAGATTTCTTTTTGACATGCGCTCAAATGAATAATTTTTTTAAATTTAATATCGCTTTTATATACTTTAAAAAAAAAATTCAAAGTACACCTTCAATAATTTGTGTCTATAATTGTTTATTCACCACTGCCCCCCCCCCGGGTTTGTTTATTTCACTTTCACTCCTACATACCTTCTATAGTTGCTTCTTCCCCCCCCCCCATCTAAGCCTGTTTTCTTGTATTTCAATGTTTAGTGTAAGTGTGTGTGTGTGTATTTGTGAGTCAATATGTGTCGATGTGTGTGTCTGTGTGTGTGTGTGTGCGTGTGTTGTAGATGGAGACTGGCAGGGCCGTTTTTATGACTCAATAGTTTCTGGTTGTCGAAAAGTATGGGGAGGGGAGGGGCAGTTTTCAATGATTATTCGGGGCCCAATATTTACAAGGGCGCTTTTAGAAGCAATTTTTGACTTGGGACCCCTCCCGCCCCTTTACCCCAAACGTATTAACGGCTCTGGAGACTTGTACTTATTTTATAATTTAAAAAAAAAATAGTTCATTACTGTTTTTTTAAAATGAATCCATTGTTCACCCCAACCGTCTGATGTTTTACAATTCTAAAGATGGAAGACGTAAACACAGTAGCATACACAAAAGTTCAAAGAAATACAACAACATCAATATATTTTCATGCTACATGTACTATGACAACAGAGTTGGAAAACACACATCAAGCAGTGATGAATATAATTATATAAGTATACGCGTATTTAGGAATTATAACAAAAAAACAATCTTGATGACCCAAATACTATACACAGTGATGTCACTAACATATCTGGGGGGGGGGGAGAGGGGAAGAGGACTCACGCAAAGTGTTTGAAGGGGGCCCCTCCTAGAAAAAAAGCCTTAGCCACGGCCCTCTCTTCCTTAACATGACGTCAGTGACTATACGGACTGTACATTTTCTTCAAGAAAAGAATCACATCAGACAGGTCGGTGTACACACAAGCCTTCTTAACGAAAGTGTCCACCTGGAAGCTCCACCCCCCCAAAGGGGCCCCCATGCTAATTAAGCAAGTGTTACTTCATTTTTTTGACTTTGTTATCATATCAGTAGTGTACAGACGGCAATGTGAATATATGAATATAATTTCCCAGATTTTTTGCATTGCTAGAAACGGACAATATAAAATACCACTTCTACACACACACACACACACACACATACAAACACACAGACGAAGCTACACTCACACACACACACACACGCACATACGCACTACCGAAACTGTGACGACATTTTCTTCCCTTTATCTTTTTTTTTGACATTACGTTCGTTGTTGGACCAAGAATTTAATGTTGTTTTCTTTTTTTTTTTTAAATTCTTATCCCTCCATCTCATACCCCCCCCCCCCTTAAACATTCATTGAACGTCAAGTCTGTTGAATTCCTTACCCAACCACCCACCCCCAACCCCTTCTTCTTTCTATCTCTCTGGCTGTTGATACAGTTTTATTTGCTGCATTCCGTAACCCGTGGTATATCAAGTGCATTCGCCTGATGGCATGATGACGGTTCTCAAAACTGCCAGAGCTGCAGGGCCGAACCTAGTAATTTGTGGGCCCGGGGGCTTGACCTCTTTTTTTTGGGGGGGACCCCTGCATTTTGACATTCGACACCATGATATGTGGTATTGTACTTAATATTTAATGTAAAGAAAATTTGGGGGCCCCCCTTAAGCTGGGGCCCGGGATACCTTCGAATTTGGACCCCCAACCCTAGTTACGCCTCTGCAAAGCTGTCTGTATGTGTATGTGAGTTAATATCACAGAATATATATAATTATATTATGCAGAATGCGCACCACTATTCAAAAAGTTCCTTAGACATTGGCTCAAAAAAAAACCTTAATTTATTGGCAGTAAGTTTATTTATTCAAACAATTATAATTTCAGCAACACCTTTAATGCAAGGTGCCCTTTTTATTGTAGAGGTGAAGATATGAGGCCGCATTGGAAAGAGCATTGACGCTGAGGGGCATAATAAAAAAAAAAGTAAAGTTCCCTTAGCCCTAAGGGGCCATCGGGAACAGATGAAGTGTAGAATTCATCTGTTTCTATAACTTCGGCATATGAAGAGATTGTGTGGTGGTTAGCACAACGCCCAGCCGCCTTTACTTCCCCAACTTAAAAATCAGGTACCCATTTAAACCTGGGTGGACAGTCGAGTATCAACACCACTCGGCCATCCATCCCACCATGGGCCATAATTTTTTTTGCGACTTTATTCTAAATCACCTGACAAAGAGAGGGAGTATTACAGCATGGAAGAACCGAAAGTGGTCACCAGGCGGGCCCATGGTGGGGGCCAAATTCTAAGTGAGCAATTTGTTATTTGATTTTATTACGTTATATCATACGGAGATGGTGCCCAATGGGCCCCCCCTTCAGCGCTGTACATTCATTCGGCCATGTGAATATATTATGTTCATAACATAATTTCCGAGGCCCTCACTGCTAGAAAAGGTCAGTATGAAATACCACTTCGACACACACATACAAACGGTTACAAACACATACAGACTCAAACAAACACATACAGACACACATAAACACATACACACACAAACACATACAAACATAAACACATACAAACACACACAAACACATACAAACATATACAAACACAAACACATACAAACACAAACACACACATAAACACATACAAACACACACAAACACATACAAACACACACAAATACATACAAACACAAACACATACACACACAAACACACACATAAACACATACAAATACACACAAACACAAACATAAACACATACAAACACAAACACATACAAACACAAACACACACATAAACACATACAAACACACACAAACACAAACATAAACACATACAAACACAAACACATAAAAACACACACAAACACACACAAACACATACAAACACACAAAAACACATACAAACACAAACACATACAAACACAAACACATACAAACACACAAACACAAACAGACTTCATTCTTTTACGTTTTTACCACTACGCGGGGGCGTACTCCTTTGGGGACCCCCATTAAAGTGTCCCGAAAGTCCCACCAACAAACAAAAAAATCATTCAGGGTCAAAATAAATTTAAAAACAAAATCAACGGATCATGTAAAACCTCTTTTAAAAAAAACAAAACACGTAAAATACTGATGTGTCTTGGATTTTTCTTTGTATCATTCCGTGCAAAAATGGTTGCAATCAAACTGTCCCATTGTTAAACTGTTCTCCTATCTCCTCATATGGTTGATTGCTTCACATCCAACTGTCCCGTTGTTAAACTGTTCCACCTAGCGTCTCATATGTTCGTATCTTGTTACTTTTATTCTGTCTTTTCTACGCATTGAGCCATGATTGAGCATACTATGGGAACCGCTGCCATGGCTAGAATTTAAAAAAAAAAAAAATAAAAAAAAAAAAACAAATTCAAGAAAATGCTGCCAACCCTTTTCGTATTGATCATAGAAATCAAGTCAAATAAATCGATTAACAATATTAGCGGTGACATCAAATACTACGGAGCACGACGTGAAGTGTCTAGCTCTTGCTGGTGTAGCCGACATTATGCCATGCTGTTGTTGTTATATATATATTATAGAACTGCCAGTTTTTTTATTTATCATGCTATTTTAATTGCTTGTAAGTCTATCAAAATTATATGAATTGGGGGCGGAGTTGAGTGCACACACACACACACACATACACAAACACACATACAAACACACACAAAAGTCACAGAGAAAAAAGTAA
Source organism: Bulinus truncatus (assembly GCA_021962125.1). Lineage (NCBI taxonomy): Eukaryota > Metazoa > Mollusca > Gastropoda > Planorbidae > Bulinus > Bulinus truncatus. Next base: position 6,920,305 of record JAGDYQ010000015.1, read on the forward strand.
GGCACCTGTGGAAATGTCATTTAAATATAAAAATTAATACACACATTCATACAGAGATTTCTGTACACACATTCATACAGAGATGTTTGTACACACATTCATACAGCGATGTTTGTACACACATTCATACAGAGATGTTTGTACACACATTCATACAGAGATGTTTGTACATGAAGATAAACACATTCATACAGAGATGTTTGTACACACGTTCATACAGAGATGTTTGTACACACATTCATACAGAGATGTTTGTACACACATTCATACAGAGATGTTTGTACACACATTCATACAGAGATGTTTGTACATGATGATAAACACATTCATACAGAGATGTTTGTACACACGTTCATACAGAGATGTTTGTACACACATTCATACAGAGATGTTTGTACACACATTCATACAGAGATGTTTGTACATGATGATAAACACATTCATACAGAGATGTTTGTACACACATTCATACAGAGATGTTTGTACACCCATTCATACAGAGATGTTTGTACACACATTCATACAGAGATGTTTGTACACACATTCATACAGAGATGTTTGTACACACGTTCATACAGAGATGTTTGTACACACGTTCATACAGAGATGTTTGTACACACATTTATACAGAGATGTTTGTACACACATTCATACATAGAGGTTTGTACACACATTCATTCAGAGATGTCTGTACACACATTCATACAGAGATGTTTGTACACACGTTCATACAGAGATGTTTGTACACACATTCATACAGAGATGTTTGTACACACATTCATACAGAGATGTTTGTACACACATTCATACAGAGATGTTTGTACATGATGATAAACACATTCATACAGAGATGTTTGTACACACATTCATACAGAGATGTTTGTACACACATTCATACAGAGATGTTTGTACATGATGATAAACACATTCATACAGAGATGTTTGTACACACATTCATACAGAGATGTTTGTACACACATTCATACAGAGATGTTTGTACACACATTCAGGCAGAGATGTTTGTACATGATGATAAACACATTCATACACACATTCATACAGAGATGTTTGTACACCCATTCACACAGAGATGTTTGTACACACATTCATACAGAGATGTTTGTACACACATTCATACAGAGATGTTTGTATACACGTTCATACAGAGATGTTTGTACACACGTTCATACAGAGATGTTTGTACACACATTCATACAGAGATGTTTGTACACACATTCATACAGAGATGTTTGTACACACATTCCTACAGAGATGTCTGTACACACATTCATACAGAGATGTTTGTACACACGTTCATACAGAGATGTTTGTACACACATTCATACAGAGATGTTTGTACATGATGATAAACACATTCATACAGAGATGTTTGTACACACATTCATACAGAGATGTTTGTACACACATTCATACAGAGATGTTTGTACATGATGATAAACACATTCATACAGAGATGTTTGTACACACATTCATACAGAGATGTTTGTACACACATTCATACAGAGATGTTTGTACACACATTCAGGCAGAGATGTTTGTACATGATGATAAACACATTCATACACACATTCATACAGAGATGTTTGTACACCCATTCACACAGAGATGTTTGTACACACATTCATACAGAGATGTTTGTACACACATTCATACAGAGATGTTTGTACACACGTTCATACAGAGATGTTTGTACACACATTCATACAGAGATGTTTGTACACACATTCATACAGAGATGTTTGTACACACATTCATACAGAGATGTCTGTACACACATTTATACAGAGATGTTTGTACACACGTTCATACAGAGATGTTTGTACACACATTCATACAGAGATGTTTGTACACACATTCATACAAAGATGTTTGTACATGATGATAAACACATTCATACAGAGATGTTTGTACACACATTCATACAGAGAAGTTTGTACACACATTCATACAGAGATGTTTGTACACACATTCATACAGAGATGTTTGTACATGATGATAAACACATTCATACAGAGATGTTTGTACATGATACAAGGACACAAATGCCAGGAATGTTCGGTATTTTTTTTTCACCTAGTCTATTGACTAGACGGGATAACAAATTTACAGACAGTCAGACATCTATCTAGATAGATAGATAGATAGATAGATAGATAGATAGATAGATAGACAGAGAGAGAGACAGACAGACAGATAGATAGATAGATAGATAGATAGATAGATAGATAGATAGATAGATAGATAGATAGATAGATAGATAGATTAGAATAGAATAGAAGCGGTCACGAGTGAATTTGTTTACATGAAGGAATAAAACACAAGTTATTTCATATTTTCTTGTTTGTTATATAGACAGACTAAGAATTGGGTCACATTGAAACATAACACGGCTTAAGAAGGGTGTCAGGGCGAACAAAAAAAGGCACAGGGGAGAGGGGGCGGAATCGGGGAGCAGGGGGTAAAAGAGGAAGTCGGGGAGGAGGAGGAAGAGGAGAGATTTCATGGTGTCAAGTAAGAGAGGTAAAGAGGTGTTAAGATCTGTACGTCACAAACCTGGGACATGTACAGGCTACAGAAATACAAGACATTAATTCTTTTTTTGTCTCTCTCTCTCTCCCTCCCTCTCTCTCTCTCTCTCTCTCTCTCTTTGTATTTTTATATAAGTCTGCGTTTTGTTAATACATACAAGCGAATGGGCATGTATGCGAAAACGTCTGGGCTCTGGTTCTGTTCCCTGTGCAGTAGCGTGTGTTTGGATATGGGGGCGGGGGAGGGAGGAGGGGGAGAAGGGAGGTTAAAGGGGGTGGGGGGGCATCGGATGGGATGCATGGTTGCGTCGTTTTATTTGATCAAGTGTATTCTGAATTTATCTTGAGATTCTAATTGCCCGACTGTCACTGTGTTGTGGAGGGGAAATCGCCCGTCGGAGGACCCGGTGCCTCTGTTGTGCAATGAGAAAGGGTGGGTGGGGAGGGGGGAGGGCTCAGCTGAGGAGGTCTGCCTTGGGTACCACTTTTACGGTACTTTATACCAAACGATAAACATCGACCGGAGGTAAAAAACGAAATGTCTATGTTGGTTTGTAATTTCGGGATGTAATTACTGGCTGCATTTCTATTCATATTTCAGCCACTTTAAATTTTTTTTCCTTGCAGTTATGGATAGAGAAACTAGAGACATCCGAAGGCCCCCTATTTAACAAAAGGGCTCTTTATCATTTAAGGCATGCTCAGAGGACTCCCCCGTCAGATCCTTTTTTCCTGGACCACCCACCATCTTTTGAAATCTCTGCACAGGGCACCAGAATCTTACAGCAGTAGAAGTACGCTGATTGTTGTAGTAGTACAGAGGTTTTCAACCTTTTTTATGCTGCGGACCCCACAGACATTCCAAGCCAGGGTGGCGGACCCCCCCCCCATAGCCCAAAGCGGTAAGGGACTATTCACATATTATATAACGCTGAAGGGAGAGGGGGGTGGAGACATTTTTGCGTTATATAATATGTGAACGGCCCCTACGGCTGTGCCTGTTTTGCACTACAGCAAGATCTTCATTCATGTCCTTTGCCGCCAAGGCCTCGCGGTGAATCACGCAGTGGGTTGATACTATGTAAGGCGCTGCTTGTTTCCCTTGTGCGACTAAACCAGACTTACGGCCAGTGATTGCAGCAGCGCCGTCCGTGCACATGCTAGTCATGATTCTTCAAAAAATGCATCAAGTACACGGGAAAATTCTTCACCGGTTGTGCACCCCGGCAGCGATTTGCAATACAAAAAGTTTTCAACGAGTTCACCTTTACAGCAGTCTCAATCGTAAACCAACAAATGGGCTGCATTCGCAATGTCTGTAGTTCGTGAAGCTGAATTGAGAGTCTGATATGCTGAAGGCGTGCAATCAGTTGGCAGCGAACATCCTCAGACATGTCGGAAATTCGTCTACTCACTCTGTTATCAGACAGTGGAATGGCTTTCAGTTTTTGACTGTATTCCTTGCCTATAACGACTTTGCACATGTCGACCTCTGCCGGTATAATTAGCTCTTCTGCTAGGCCTATCGTATGAGGTTTTTTGGAGCTCGCTATTCATAATGCTACCAACTAAAAACGACGCTCGAAGAGATTTCTCGTTCACAGCAGTACAGGCCATCAGCTTGCCCTTCTGTTTCAAATCGAGCTCTTTCTGCCTCTCAAAGTATTCCTTCGCTTAACTGGCAAGTTTTAAATGTAGTCAAACGGCGCCTCAATTTCGTAGGCTTCATTGCATCGTTCGATAATGTTTGCAGCACACGACACAAAGAAGTTGATAAGCATCGTTTACCACTGTGGTGATGCCGAATGATATATATTCTGGATTATACTTGCACCGTTTTCTTTTTTGTTCATATTTGGCTGCTTGATCATCATAATCCTCCAGGTTCTGGTCAGTTTTCATCTTCACAAATTTATACATGCTACTATGCTTGCACAGTTTACTTTTATAAATATTGATAAACAAATGACAAAAAACGGTTTAGTCCCGTTGTCTCAGATCACACAGGGGAAAAAAATTAGAGACAAAGTTTCAGAGTAGAGAGGATTAGAGGAGGTAATTATCTGTACAAATATTTCACATTCTGAAAAATCCCTATTATTGCTCTGGCCAACTTTCATATTAAAAAATGTATTAAAAAATCTACTTCCAACAAAAACAATCTGTGGGTTTCATTTTAAATTAACATGTGAAGTGTACACCAGCAATTTCATATCAAAAACTTTTCTCTAAGGCCAAACTAGGCTTATAATAATTGTAACCACTGATTAACCAGACTATTTATCAACATTACACACGCTTGCGCAGATCAGGATGTTTTAAGTCATGTCAGAGCTCAATAAGTAAGAAATATTGCCAAGACGACAAGACTCAAAAACTCACTGCACAAGTACAAGTAGTATGCAGTCTAGTTAAGACTTCAGATGAAAATATAAAGAAATACCATCAAAGTTTTCAATTCTGCACATTATTGTCTGTGCTTGAAACATTGGTATAGCTAGTATTTTTTTGTTGAGATAAATCCTAACCAATCAACCAAACCAAGCAATACTTTATACTAGAAAAATCACTACTTTCATTGACTTGCCCACGGATCCCTTGGAAGCTCCTCGCGGACCCCCAGGGGTCCGCGGACCACAGGTTGAAAACCTCTGTAGTAGTACACTGATTGTTGTAATAGTACGCTGATTGTTGTAGTAGTACACTGATTGTTGTAATAGTACGCTGATTGTTGTAGTAGTACACTGATTGTTGTAGTAGTACACTGATTGTTGTAGTAGTGCACTGATTGTTTTAGCAGTTTAACTGATTGTTGTAGTAGTAAACTGATTGTTTTAGCAGTACACTGATTGTTGTAGCAGTTCACTGATTATTGTAGTAGTACAGTGATTGTTTTAGCAGTACACAGATTGTTGTGGCAGTACACAGATTGTTGGTCACCAGAATCTTATAGCCGTAGAAGTACACTGATTGTTGTAGTAGTAAACTGATTGTTGTAGTAGTACACTGATTGTTTTAGCAGTACACAGATTGTTGTAGCAGCACACCCATTGCTGTTCATGAATTTCCGCATTTATTGTTGACGGGTATAATTTCTAAGTATATGAAATCTATTTTCGAGTAATATATTCCCTTCTATGCTGTTTTGGTAACTTCTAAAACGATTTATTTTTATTTTATTACATTCCATAACTTTCTTAAAACTATTTCACAATTAGCGGAAACACGGGCAGCCAGCTTCCGGTTTTTTTTTTAAATGTAAGTGCTCCGTAGTAAAACAACAACAATTGTTAACTTCTTTTTAGAACTCCTTCCCTGCTTAGATCAAATGTAGAGGTATAATTTGTTGTTGTTTTATACACACATTAAATCCATCAGCACTTTAATTCAACACACAGACACACACACGCGCTATCCCCCTCCCCACACACACAGAGTTTAGTTTAAACAAAGCCGAGAAATGCAAGAGGTCATAATGAAATATGAAGCTGTAAAGTATGAAGCATTCACATTTAAATCTATGACATATAAAGCTATCAAATATAAGCCTATCGAATATAAACCTAATAAGCCTATCAGTTATATATAAAGCTATCAATTATAAAGCAATCAGTTATAACACTATCAAATATAAACCCCATGAAATATAAAGCTATCTAACATGATATAGCTATCCAATATAGAGCTATTAAATATACAACAATCAGGCGAAGGTTTTGTTGAAATATACTTTACAAAAAGCTGTTGTGTTTTTTGCTGTTCATTATTTAAGAATCCAGTGCCGTGTCAAAGATATTGATGCGATTGTCATTTCTGATACAAAATGTGTTTCCGTACATGATTTATTGTCGTCTGCTTCTTCCCCGAAATCCCCCCTCGGTGCTCAATCCTTTCAGACTGTCAGCTCTTTCATCCATTTCCCCCCCCCCACCCCCATCACATCAAAGGAAAATGTTATATACCGATCACAGATTATAGACCCAACTGAAAGATCTGTGGATATCTCAGGTTAAAAAAACAAAAAAAAAAAAAGTTTTTAATCATAACTATAAAAAACTCTCGAACAGAAAATATGACAATGTATAAGAAATAACTGAAATTAAAAAAAAAATCAGGTGTAGTACATCCCTTGCTAATAAAGAGTACCCATAAATAGGTATAAAATAATGGTTGATAAAGAGCAAGAAGAGGGTTTTGAAGAAGGCTGGGGGGGGGGGTGAGGGCAGGGGGTGTAAATACATGTTATGAAAAGGAAAAAAAAACAACGGTTGCTATAGACGCCATCTTTCACAAAGTAAAGTGCGAATTATCTCCCCTACGTGACCTCTTAGCTTATAATTCCTTTCAGAGGCCGCGCTCACGACAATAGGGCAAAGGAGAAGAGGGGAGGAAGGTAAATCCAGATGAACGTGACGCCAAGCAGGGGGCTGATAAAATCTCATCGGATCCCGGGTCTCACCCGCGGGACCGTCACCTGGTTATTTATTGTGTACTTAAAGCGAGCGGCCCCCCCCCACCCCCACCCAGGATTTCTGGTCAGTTTGCTCAGCCCATACCTTGATGCCTCCCGCTTCCTGGGGAACAATGAGGACGGGAGAGTGACTTTGAATGGGAGGACACAAGGGTTCAAATCCAAGTTTCCGTGTACAGAAGACAGGACTGCCAGCTCCCAAAAGTCTTTCTTTCTTTCTCTGACACTTTCTCTATTGCAACCACTTTTCCCCGCTCTTTTATACATAGTATCAAGAAGCAATGCCGGATTTAGGCTCTTGAAGGCCCAAGGGTTTTTTTAGAAACAGTTATGTCCTGCTTGATAAATCCTTCTATATTGACACAATTTTTCTGTTTCCAGAAGATGCAAAGTTATTTTTAGATTTTTTTTTGTCCTTTTCTTTTTGTCTGAAGTTGGCTATGAAAAAACCGCGAGGGATCTTTATCGTCTGGTAAACCAGTTTCCTTTTTTAAGGGCCTGAAGCTAAAGGCCTTATTAGCTTAATGGGTGATGTGGCCCTACATAAATCTAAACCTTGAAATCCGAATTAAATCAATATCTGAGAGTTGTTCAAGTTCTGAAGCGTTCGAGTTTAAAGTCAGTTATTTTCTATATAAATCATATAAAATTATTGAATTCGTATTTTAGCTGCTACAACGGTGAAGGCCAAAGTGGCTTTTGGAACCGTCTATAAAAAAATTCTCCAAAGAAAAACCAAGGAATAAAACAAGTTATAATCAAATGTCATTGCGTTAACCTGACCGTGGCTTTATCTCAGGCAGATATGTCCAAAAACAATCAATGAACTCATTATTGGAAGTATCCATGCAATTTGCTGTTGCTGTACTTTGCTTTGTGTGTTGTTTTGTATGTTGTTGCATGTTGTTGCGTGTTGTTGTGTGTTGTTGTGTATTTTATTGTACGTTATTTTGTATTTTATTGTAAGTGGTTGTTGAATGTTGTTGTTGTGTGTTGTTGCGTATGTTGTTGTATGTTTTTGTTGTATGTTGCTGAATGTTGTTGGGTGTTATTGTATGTTGTTGTGTGTTGCTTTGTATGTTGTTGTTGTTGTGTGTTGTTTTCATAAAGTAAAAAAAAAACAACATCTGTATAAGCAAAAAAAAAACTCTTATCAAAGGTTGGCCCGAAAATAACTTTTTGTCAAATTTTTTTGGAGCATTTTGTTTTTTTTTTTGTGTGTGTTTCCTTTGACTTTAAAACAGCACAGAAAAAAAATTCATGAATATATGACTTTATTTAGTACTGCCTCATCGACACTGAAATTTTTAATAATTTTGAATGAATTTTGAATGTGAGTATGTATATATAAAGCACACAGTAAATGATACAAGGTTAAGGAAAGTTTTAGAAAAATCTATGCAATTGTAGAAGGTTCTGGAAGGTTCTATGAAATCGCTAGAAGAATCTAGAAGCTTCTAGAAAAACGTGGCAAACTTGAGAAGGTTCCGGGAAATTCTAGAAAACTCTAGAAGTTTTGATTTTCATACAAATAGCCAGCTTGACCAGTTGTGGCTATATAAATATTCATTTAGTTATGACTACTAGGTCGAAAATTGTTATTCATTTAACTGGCATAGAAGTTGACACAACTCCTGTTTATTGAGCTAGGTACTTCCCCTAATTTAAACTACTTGCCAATGGTATGTTTACAAACACAGCTGTCTGGTTGACATTGGGTAGAATTTTTTCATGAGGACATACTAATGTCCATTGAGCTAGGTACTTCCCCTCATTGAGCCTACTGGCCAATGGTATGTTTACAAACACAGCCGTCTGGCATTTAAGTTGGTACAATTTTTTCATGACCTATTTCTTTGCTTGTATACTGTCCAGTGGACATGCCAATATTTATTGAGCTAGGTACTTCCCCTAACTGAGCCTACTGGTCAATGGTATGTTTACAAACACCGCCGTCTTCAATAAGACATTTGGGGGTAGTACAACAAGACCGGATGTGCTGCTATTTAAGTGCTTTAAGACATTTTGACCAAAAATAAGACAGGCAGAATTTAGTATATGTCACGATGTTCGACTGGAGCAAAATCTCAAGCCATTAAAAGAAGAAGTCATCACATTTTGTTCAAATATCCTCCAAATGAAAGACAACTCAAGATATTTTCCATGTGAAGATTACAAAGCACTTCTTACTCTGAATATTATCTTCTTGGGAGGAAATGAACCCCCTTCCCCTTTGGGGTGCGTTTTCGTGTTCCATGCAAAATGGATGTCTAAAATAATTCAAGCTGACTAAGCATGACGACAGATCAATTGCAGAATTTGGTATCTTTGCATCCTTGGTTTACATTAAAGTTTGGATTCAGTGTCCCATTCCAGCAGACGCACTTCTGAATGATCTGGATTTCATCAAGCTTCTTATTGATTATAAGAATTTTTCTCCCGCCATGTCTCAGACTACATTGAAAACGATTGGCCGACATCTCTGGTACCATAGTGCAGAACTTATTCCTCTGGTTCTCTTTTCTCAACTTGTTTCAGTGGATGAGAAAAACAGCCTTGCTGCTTGTTTGAGGCAATTCATGGAGAAATCTTCCGATGATCAGAAAGATGTGCATCCACAGCACAAATGATCCTTTAGCACTTCATAATGAGAAATTCAAGGATTTTGTGACCTCGTCATCGCTGATCTTCTTTAATGCTCTTCTGCTTCCCACAAATTTTCTCATGACTGATTCTCTCACCTAACAACAAACTCCATCCTTTCAGCAGGGTTGTTAGTCTCGAAGTATCGGTATCGACCAATATAGTATCGGCGATACTTTTTAGTATTGGTTGCTGTATTGCCGATCCTTTTTGTATCAAGTATTGATTTGTGTATCGCCGATACATTTTGAACGAAAAAATTTCGATACTCGATACCAATACTTTTCTATTGCCAATATTAGCTATTTGCAAAAAAACAATAATGATTTTAATACATTGTTTTAAGAGTAATCTACATAAATTCTTCACTACTAGTATTCATAGCTTAAAGATAAATTGGCTTCAGTTAATACTGTCTGTACAACTACCGATTGCTGGACTTCCAGACGAAGAAGTTTTATTGGTGTTACTGTGCCTTGGTTAGAACCTGAGTCACTTGAGCGAGAAAGCTGCTGATTGGCCGTGCGTAGAATAGTTGGCCGACATACTTATGATTTAATTGCCAAAACACTAGAAGCAATCAACAGAGAATTTGAAATAAGTGACAAAATTTCTTTCACTGTAAGAGACAGCAGATCTTTTAAAATTGTACTTTGACATTGTATTGTATTGTTTTTACTTTTTTTTTTTTTTTAATTTGAAAAACTTGCACTCATTATATTTTAAATAAAAATATTTTGTTTTTCTCAAAAGTATTGGTATTGTATTGGTATCGATTTTGGCAATACATTTTTACTTAAGTATTTGTATTGGTATTGGCGATACTATTTTCATGAAGTATTTGTATTGGTATTGGCGATACTATTTTCATGAAGTATTGGTATTGGTATTGACGATACTATTTAAGAGTATTGTTAACAGCCCTGCCTTTCAGAAGGCAACAGCAGTGGTCTCTTCCTTGAAAGTTGTCAATGACTGTGCCGAGCAGGGGATTGCACTGGCGTCATCATTCAACCCATCTCTCACCAAATCAGAGGAGGAAAAGCAGTACTTGCTCCAAATTGTTGAACAACATCGCAAAGAGTTTCCAGATGCAACAAAATAAACTGTGGTGAAGAGATCGTAACTTGAAGACCTTCAGGATTCAGAAAGCACAAACTAAAAAATTTTAAAATGTATTTTTGAATGGCATACTTAGAACTACTCTGCAATACAGTCAGGTTAATGTGTCATATAACTAGTATTATTTTACTGTTTATTTCCTACTGTGTAATATAATTGTTCTTTGTATTTAAAAAACAGACTTTTTAAATCTTGCAAAATTTTCATTTAATGCAACTGCCGAATACCATAAAACACGAGATAACAAGTGCACTGAGGCAGTATTTATAGGAGCCCAAATGGTGTAAAATTCGGTATATACATGTTTTAAATCCCAGTGAACCAGAAAACTAAAATGCTCATGATAAAAAAATCAACTTTATTTTTTTCCATTATAAATTGATTGTATATATATATATATATATATATATATATATATATATATATATATATATATATATATATATAAATGTTTCATGTTTCATGTTGTAGTAGAAGACCTTCATTTTATACCCACTTTCCCCCAGCCTAAAATGTTGCCGGTAGAGCCCTGCACATTCTAAAGCAGGCATTTACCAAATCTTCCTTATCATTACCCGTCCCTTTATTTTGAGGGTGGAGGGGAGTATGTGTGTGTGTGGTGTGTGTGGGGGGGGGGGTGGGAGTAACCAGTTATGACCAAAACACAATTAAGCTACCTACAGGTACTCGTCATTTGACCTCCGACTTTGGTCGCTGCTGACTATCAAAACATAACAATAACTCGATTTTTACGGGGAAAAAAAAGCTTTTTAAAACCCAGTTCCTCCTCCCATCCTCCCTCCCTTCAACCGCCCCGATAGGTAATTTGTCACAGCGATGACAATTATCACTTTACCGCCGCGCTGACGTATTGGTCGTCTGCTTAGTCCGCTTGTGTTGATCTCTTCCATTTTAATGGGTTTTTGTCCGTTCGGTTCCGATAAGAATGTACGAGAGAGAGACAAAGAGAGAGAGAGAGAGAGAGAGAGAGAGAAAGAGAGAGAGAGAGAGATGTATCCCCCCCCCACCCACCTATCCCGTGAGGGGGGATGGTGGAGTTTTTGATAGGTATGGTTGTTGTTTAAGAATAGGGATGGGGGTACAACTGACGTTTGTTGTTTTTTTTTAAACATATATATATATATACATATCGTCTGCTAAACACTAAAACACTGTATGTATGTATGTCACGAATCGGGGAAACTTTAGATGTCTGACCTCACATTCATTATACACACACACACACACACATACACACACACACACACACCTAACATAATCGAACAACAGTTTTTGGCCTCACCCCCCCGGCCCAATTAAAAAAAAACCGTACCAACAAACACACACACAGTGAAACACAGTTACACAGAAGGTCCCTCCAACCTCCCTACCACCCTTACAGGTCTAACCGCTACCGCGCCCCCCCCACCCCCTACAGGACTACGGCAGTCTCTACTAATGAAGGATGAGGAAGGCCGCAACGTCCGCCCGCTCGAATGTCAAGAATCCATTAAGGCCTTTTGTAAAATGTCATGGACGGGAGATTGATCAACTGGTTTCCCTAACCCCCTCCCTCTCCCCCTCCCCACCCCACACACCTTTCCCGTTTCCCCTTTTTCCACCCCCCCCCCTTCCAAGCCCAGTTTTTTTATTTATCCCCCTACCCCCCCCCCCTCACCACTTTACAAAAAAATAAATTGAAACTTAAGGCAAATGTCTAGCCCTGACGTACCCCCCCCCCCGTGTAAAAGTATTGAATCGCTCCCCCCGTATGTTACCCCCTCCCCCCCCCCAGATTGCAAAAAACTTGGGGGTCTAGTGGTGTGGTCCTCACGGGTTTCTTTTTCAAAAAGTCTAGCGCGCGTCTGTCTCATAGTGTGGTCCCTTTTGTCCCCCCCGACGGTTCTCAAGTTTCAATCTGTTATAAGGACCCTTCTTCAATTCCTTTTATTTATTTTTTTTAATCTTTTGCAATTCAATTTATCGCTCGAGACCTTTCGCGGTCTTTTTTTTTTTGTTATTATTATTAAAAATAAAAAAATATCTGTAGCGATTTTCTTTTGAAAGATGAACTCCGGAAGTAAAAAAGTTTTCTGGTAATAAAAATATCGATCGATCAATTTGGTTTTTTTAAGTTCAACTAATTCTTTTTTTTTTATTTTTTTTTTTGTATGTTTGTCAAGTTGTGTTTGATCATGCAATATGTGATAAGATTGTATGGCTTATTTTTAATGGATATGAGCAGTTGGAAATTTGGGAAAGGGTTGAAAAAGGGCTCGTTTTTGTTTTTATATTTCGTGATACACGCTCAGTGGCGTAGTGCCCCCCCTCGAGCGCTACTCACAAAGGGGCGCCAATGCAGGGACGAGGCGTGAGTGTTGCCGGTCTCTTAGAGAAAAAATGTATCGATGTTTTTTATGCTATCTACAAAGCACAAACGAACAAAGATTTATATATATTTTTTATAAAGTATTGGATTAAAAAAACATATAAGATTTATATATAACTGATGTTTTATATGTTTAAACTTGTCTTCACTTTATTATGAAGGATTATGCTAACTATATTCGATTAACACAGTGCCATTATATAGAGAGTTAAGCTCGCTGCGCCACTGTATGTACACGCTTGATATTTCGTAGGGAACAGGGTTGATGTTTATCTGGTGGTGAAGTACGAGCTAGGGGAGACTTTTCACGGTTAGACAGTGCCGAACCTAGGAATTTGGCGGCACGGGGGGGGGGCGCTTGGCCTCTTTAGGGGCCCCTACATTTTTACATTCGACACCACGACATGAGATAATGTACTTTATATTTTATGTATATAAACAATTTTGCCCCCCCCCTCAAGCTGGGGTCTGGGGGTGGGGGCTTTCGAATTTGAACCTCCCTTCCTCCACCCTAGGTACGCCTCTGTGGTTATATAGGCCTAACGCCGCGCACGGTATTAATAGATTGCGCCACTTCTCAGAAAAAAATAATGTTCACACACATATCTATAAACCGCCAGAATGTGTATGTGAAGCCTAATTGTTAGCGTGCATAGAACAGTGTTGCTACGGTTTCCAAGGAACGGGACTCCGTAATTATTTTTTTCCGGGGTCCAACTATAGATGCGCATGCGCTCTAGCGCTCTAGACGGAGTTTATTTTTTTTACGGCTGTAGATGTGCGAATGCGCGATAGCCGGACTCCGAATATTTTGTTTCGGGGTCCGGCTATAGATATTGCTCCTAACCCTATCCCTAACCCTAACCCCCTAACCCTAACCCCATAACCCCCTAACCCCCTAACCCTAACCCCCTAACCCCCTAACCCTAACCCCCTAACCCTAACCCTAACCCTAATCCTCATCCTAATCCTAACCCTAACCCTAACCCTATTCCTAATCCTAACCCTAACCCTAACCCCGAAAACAAACAAGCAATTAAGCCTGTTCCATTCTGGACACAGGACGTGTTAGCGCATTTTCGTGTTATGTATCAGTACGTTTGTTAGCTTTCAGTAAATATTTGTAAATTTTGGAAATGTTTATAAATTCAATTGTGTAATGCATACATCTGTAAAAAAAAATTATAAAGACGTTTCTTTATATTTGAAAAAAAATTATTGTCTCTTAAATCTAACTACAAGTGGTTTGTGGTTACTGAAATAGGACTCATAATTGAAAACATTCGAAATTATAGTCATTTAATCGTCCGAAAACTCCGTCAATTGTTGCATAGCTCTGATACTTTCAATTAAACTCAGAACACAAGCTTACTATTTCATTTGATGAGTTTCTTAATAAATCTTGGTGAAACTACGTGCTGCAGTATTTCGCACCAAATGAATGGGTTATTGAACGTACAAGGTGTATATATAATATATAAGCCCCTTAGGAGCCCTGAAGCCCGGCCCTCAGAGGTCCTATCGCAAAATGAACTTTTGATGTACACATGGCAGGCCAAGACCTACAAAATGATATATACATCATGGGTCTAGGACTTATAGTTGCTGAGATATAGCGCTCCTTTATTAATATAGCTTATATAGTAAAAAACGGTACTAAGCCCCCTTTTACGGCCCTGAGAGGTCAGATCGCGAAATGGAAAAAAGTCATTTCTTGGCAGGCCAAGACCTACAAAATGATATATACATCATGGGTCTAGGTAGACCCCTCAGCCGGCGCCGATCGCCGGCTACGCCGCCGAATTTTCGTCCGCCGTAAATCCGCCGAAAAATATGCGGCGCGCCTCATTAGCCGCCGTATTACGTTCGCCGTTATATTAACTGTCGCATAACTTAATCTTGTTGCACATGGCCTTGCTGACAAAATCAGCTCTGTCTTGAAAAGCTTTTCTGTTGATCACAAAATACTAGCTGCCATGATGGTGCTGCAATTATGATAAAGACTTCAAAGCTTTTGAAGGTTGACTTTTATCAGCACTTTTCAGCACACGTATTGCACCTTAGTACTACCGACAGCATCAATAAAAATGAAGAATTTCAAGAGCGCAATTATAGAAGACGATGCAGCATTCGCAGAGGATAAAGAAATGATAAAGACCCTGAAAGAAGTCATGTCTTCAGTGTGTATATTGCTTCTTGTAGATGATCAGCTCAGTGCATCAATAATGGATGCCTCTGAGAGCAGCACTAACGCCATAAATGACAGTCATAGACACAATCATAAGTCAGTGAAGGCATCATGTCCAACGCGTTGGAATTCAGCACTGATGATGATTCAGTCATACTTCACTTGAAAAGATGATGATGATAAAACTGTTTATTTTTCTGTTTTAAATAATAAAACTTTTCCCCAAGTATTGTAAAATTGTTTTATTGCTCAAGTTTTATCAATTCAATATTGTCTAGGCGTCAGCCGAATTTTAGCCAAATATTTCGTAATCTGTCAAAAATTAGCCGAAAATCAGCCGCAAATGTCAATTTACTCAATTTATGGTCAAATTCGGCTACGCCGGCTATCAGCCGAAAAATTATGTCAGCCGGCCGAAACTTTAAAAAAATTCGGCTGGCAGGTCTAGGTCTAGGACTTATGGTTGTTGAGATCTAGGGTGATGACAGACAGACAGACAAACAGACAGACAAAACGGGGACAATAGAGCATTTTTTTTCGAAAATGCTCTAAAAATATGCAATAAATAATAAGCAGTCCGTCTGCCGCGCATGCGCATCTATAGCTGGACCCCGAAAAAAAATAATACGGAGTCCCGTTCCTTGGAAACCGTAGCCACTTCCTGAAATCAGTTTAATCATGTCCCTCCCTCCACTTACAATTAGCACAGAAAATAACATTTTCATACATAGTTATAATTGCTAAAAAATGTGTGCTGCTTGGCGCTACATTTTTTTTTCCGCGCAGAGGTTTTTGTGCTACTTTTGTTCCCAAAAAAAAAACACTTCCTGGCAACACTGCAGGCCGCGAGCAGGTTCCGAAAATCAGCAGCGTAACAACATTGGTAAGCCTCCCGTGGTGCCTCCATGGCCATTGAACTATCGGTTATGGTGGAGATGAAAAGAAGGGAAACGACGAAAACAGTCCCTGACAGAGGTGTACCTTAGGGTGGGGGGGAGAGGGGGGTCCAAATTTAAACTCCCCCGGGCCCCATCTTGAAGGAGGGGGGGCACCAAAATTATTTTTGACAGTAAATATTAAGTACAATATCTCATGTCATGGTGTCGAATGACATAATTGCACGGGCCCCCAAAGAGACTAAGCCCCCGGGCCCCCCATATCCCTAGGTTCGGCACTGCAGTCCCGTGGTTATTTTTACAGGAACTAAGAGATAAAAAAATTTCATCCTTACAGGGACATTACAGTTCAACATTAGCACAGTAATCTTTGATGGGTGCGAAATCCATACCACCCAAATCTGAAGCGGGCCCCCCCCTAGAGGGCTGGAGGCGAGCCCCAATTTTAATAAATTAATTTTGTTTACTGAAAGAACTCAGCTTTCACCTTTTCCCCCCACCCCTCACCACCACCACCACCACCACCACCACCACCGCTCCCTTTCTACCGGTCAGTGGCGTAACTAGGACAGGGGGAGGGGGGTCCAAATTCGAAAGTCCCCCCCGGGCCGCAGGTTGAGTGGGGGCACCAAAAGGAGTGTCCGAAAAAAATAGTTTTATCATATATAATAATACTCATTTCCAGTGTGCGTTAAATCGAAAGTAAAGAATTAATACAACAGTATTACAGTTTAAAATACAACCATGAAAAAAATCGGATCCGCCCGAAACCAAAAAATAACCTAGCCTACCGATCAAGCATAAGGGGATATAACTCTATGCAAAGGTTTTGCAGGGTACAGCTAGTATTAAATATTAAGTAAATTATCTCATGTCGTGATGTCGAATGTCACAATGCAGCCCCCCTCCCAACCCCAAGAAGCTAAGCCTCCCCCCGGGCCCCCCAAAACCCTCTAGGTCCGCCACTGCTCCCGGCGCGATATGTAAGTATCACCCTTGGTAAACAAGACTCACAGTCCAGCAATAAAATGTCACTGTTGTGCCACAGTCAGAGATCTCCAAAAAAAGCCGTATGTATGTGTTTGATAACGCACACACACACACACACACATGTACATAGAACAACATAAGGAGGGGTCTCGTCTCAAGGGGGGAACACAAAAAGAGTCAAATTCAATGGGTGGGGAAATACATGACTGATCTTGAATCATGCTGTCCCTCCTTTTTACAAATATATAAAATAAAAAAAAAATAAAAAATTTTCTAGTACATGCATGAATTGTTTTCTTTCATTTGCAACATTACTGTATTAGATTTTTCTTTTTTAAAATCTTGGTGCTGAAAACTGGTGGTATATCAGGTATGCTAGGAATGTGAAAATCACGAGTTAAATTTTTTTTTTAATATTGAATAAGAACAAGACATGTTTTTTTTTTTAAGAAGAACCTTACCCTGTGTAGCACATCGCTTTTTTTTAAAAAATAAAATAACGTTTCGTGGATTTGTCATGGCAGTGTTACTTACACCATGAAAGGGAGGTAACAACGTGCCTAGCTGAGATTGGAAGATATAATAAGTTAGAATCGTGTTGCGTAACATTTTATTAAGGGAACACAAAAAAAAAAATATGTTATTGAATAGAGATTCCATTTGCTTTGTCCACTCTGGAATTTCCGTTTGGATTATTTGATTTCTTATTAATATAATTATACTATCAGGAAAAAAAAGTAATAATTGGGGCGCGCAGTGGCGTAGCGAGCTTAACACCCGCCCGGGGCACAATACCTATTTAGCGCGACCTCCCCCACCCCACCCCCATTTGTTAAACCATATAATATTATATGTAAAATATACCATTTGGCGCCCCTGTGTGAGT
The DNA here is from genome assembly GCA_021962125.1 of Bulinus truncatus. Classification (NCBI taxonomy): domain Eukaryota; kingdom Metazoa; phylum Mollusca; class Gastropoda; family Planorbidae; genus Bulinus; species Bulinus truncatus. Next base: position 6,938,439 of record JAGDYQ010000015.1, read on the forward strand.
AGCGCCCGGGGCATGATGCTCCCTTGCCCCCCCTCACTACGCCACTGGGGGCGAGATAGGGTGGTGGGGGCGGGGGAGGGTATGAACCCAGGTGGAGAATAGACTTGGGTTCACTTCACGCCACCTACACTAGTTCTTAAATCTTGGGTTCACTTCTCGTCACATACAGTAGCTGTTGATAGACTTGGGTTCACTTCTCGTCACATACAGTAGCTGTTGATAGACTTGGGTTCACTTCTCGTCACATACAGTAGCTGTTGATAGACTTGGGTTCACTTCTCGTCATATACAGTAGCTGTTGATAGACTTGGGTTCACTTCTCGTCATATACAGTAGCTGTTGATAGACTTGGGTTCACTTCTCGTCACATACAGTAGTTGTTGATAGACTTGGGTTCACTTATCATCACATACAGTAGCTGTTGATAGACTTGGGTTCACTTCTCGTCACATACAGTAGTTGTTGATATAATTGGATTCACTTCTCGTCACATCTTGCAGTGATGAGTTTTGAGTTGCCCTTGAATAACGACTTTTTAAAGCCTGCCAGTTTAACTGCTTTTAACATTCTAATAATGGACGTTACACTCCCAGTTGTGGTGGGGATAAAAGAAGGGCACGGCAAAGCCTATAAATTTGGGGGTGGGGATTTTGTTGCTGTGTGGCACTTTGGTAGCTAGCCGGATCTTCGTGCAGAGGTTTACGGGTTCCACTATTAGCCAGTCGCAGTCACCTACATATGTCTCCCGTTGCGCTTCCTTGGCCATTGCACTATCGGCAATAGACCTTTCTCACTTGTATTCCTGCGCGTCAGCTGTCTTTGTGAAAGGGTTATAATGGGCTTCCGGTCGCTTTATTTATACTTGATTAATACTTAGCTCGATTATTTTTCCTACTTTTTTTGTCTAATATATGATAAAATGACTTTAAATTTAATACCAAAATTTAATTTTTGTGATGTTGACAAGTTTTTAAAGTCACAAAATATCCCGATATCAGAGACAGAAGTTACGAAGGGTTACAAATACTTCTCTGAGAAGTATGTCCATGACATGAAAAGTTACATTTTACACTAAAATTGTTATTTAAAGTTTTTATAATTGACGATTAGGGTTACCAGCAGGCCCGTAGCGTGCGGGGGGGGGGGGAGCAGGGAGGCCAGGCCCCCTGCTTATTTGCTCTACTTAGTAAAATGTATTACCTGCCCCCACCCCTGTTATTGCCTTGCCCCCTGCTGTAAAATGTCTGGCCCCTGCTGTAGAATTTTCACGCTACGGAGCTGGTTACCTGTTTAGGGATAGATACGCCCATGCTCATGTACATTATATTATTTAACCATGATTGTTAAAACAGTATATTTTTGGTTAGCATATATTGTGCGATAGATAGTAATTAAAACTCGGTAGTAAAAGGTTTGAAACTACTACCTCATATTCAGTGGTGCAACCAGCGAAAAGTGCTGGGGGGGGCTCACATATTGAAAAAAGACAGTTTGACAGTTTAACAGTCTTTTTAGTAACTTTATAACGTAAAGTATGGATTGATGATTTGGTCTGGGGGGCCTCAAGCCCCCCCTCGGTTGCGCCACTGTTCATTATGCTGAGGTGATGGTCAATGTGTTATTTTTCTTAAATAAACAATATACAGTTACAGACCTTAGCTCTACACTAGGAAATGTAGTCAAACTATCAGCGAGATGCTATAGAAGCCAGAGAAAAAATCACGAACCTCATAATTTACAGGTAAAAGGAAAAACATATGATATTATAATAAAATATGTTACTTATTTAATATTTTTTAAAATGAAAATATCTGGTGATTTTTTGGTGCGAGAAGGGAATTTATATATGTACAGCCAGATACAAATGTTTGAAAAATGACAAATTAACAAAAAACATAGCCTTTTGATCAAGGAAGTCGGACTACAATGAGTCATATTCAAAATGTCAACTTTATACATAGGTATACAATTGTACTTTTTTACTGAGTTGAAGTTGTTTGCATTAAACACATGTTTAACTGTTTACAGACAGCCCATTAAAATATTAAGATTAAAATGTCGAGAGCATACACTAGCTCTAGTGTTAGCAGCGGTCTTTAATTATAAAAATTATATCGTATAGTATTAAAAATCAGAAAAACATTGTTATAGTTTTAACATTTAAGATAATAATAAATAATCACACTGAAAAATATATTATATTTTGATTATTTGATTTTCATGATTAAAATTTAAAAAATAGCGGCAACAGAAATTTATTATTCGCAAATTCAAGTACATTAATTGGTACCGGAAGTGTAACTAGCCCCTCTAAACAAACAATTCAGTAAGGGGACTACTTTATGAGAAAGGTCTATAGTCGGGATGAATGATTGGCACCGAAAATACCGTTCCATCAGTGGTTTATTTATAGGATCTAAGAGATGAACGTCACACTACCTCCGGGAATTGAAAAAACCAAAAAAAAACAACTTTTGAACATGTTTTCTGTAATGACTGTTAAACCGTTTTGAATATGTTTTCTGTAATGACTGTTAAACCGTTTTGAACATGTTTTCTGTAATGACTGTTCAACCGTTTCGAACATGTTTTCTGTAATGACTGTTAAACTGTTTTGAACATGTTTTCTGTAATGACTGTTAAACCGTTTTGAACATGTTTTCTGTAATGACTGTTCAACCGTTTCGAACATGTTTTCTGTAATGACTGTTAAACCGTTTTGAACATGTTTTCTGTAATGACTGTTAAACTGTTTTGAACATGTTTTCTGTAATGACTGTTAAACCGTTTTGAACATGTATTTAAAAATGACTGGTAACCCCTGCAAATTCGTTTGAACCACATGTTAATTATTACTATATTATTTTAACAAGTTCAAATGATGACTGCTTTGATCATTCTAGTGACAGCTGCTAAACTGGTAAGCGTACAATGTTTCTGACTGCTTATCTGTCTTGCAAGCAGCTATTTCTTTTTAATAACAACAACTTAAGCTAATTTAAATAATGAAAGCTAAACGACTTGGTATAGATTCTGACTTACTTGAGTCGTTTGGGTTTGAATCCAAAAACTTCACTGTACCCTATTGGCTTATGGGGTCGAATCTATAAATTCTACTGCGCCATATCGGCAAGGGTTTGAATCTATAAACTTTACTGCGCCACATCGGCTTACTTTCGAATGCATACATTTTACTGCGCCCTATCGACCCGGGTTAGAATCAATACATTTTACTGCGCCCTATCGACCCGGGATATAATCAATACATTTTACTGCGCCCTATCGACCCGGGATATAATCAATACATTTTACTGCGCCCCATCGACCCAGGATAGAATCAATACATTTTACTGCGCACTATCGGCGTGACAAGTGGAGCGGGATCAAACCGCTAAACGACTCTAGTTATCCATGCCCCCGTGGTGCCTCTGTGACTATTGTCTCTACGGTCATGGTAAGGATGTTAGAAGGAAACTATAAAAATAATATAAATAAAAAAACTGTACATTTGGTGGCTATAGGATTTGAAACTCGACAAGCCAGTGATAGTTGATTTCCATTTTCCCATGACGCGGCCAACATGACGTGGCACTGCCAGACAAAGCGAGCTGAATTAAATCATATTCTTACAAAAAAAAATTCTAAACCCAACCCTCGCTTAAAATATAAACAGCAGGTCACCCAAACATCTCATTCTTATAGAATTCGACAAATATTGACTCTTTAAATGACGTGAATGGGTTTTGAAAGATTCTAACCTATGTCAACCAGTCATATAATTTTTTGTTAGCTTCTTGGCAAATACTCTACCAAATTAAGAACTGATATCCTGCTAATATAAAATGACGGTTGAACTGTTTGGCCATTTATTTTTTTTTTTCATTCTGTCTAAGGTTTTTATTAGCGAATAAAGCCCAGCATAAATCTGCCATGCACGACAACTGCTTTAACTAAACCGTCATACCTTCTTCTCAAGACAATGATTGCTAATTACAAGATTGTTTTGGTAGTCATGGTACGGCCTGATCAGAATTTAAAAATTGACAAGTTTGTCTAACATGGGGGTTTCATCTCTATGGTGATAAGTTTGGGCTTTTCAAAGATAAGGGGGAAAAAAATGTCTTTGGTACAGTTGACATTTTGAAAGCAAACTTTTAGACTGACGATCTAAAATACTAAATCATCTCGGAATGTTTTTTTGTTTTGCGTTGCGGTTAATTTCTCACTTGATTCAACAAAGATTCTCACATTATCTGCAGTAATACCTCTGATTTTAAATTAGTGGAGATTATGTTTTACATGTACGATTTCATTTCGTTACCATTATATCTCTTATAACTTATTGAAAGAGAATTATTCTATCCCGTTTTCTTTCTCTCTACCTCCCTCCCTCTCTCTCTCTCTCTCTCTCTCTCTCTCTCTCTCTCTCTCTCTCTCTCTTTTTACTTCCGCACTCTAAATCCCATCCCGTCTCTTTCTCTCTTACATATAAAAAGTACCAGACAAAGTAAAGACAAACACACATATATAATTATAACCATTCACAAATTCGCTAAAACTCTCCAACCAAACTGTTCTTTCATGGTCTGAAATATTAGTTTGCATGTGTGTATTTTATTTTTCCTTGTTTGATTGTTTATATCCTAAGTCTATTGAGCTTTTGACGTACAAACATTCACAAACGATCACTACAATTTCAGACTGATACATACGAAATCTAATAGGTTGGTTGTAAATATTTGAAAGTTTTTTTCTGAAATCCCCCCCCCCTTTTTTTTCCCTGATCCCTATTCAAATCATTCATGTAACCTTAGTCATTTATCAGTTTTCAAAACATGAGGAGCAGAGGTGAAAGTTCAAACACATGAAAGAATTGTTTATATGATGCATTATGTATAAAATGAACATTTATCATAAATAATGAAATTGTGCAGAGCCGTTCAATTGGATAGGCAGACAACGCACCCCTCTCCCCTAGGGCCCCCTCTGCTAAAAGGGCCCTTCAAGTATTAACTTCTATACAAAAACAGGTAGTAATTTTGCTAGGAACCCCCAATGTCTCTGGAAATCTCTGGCTACAGCGCCCCTGTTATTTCTTGTAATCTCTGCCTAGCCCGCCCTCTCACCGTCTCCCGTCTAATATATCCGAAAATCCCTACTCAGAGCCCTATAATATATATAGTAAACAGTGGCGTATGAAGGGTGCGGCCACACAGGGCGCCGAGTTAGGAAATGGGCGCCGAAAGAGCGCTGTAAAATGTTTTTTTTTTTTTGCACTTTTCAGTTTTGGGGGGGGGGAGGAGGGCGCAGAATAATATAACACGCCGCACAGGGTGCCACAAGAGTTGACCAGTGCTCTGTTAAGGGTGGCTGATACTAAGAAGTGTCTGGAAGGATAAAACGGATTGATAAATGAAAGTTAAAAGTGTTGAGAAGGCAGATAATTAGAAGTAAATGTAGACTAATGACTAGTAGAAAAATAGATAGATAGATAGATAGATAGATAGATAGATAGATAGATAGATAGACATACTGAGAGATAGATAGAAACGATAGATATAAACGATAGATAGATAGATAGATAGATAGATAGATAGACATACTGAGAGATAGATAGAAACGATAGATATAAACGATAGATAGATAGATAGATAGATAGATAGATAGATAGATAGATAGATAGATAGATAGATAGATAGATAGATAGGTAGACATACTGAGAGATAGATAGATAGATAGATAGATAGATAGATAGATAGATAGATAGATAGATGGATAGATATATAGACAGATGGATGGATAGATAGATAGATAGATAGATAGATAGATAGATAGATAGATAGATAGATAGATAGATAGATAGATAGATAGATAGATAGATAGATAGATAGATAGATAGATAGATAGATAGATAGATAGATAGATAGATAGATAGATAGATAGATGGGGATTAACCCAACATAACTTGAGAATCATCCATGGCGTGGTGAACTGGCCAAAAAAAAAACATTATCTAGAGAAACAGGGTTAAAGATTCTTTCGGGTTAGGGTCGGGAATAGGGAGAAGGAGGGGTGTGTGTGGTATGGGGAATGAAAAGTAGGGGGGGGGGGGTAGGCGGTGGTTAAGTGAAAAGTTTCAAAGGAATAACTTCTACTTGTCAACAGGTCTGTGTGTCTGTCTACTTGTGTTTGCCGCGCTTATCTGTGACACAGCGTAAGACGGAAGTTATGGAGTCTGTGACTCCACCTCCCTCCCCCCACCCCATCCCCCGGCGGGGGAGGGAAGCGGCGGGAGGGAGGGCCGAGGGTAAGGGATAACTCTTACTCAATTAGCTTTTCACAAGTGCTGCAATTAATCCTTTCAGGCGATCCAACTCAAAACTCAAGTACAGACCAGTAGTCGTGGTTGTCTTTTCATTTTTATTTTTTTGAAAGTTTTGTTTGCCACAGCAATGCCTGGGACTGTAAAGTCAAAAAAAAAAATTATGTAAGAACTGTTATACAAAAGTGAAATTTGACCACATCTGTGATACAAGGACTATAACGGGAAATCCCCAAAACTCAATAAAAAAAAAATAAATAACCCCACAAAGTAATACATGGTTTGTAAAAGTAAGATGGCATGTCACAAATTGTATTCCTATTTTGAGATTTTTATGCTTCTTTTATATATACATGATGTGCGTTGAAGCGGCCACAAACCCGCCAAACCCGCTTGTGAGTTATAAAACTCCCGCCTATGCCTGAAAAAATACCGCGCAGACTGGCTGGGAACAGGCCAATCCGGCAACATTGTAGCCACATAGTATTATACTAACCGCAATATAGACCAAGAGGAGATAACTACGACATAGTTACTATTATTATTATTATTTAGAATGTCGCGGTCATAGAGTTATTATGGGAGAGATGGGGGGGGGGTGGAGGTGAAGTACATTTATCATTATTCCCGTAACATGTGAAACCTCAGACATGAATGACGCCATAAGCTCATTTCATTCGTCTATTAGTAAAAAAAAAGTACAAATATATGTTCAGCGTGCGTTCGAAACCTGGCGCTACGATCTGGCATTGCGATTCACCCTACCGCATCTTGCGGCTGTGATTGGCTGCAGTGGCGCCGAGAGCCAACACGGGCCCCAGGGCAGGACATCATTAAAAAAGTAAAGTTCCCTTCTTAGCCCTAATGGGCCTTCGGGGCAGATGAAGTGTAGAAGGGATTGTGTGGTTAGCACAACGCCCAGCCGCCTCTTCTTCCCCAACTTAAAGTCAGGTACCCATTTAAAGCTGGGTGGACTTGTGGGACGACGTTTCACCAAATTTCACCTTTAAAAATTCCATGGGCCTCACCGAGGAATGAACCCAGGACTCTCAGGTCGACAGTCGAGTATCTACACCATTCGGCCATCCGTCCCACAGGACATCATTGCGGGCCCCTTAATAAACAATAAGTCGGGCCCCCTTACAGATGCGGCCCCCCCCTGGCAATGACCCCTGCCCCCCTTTCGGCGTGCCTGATTGGCTGGAACCCATATTTATTTAAGCCATTCACGTCGTCGAAATTGAGGTCACCGCAAGCAACTGGTCTGCCCCTTCACCCTGAGCCTTTCTTAGTCATAATCGAACTAGGTAATTACTCAGGGCCCCCAGGGATAAAAGCCGACCCCCCTCCCCACAGGCCCGTAGTGTGCGGGGGGGCAGAGGGGCCGCTTCCCTGCGTTTTGTCTGGCCCCCTCTGCTTGTTTGCTCCACTTAGTAACATTTATTTCCTGCTCCCCATGCTATAGCCTGGCCCCTGCTGTAGAATGCCTGGCCCCTGCTGTAGAATGCCTGGCCCCTGCTGTAGAATGCCTGGCCCCTGCTGTAGAATGCCTGGCCCCTGCTGTAGAATGCCTTGCCCCTGCTGTAGAACTTTCACGCTACGGGGCTGCCTCCCCATCTAAAGTAAAATTTCGCGTACAATCTTATGATTTAAGATCGTGATAGATAGCTGATTCTTAAACATTTGCGGAGATAAAGTAACCACAAAATATTCCAATGAATGTGATGATAATTATGAGCTCATACGGAAAAAAAAACAGGGCATCTAAAGGTGCTTTTTAAAGGACCCCTATAAGCTTGGGTTAGCCCCCCATCCCGAAAAAACAAACAAACGTAAGAACGGCATCGTCGTCATCAGCCCTATGGATTGTTCAATGGATTATTTGTTCAATGGATCATTTGTTCAATGGATCATTTGTTCAATGGATTATTTGTTATCCTGCTAAATCGGAGACGTGCGATCTATAGGCTTTGATATAACTAGGATGTATCTGTAGTGGCTGAATTTGAGACACAATAATCTGTAATGCTGAAATCAAAGACGCCATAATCTGACGGGGTTGAAATCAGGGATAATATAACTTATAGGGGTGGAAAAATCAGAGACATAATCTGTAGTCATAATCTGTAGCCATAATCTGTAGTCAGTCATAATCTGTAGTCTTAATCTGTAGTCAGTCATAATCTGCTGTCTTAATCTGTAGTCTTAATCATTTTTCAACACGGTTCGTGTTCGTGACGCAAGGCCCAATCTGATGAAAAATGATTCCTTAAGGAAAAGAAAAAAATTTTTTAATTCTCTGCCAACTATTTCGAAATTCATCACAATGCCAATCTTTTGTTTTTTTTTCCATTTCATTTTTTTAAGGTTGGGGGGGGGGGGGTTTGGGGCGCCAAAAATAAACTAAATAAATGAAGATACATTAATCCGTATCAATTCGTTATTTTGGAATTCATTATTGGAGACATTAATTTATTTTGTATTTTTAAAAGAGAACGAATCCAGACTATCCGTACAGTCCGTGTCCCTTCAAGAAACGGATTTTTTCTCCCCCTGTAAGCGTTATTTCACCCCCCTCTATGCCCCCCCTCCTCCCCCCCAACCTTCCTCTAACTCATTAATCTTATTCTTGTTGTCGTACATTAACTCTTGTCAAGCGATTTGTAACAGTTGTCCACCAGAAAGAAGATGAATATGTAGCCGCTCCTCCTCCCCCCTCCCTCCCCCACCTTCCTTATTCCCCACATCTCTCTTCCCACACACTTACAACCGACAAAGCTAAGAAATCCCCCATCCAAAATATCACCCCACCCCCTTTCCCCCCCCCCCACCAAGCCACCGCCAGTGGTCAGTTTGACCAATAGCTAAAATTAATAGACCCCGATGCCGGACTTAAACAATGTCGGTGGGTGGGGGGGGAGGATTATTCGGTGCAAAGTAATCGTGGAAATTGAGGCGGCGATACTGGAGGAGCCAGAATGGAGGGGAAAAGAGGGGGGGGGCGTCGGATGGGGTTAGGGAGCTGAGGGTGTGATGGTGGAGATGGAGGATATTTTGGACTAAGGGTCAACTGAAACTAACCCTCTTCCTCCCGCCCAGCACAGCTAACAGCTGTGTAGAACAAGATAGATTATATTAACTAAGCGATTATGTTTACTAGGCGATTATACTAACAAGGAGTGCGAAAAGGTAACAGACCGTTTGCTTAGAATTGTGAAGAATATAAAACAGTTGATAAAGTTCTATATCTATGAATGTGTGCGCGATTCATGGTATTTATAGAATGGTCTATAGATAAATAAACAAATAAACAAACAAATAAACAAAGAGTCGCTGATTTGTTCAAATCAACAAATGGGCAACCCCCCACGGCCTCACCCCACCCCAATCTGTTGTTTTTTAAATCACTTTTGGTTAAGCTGCCCAAGTCTACGAATAAAGACGCCATTGTTTTTAACCAACTTTTTAAAATCTGTAAGTTGTGTAGCTTTGTTTAAATAATGTCTGCAAATAAACTTACACCAACTTTAAATCACCTTTTAAATTTCAAATTTAGCCATTTCCTTTTAATCCGAGTGCCCTATTTCTATAACAACTTGGGATTGGGCCAAATATTTTGAATCGGAATTCGAACGTCGAAATATTTAATTCTCAGCTATTGTTTTTTTTTTTATATATACCAGCAGTTTGTAGTAATAGTAGTGAAGCTGCGATTTTCAAAACAAAAAAAAATATCAATAATAATAATAATAATATCTGACTTTTCTTCACGTTTTATATTTTACACATTTAATAACGAATTGGTGTAGGCTATTTGCTATTCATAAGGTAAACATTTGCATTACAATGGAGATTATTTCCTGCCTTTTTTTTTAAAGTGACTATGTGGGGATCAGTGCCGAACCTAGGGATTTGTGGGCCCGAGGGGGGGTTGGCCTCTTTGGGGGCCCCTGCATTTTGACATTCGACACCATGACATGAGATAACGTACTAAATATTTAATTTGAAAAAAAAATTTTGGGGGCCCCCCTTAAGCTGGGGCCCGCGGGGGGACTTTCGAATTTGGACCCCCTCTCCCCCCACTCTAGGTACGCCTCTGGTTGGGATCCATGAATGAAATAATCAATTTTTATGATTTGAATAGGGAAAAAAAATTAACTCGGAACTCGAATGATCTATAATTCGACAGATTTCTACACATGGTTTCAGTTTGAGGGTAGTGGGGCTGGGCTGTTCAGACATACTAATCTCCTATTGTCAGCCATCTTACTTAAAATTTAAAAAAAACGTTGGACATTAGGGCTCTACTAGGATGTATACTGGGGAAAAAATAACAAAACACACACACACACACACGATCACACACGATCAGGCAAAGTAAACACACACACATTAAATAAATGTAAACAGAGTCAAATGAAATACCCCTTGAACATTTAAAAGTTAATCAAGCGATTACATCCTCTGCATTCGATTTCCATTAATTCTCCCTCCCCCCCTCGCCCCCTTCCCCCAGCCTTCCCCTTGATTGACCCCCCAACTCCCCATGTCCTAGTGCACCAATTGTCTCCCCTTGGTTTGCCGGGGGGGGGGACGCTACGTCACATCCGCCATCAAAGAACCACCACCCAGTTCGGATGTAATTGGTGCAGCGCATCATTTTCTGCCAACACCGGAAGTTATGGCGTCCTCACGGGTGGTCGTAGAAATCACACCAAAATAAAAAAAAAAAGAAGCCGCAGCTCGCCAAGTTATTACCTGCCAACCAAACGGCGCCCGTATCGACGCCAGCCTTTTCCCTACCCGACCACCCCTTCCCCCGGGAACACCCTTTCTAATAAACTTGACAAAAGAAAAAGATGCATACATTTGAATGCATTTCCGATTTACACGGAGAGCGACACTTGATGCGCACAATCCTATTTAAATAAATCTGAACCATCTTCACCTATCCCCCCCCCCCCCCCCGAAACAAAAAATTGCTTTTAACAATATTCTTGAATTCTAGAGGCGTTTTTTTAAGGGCCCTAACCAAAAGAACATTTGGGGGCCTCGGTCAAAGGTTTTTTTTTATGGAGCTCTATGTAGGATTATATTTGAGGCCCATTGTTATAGTTACATTGTGAGGGTCTTAGGTCTAACATTGGGCGGCCCTTGATTAAAAACGCTGTCAAGATTGCAGCTTGCAGAATCGGGTGAGGATGATGATGATGATGGTGGTAATGATGATGATGATGGTAATGATGATGATAGTGATGAGGATGATACTGATGATGGTGATGATGATGGTGATGATGGTTATGATGATGATGATGATGATGGTGGTGATGATGATAGTGATTATGATGATGGTAATGATGATGATGGTTATGATGATGATGATTATGATGATGATGGTGATGATGATGATGGTGGTGATGATGATGATGATGATGGTGATGATGATGATGATGATGGTTATGATGATGGTGATGATGATGGTGATGATGATGATGATGGTGATGATGATGATGATGATAGTGATTATGATGATGATGATGATAGTGATGATGATGATGATGGTTATGATGATGGTGATGATGATGGTGATGATGATGATGATGGTGATGATGATGATGATGATAGTGATTATGATGATGGTAATGATGATGGTTATGATGATGATGGTGATGATGATGATGATGATGATAGTGATGGTTATGATGATGATGGTGATGATGATGATGGTGATGATGATGATGGTGATGATGATGGCGATGATGGTGATGATGATGATGATGGTAATTATGATGATGGTGATGATAATGATGAAGATGGTAATGATGATGGTGATGATGGTGATTATGATGATGGTAATGATGATGATGATGGTAATGATGGTGATGATGATGGTTATGATGATGGTTATGATGATGATGGTTATTATGATGATGATGATGATGATGATGATGATGATGGTTATGATGATGATGGTGATGATGATGATGGCGATGATGGTGATGATGATGGTAATTATGATGATGGTGATGATAATGATGATGATGGTAATGATGATGGTGATTATGATGATGGTAATGATGATGATGATGGTAATGATGGTGATGATGATGGTTATGATGATGGTTATGATGATGATGGTTATTATGATGATGATGATGATGATGATGATGATGATGGTTATGATGATGATGGTGATGATGATGATGGCGATGATGGTGATGATGATGGTAATTATGATGATGGTGATGATAATGATGATGATGGTAATGATGATGGTGATTATGATGATGGTAATGATGATGATGGTAATGATGGTGATGATAATGGTTATGATAATGGTGATGATGATGGTTATGATGATGATGATGATGGTAATGATGATGATGTTGATGATGATGGTGATGATGATGATGATGAATCACTTTACATCTTCAACGTGTATCCTAAACGAGATCCTTTGTTGTTGTTGTTTTTTTTTTTTAAAATTGTGTTGATGTTTTATTTTGTTCTTTGACTTCTTTAAAATAAAATATCATTTACATTGTATCTTTCTAATTGTCTTATTGATATAACTGTTCTTTTAGTACTAGTAATATGTTTGTTTTGAGTTGGTTATTCGATGATACCGATAACCATCTTTACAGCCTTAAGATGAACCAGTCCCCCAATCTATGTCAATGAGACCATATTTATGCCTGAACACAAAGGAGGGATGTTTTACTTGCTCCATTATCTTCGGTCTTGGGATGAGGTTGATAAAGGTGTATTCGATTCCACGCTCGTCAAGTTTGAAACAGCAATATCGATTGTAATCGAATACTCAACGCTATCCACTGAATACGATTGCGCCCACGATTTCAAGACTTTACTGTTTCTAGTAAATTCGGATACATAATTTTATATTTCATTGTAATATATATATATATATATATATATATATACATACATATATATATATATATACATATATATATATATGCACCAATATTAGGGACTGCCGACAGTGAACGGTAAACATGAGCATATAATATAATATCTAATACTTACTTACTTACTTACTCATACAGTGCCTTTATTTAGTTTATGAGTCTCTGATAAACAGAATCAAAGCTCTGAGTCTGCTATAAACAAATCCACGTCCCGAGTCTCCTATAAACAGAATCAAAGCTCTAAGTCTGCTATAAACAGAATCCACATCCCGAGTCTCCTATAAACAGAATCAAAGCTCTAAGTCTGCTATAAACAGAATCAAAGCTCTGAGTCTGCTATAAACAAATCCACTTCCCTAGTCTGCTATAAACAGAATCAAAGCTCTAAGTCTGCTATAAATAGAATCAAAGCTCTGAGTCTGCTATAAACAAATCCACGTCCCGAGTCTCATATAAACAGAATCAAAGCTCTAAGTCTGCTATAAACAGAATCCAAGCTCTAAGTCTGCTATAAACAGAATCAAAGCTCTGAGTCTCCTATAAACAAATCCACGTCTCCCGAGTCTGTTATAAACAGAATCAAAGCTCAAAGTGTATTCCTTTATTTTTATTCATGACTTTCTAATCATAAGTTGAATATACCATATAAAATTATTCTATTTTCCCCCGAACAAATGAAACCCACGGTCTCCATAGCGACTCAAGTGGTGTCAATAAATACATTAATATAAATAAAAATCATTTTCAAAACAAACACAAAGTCAAGACAAAGTTTCAGATATAAAAGACTTTTTAGTGCAATGAAACAAAATACAGGCTGCTAAAAAAAAGAAAGTTTAAAAATAAAATGCCATTGATAAACAATATATTTAAGTCATCGAAGATTGTAACTTAAGTTTCAAGTCATGAATTTTTAATTTTTTTTTTATATTTTTTTCACGACAGTGGACACACACAAAGAAAACCTACGCAAAATGAAATGAAACTCTACTCTTAAGAAGTGTAGATGTCTAGATTGAAATGAGACTAAAAAGACAGGCAGTATTTAGTGACGCATCCTTAGTGTAATGGACTTGAAGTCATCCTGGGGGGTCGGAGGCGGTTAGCCATTTTATCTCCCCCCCCCCACTCCCATCCAATCCAAATCCATTCCCATTCACTTTTCCACTTACGTAAATATATAAAACGTTGTTTTTTTAAAAGGACGTTTTTAAACTATCTACTAATTTTGGCCAGAAATAGCAACCTTTGTCAGGGGCATAACTATGTGGGGGGTTCACTTACTTTCCCGACAGCCAGGGGGGAAGCATCTTTCCTATTTAAGTAGGCTACTTTTTTGAAGGGATCGCATTGGCAAATTTAGATCTCACTCACTATGCCCAGTAAAACGAGCTGACAGACTTCACTTTATAGATTGGTACCTTGTACGGTTTGTTCTTCCGCCCTGCAACACAACCCCCCCCCCAAACTAACCAAGTTAATAAAATGTCTAATAGAGACAAAAAGATTTTTTTTTACATTTTTACACAAATATGTGAAAACTCTAAAATTATTTAAATTATGAAACGTTTTTCAACGGCGGATCACATTGTGCTCAAATCCCAGGTCCCAGAAATTGTATAATTTGGAACCGCTGATTTGTGTCATTGTTATTATAATCGTAAAAAAAGGAGGGTAGATCACCCGTTTTTAATACCTAGTGATGATTATGGCTCGTACAAGGGGTGATTACTCCCTTAACACCCCTTTCAGTTATTCTATCGCAAGAGTTGCTTGCTCTTAACGCGCCAAATTTACACTATACAAAACAAGACCAAAAAAAAAAATAGCAAAGTAAGTCAGCTCTTTATTATGGGATGTAAATGTGTGTTTGTGGCTGTGTAGTCAAAGTATGAATGGCATGGGCTAAGACATAGCAAAACAATGTGGCTGAGACTATTTATATCACAGCCTAACAAATGTATATCTAAACAGGCAAATCAGTTCCATCACATAAAGGCAGGCAAACTATGGAACTGCTGAAAAACATCCAGCCCTGTCAGTGCTAATCCCTGTATTGTTCAATTATGATAGGATAAACTATGCACTACTCACCACACCAAGTTTAAGTATACACCTCTTCACAGAGGCGTACATAAGGTTGGGGGATGGGGTCCAAATTCGAAAGTCTGCCTGGGCCCCAGCTTGAGGGGGGCCCAATTTTTAAAACATTAAATATTAAGTAAATTTTTTCATGTTATGGTTTCGAATGTCAAAATGCAGGGGCCCCCAAAGAGGCCAAGCCCTCCGGGCCCCCCAAACCCTAGGTTCGGCACTGTCTCTTCATTTACATATAATGGGTTGCCGAGTGGTGAGGAGCGCTCGACTGTCGACCTGGGTTTGATCCTAGGTGATAACCAAAGGAAGCGTTTTACAGGTCGTGCTGAAAGTTGGTTCAGATGGCTGCCTGCTATTACTTGTGGAACTAAGAGGACTTTGCACTGGTGCTAGGCACACAATCCATTTAAATGCAATGGTTACAGTAACAGATGAATGCTACACTTCATCTTGCCTCGATGTCCCTTTAGGGCTAAGGAAACTTTACTTTTTACATATATAAAATATAAATCAATTTTTTCACAAGATTGTATCTGAGTTGTTGTTGTTGTTGTTTAAACAAGCTTAACGAGTCTTAAGAATGCAAACATTTTTTATAACCCCTGTCACTGCGCTTGTGTGTACGCACCCTTTTCAACCACTGCATGACCTATAGCACCAACGACTCTATCAACAACTTTTGACATTTTTGCTTTTTGGGAATTAAAAAAAAAATGAAAAAAATTCGAAAAAAAAAACATTGTTATATATTCCATCAGGCCCGTAGCGTGCGGGGGGGGCAAGGGGGCCGCCCCCTGCGTTTTGTCTGGCCCCCTGCGTATTTGTTCTACTTAGTAAAATGTATTACCTGCCCCCCCCCTGCTATTGCTGGGCCCCTGCTGTGTAGAATGCCTGGCCCCTCCTGTAGAATTTTTACGCTACGGGGCTGTATTCCATATTTATTGATAAGCTAATGAAGTTAATATAAACAGCTGTAATATATGGATACAATCTTGGTTTTTTTTTCTTTTAGATAAAAATAAATCTTTTTTTTTTTTTAGATAATTCTAGATAGTTTTTCATCTATTACTGGATAATGTTTGTGGAAAAGAGTTGGCAGCCCTGCTCTCATCCGTTAAAACTGTTCCCAAAATCCGCCAGACAAGTAAAATTGAAAAGAAATGTTAAAATTTACTCCTGTTTCGACAATGTAGACTTAATTTGTACGTACAAAAAGAGTTAAAATCAGCGGCGTAGCGTGGGTATCGGCCGCCCAGGGCGGAAGACGATTTTGCCGCCCTCTCATTTAGGTATTTCAATTCAATCTATACATTTTTGCCGCCCCCGCCCCCTAAAAAGTAATAAAAAGTGCCGCCCGGTGCGGACCGCACCCACCGCCCCCACCTAGGTACGCCACTGGCTAAAATACTTAAGATTGTCAGTGATCCTCCAAACTTGCCTCCCCTCCCCCTTCCCCCCCCCCCCCCGAAATGACATCCCTTGCATTTGATGTATAATAAATGTAATCTCCACATATGAACCTATAAATGAATCCAACGACAATCCTATAAAAGATCCAGTAGTAAGAAGTGTGTGTTTATACAAATGGTAAGTTTCAAATTGGACTTTGTAACGAGATAGTTGCCTCGTTTTTTATGACGACAAAACCAGACTGCGTTTTCATTACTCTTTTCTGTATATTTTTTTATTTTTCCATTTTTCTCTTCTTTTTTTTTTTATATAAAAAAATCCTTTTCTTTTGAAAAAAAGCAGCTCCAAATGTTTTCTCTCTAAACTATTATTGGAAACAAGACCCAAAAAGATAGAGACTGCATTAAGCTCTTCACCAGATGGTTGCAGCTGCAGTTTTGAAATCATGTCCCATAACTCTGGCGTCACGGTGCTATACGGTAAGAGTTATTTTTTCTTCCCATCCTCTCAATGAAACTTCGTCCGGCGGCTTTGCGTAAAAGTGTTCATCCAGGCCGTCTGCCTGTCTGAGATCACAATATCAGATAAACAAGCCACCTCCATCTATTTATTTACTCCCCCCTTTGATATCCGCAAGTGTAGAGACCTGAGGCTCTCCCCCCATTGTTATTTTATCGTTTTATTCTTTTTGTTTTTATTATTTTACTTTACTTTCACCGACGAAAAAATCTGGTCACGTTCCGGATAGGTTTCGTTTCGTTT
>JAGDYQ010000015.1:6956458-7082410 GCA_021962125.1 Bulinus truncatus
GAATAATTAATTGTCAACAGTTGTCACAGTTATTGAAACAGTAACTAGATCAATTGAGTTTGAAAAAAAAAATTGCAAAAATTAGACTTGACAATTATATAATTAACATCATTTATCTGCTACCGTTTCATTTACAATGGCTGAGGTCGACTTTGAGATAATCTTCCGATTGTGCATTCTACTGACACAGGATAAGAAGTAGATTAGCGAAACTTGACATAAACCATAATAAAAAAAATGGAAACAAAATAATGCAACTAATAAAAGGACTAGATTGACAATTTATGTGAGCAGCTCTGGTGCTATATTGAATATGTTTATAGTGGGCCTGTGAATTATGTTTAATTTAAAAAATAAAATAAAGATCATATGGTTGTTTACTTTTAAAAAACTCTTTTTGATCTTGGCATAATGTCATCAAATTTGAAAGTTTGTGCCACAAACAATGAAGGGAATTTATGAGCATCTGCATCTGCATCAGTTCAGGGCCGTTTTCAAAGCAGTAGGCCCTCATTATCTTCATTTTTAATATTTTTCAAGAATGCACCCGCACTTCTTTGCTATTTGAAATATAAAAAAACTTTTGAGGACGTCATATGTGACTTTGCTAGGACAAAGAGCCGAAAAGTTAACATACTGTAATTTACAGATCTGCAGCTTGACGTGTTCATCTCACACGGTTATATAAAGTTACTTTAATACAAACATTATTAAATTTTACAGGCATTCTGATCTTGTTTTCACTTTTTATGTTCTGGCTTTCGTAGGCCCTTGAAAAGTCCGTAGGCCTAGTTGATAAATGATAAAGCGGCTTTTCATCAATTGTTTGGTTGATTGGGATTGGAGGAGGAAAAATCTCGAAGGTAAAACGTTGAAATATGAACTCCTAACTAACATGAGGAATTGTGAACAACAAATTTAAAAGATGTGCATTTCATGCTATTTGGACATAAAACTAATTTAAGTGTTTCACAAAATTTTTGAAAATTATTTTTAAAACTATTAAGTTTTACTAAAAAAAAATAAAACATTAAATTAGAAATAGAAATAGAATAAACAAGCAATTAAGCCTGTTCCATTCTGGACACAGGACGTGTTAGCGCATTTTCGTGTTATGTATCAGTACGTTTGTTAGCTTTCAGTAAATATTTGTAAATTTTGGAAATGTTTATAAATTCAATTGTGTAATGCATATATTTGTAAAAAAAAAATTATAAAGACGTTTCTTTATATTTGAAAAAAAATTATTGTCTCTTAAATCTAACTACAAGTGGTTTGTGGTTACTGAAAAAGGATTGATAATTGAAAACATTCTAAATTATAGTCATTTAATCGTCCAAAAACTCCGTCAATTGTTGCATAGCTCTGATACTTTCAATTAAACTCAGAACACAAGCTTACTATTTCATTTGATGAGTTTCTTAATAAATCTTGGTGAAACTACGTGCTGCAGTATTTCGCACCAAATGAACGGGTTATTGCACGTACAAGGTGTATATATAATATATAAGCCCCTTAGGAGCCCTGAAGCCCGGCCCTCAGAGGTCCTATCGCGAAATGAACTTTTGATGTACACATGGCTGGCCAAGACCTACAAAATGATATATACATCATGGGTCTAGGACTTATAGTTGCTGAGATATAGCGCTCCTTTATTAATATAGCTTATATAGTAAAAAACGGTACTAAGGCCCCTTTTACGGCCCTGAGAGGTCAGATCGCGAAATGGAAAAAACTCATTTCTTGGCAGGCCAAGACCTACAAAATGATATATACATCATGGGTCTAGGACTTATGGTTATTGAGATCTAGGATGATGACGGACGGACAGACAAAACGGGGACAATAGAGCATTTTTTTTTCGAAAATGCTCTAAATATACACAAAATGTGACGTCACATTTGGCCTGCCCCCCCTCCCCCCTGTCAAAAACTGTCACACTTTCTTACACCCCCCTCCCCCCCCCCCCTGTGGAGCGTGACGTACTTTATGGTCGGCCCCTATCCTGATTGTATTTAATTTATTGCTACACAACAGGCCAAGACATAAAAAGCAAAACGTCTCAAGTAGATTTCAGCAGATTAGGTTTTATGACTCCAGTACGCCGGATCTACTGCGCTACATTTCGCTCAACCCACAGTACCATGCCTAAACTACTGTTTAGACATATACCAGGGCAACCTGAACACCTGTTAGGAATACCGAAACTTTGGGATGGGCGCAGCGGCATAGCGAGCTTAACTCGCGCCCGGGGCACAATACCTTTTTAGCGCCCCACCCCTATTCGAAAACCATATAATATTATTAGGTACCACAAACTGGCTCAAAATCGTGGTTTTGCGTCACTGTAGTCAATATTTGGATAGTTTTAACTTAATGATTTCTCTACTTAAAACTGATCAAATCTCATAAACAATTATATCATTTTAAACTATTTTGTAAGCCCTACAATAATATGTAAATTTTAATTACGTAGATTTAGAACAAAAGGTTACATTTTTAAAATGAAAACCATCACCGAAGTCACTTTTTACCGGCCGACGCGCGATCTAATTTGACTATCCTAATTTCAATCTCCGTGCGATTCTGGGCCATTCGTCCTACAGTAATGTCAAATATATCAATGTGTGCGAAAATGAATGTCCTTTACAACCATACTAAACATTTAATTAAATTATATTTAACAATATTTTTAATATAAAAAAATCATAATAAAAAGTAAATTATTTTGAGATTTTTTAATTTTGAAGGTTTTTCTTTAGTATCATTAGAAAGCCCGTCCATTTTGCTTTTAAATTGTTATAATAAAACTTAATTTGTAAGCATGGCCCAAAAGCGCAGAGCGCTAAGAAATAGCATATAACACACATTTTTCACCCATTCTTGCACGACCGTGAAAATGGCCGACAATCAAGTTAGCAACGCTACACCAGTCACAATGAATTGAACTTTATTGGGACTTAAACACCTAGTTGGTAAGTAAAAACGATAAAAACTTGTAGGTAAATAGTTACATTATTTGTTCCTTACTCTTTTAGCTTTATATTTCTTTTGAAATGTTTATTGTTGTAGTTATAATAACTTTAATATGATAAACCTCGAGGCCATTTTGATGCTTTTGTACATTGAACGATACCCCTCATGTTTGCGGACACTTCTATTTTTTTCTGGCTACTTTTTTAGAGAGATAATAATATTTTCTAAGAGATAACATATTCAAAATTGACTAGTATATATTTTTTACCGTTGTTAGATAGTTTTATTGTCTCAAATTTAAACAAATATAACAGGGCATGTGGTCGATAATTGGTTGTCAATGTAAACATATAGTAGATTGTAGGCCGACCGAATTAACATAACTATTATTGAATGGATATTTTTTCAATTATTGTTGTAATATAACTGTGTATGTTTAGTATATGCTTAAATTCACTATTATTTAAGTCAGAACCATTTTTAAATGTCATAATTATCCTTATCAGACGGTGTACAACTCAATACTTTATAGAAGGTTTCTGTGCTAGTTGGAGGGATACCTTTATTGCCTTGTCTACTAGACTAGTAATACATGACTTCTTCAACTCTGGTTTTGAAAGAGGAAAATGGCAAGTCATGGACTCATGTAACTGTTACGCATGTATTTTTTTTATTAAAATATTTCTTAGCCACTCATGCGTTTGTATTATTATTAAGTATCTTATTATTAATATTAGTTCAGTTTGAGTATTATTGACGTGTGAACATCTTTTAGCTTTAATTAAACATGGTTCTCACAAATCCAAAAAAAAAGGAACTGGTAATCAAGTTAAGTAACACATAGAAAAGACTTTTATGTGTTTAAATACCATATCAGCAGTATATTATGTAACTTATTTGGACCAATTTTGAATGTGGGTTATATATTTTAAAGCCTTGCAACTTTTAGAGTGAATAAGAGAAATATACACAGTCCCCTGAAGGAGTCTGTTCTTTCAAAACTACATAGATTAACTGATGAACTTTTCATTCATTTTTTTTATTTATTATATTAAGTAAACAACAGACATTCAAACAGAGAAATAGATTAAAACATAATAAAACATTAAAAACAAATAAAACTTTTAATGGTAGGGTCAGCCCCGTAGCCAGGGGTGGGGGCACTGTGGGGCCGTGCCCCCCCCCCCCCCGGCTAGGTGTGGAGTGCCCCCCGCTTAAAAAAAAGAAGAAAAAGAGGAAAAATATAGAAAAGGTTAAGGTGCCCCCTTGCTGGGTATTGGTGCCTCCCTCGCTTACTTTGACCTGGCTACGGGCCTGGGTAGGGTCAATAATTGGAAAAAATGTCCTTGATGAAATAGTAGTACTATATCAAGAAGAAATTAGAGTTAAAATCACTAAATGATCAACAAAACAGTACATTATCTCATGAATTGAAACAAAACAGATGTGTTTTGAAAAGCTCCAGAAATAAACCTTTATTACTATGAGAGGTATTGAAAGATGAAATAAAAAAAGAAGGGAATGATGCTGATCAACAGTGCAGGATTTATATATAACCTACACAAGCTATAGCTTAGCACCCCACTTTTTTAGGGAGGCCCCCAAAATTGTTAGAGTGAGCAATTGTCATATTTATTTAAATATTTGACACTGCCATTTAATTTCTGGAATTATAAAGGGCCCCATATCCCAAATGATGGATGGCCGAGTGGTGTAGATACTCGACTGTCGACATGTTATCTGATGCAAAGTCGTCCCACAAGTCCACCCGGCTTTAAATGTGTACCTGACTTAAGTTGGGGAATTAAAGGCGGCTGGGCGTTGTGCTAACACACAATTCCTTCATATGTCTAGGTTATAGAAACAGAAGAATACTAAACTTCAGTAGGGCTAAGGGAACATTTCTATATCCCAAATAGCTTAGGGCCTTAGGACGTCTAAATGCGGTCCTGCTGATCAATTGAATGGTACATTAATAACTCATTTAAATGGTATATGCTTACATTAACTTAAAAGTAAAATTACTTAAATTTCGAAAGTTGCACTTATTTAGGTGAGCTCCTGTAGTGGTAAAATGCGTAAATTATTTGTTAGCTTTCCATGACTTATGAAATAATTAGAATATAATTGTAATGTATGCATCTAATGTTACGGTTACTATTGTTACTAATATAACTTTTCAAATAATACTTAATAGTGGATTTTTCCCTAATGAAAAGTATTTTTATTGATTTTTTACATGCATGGATTTATCCATCCCTGTACTGTATATATACAAGTAATTGGTCTAACGACTATTTTATAGTTAAGAACTATGTATATCCTACATTTTTATATATAAATGTTGAATATATACATAACAGTTCTTTTTTTGTGAATTTTTGAAAATGACAAATTTTTTAGTTTTTTATTACCCGACCTATTTCTAACCTTTATTATATTAATCATAAATAATATTAAGATATTATGACTAATTGAATGTATAGAGCTTAAGTTACCCTACAGATTGATGTAATTAGTTCTTATGTGTGTTGATTACAAATTTTATTATGATTTTTTGAAATGTCACGAATTTTGAAAATTTATCTCCCTTTTTATTTTTTCTAAAAAATGATGAAAACCCATTTTCAGTGCTATAAATTTTAATGATATTATAATTTTACACCTTTGAAAAAAATTGAGTTTATTCTATGTATATTTGTGTTTGTATTGAATGTAAATGATTTGGTGTACAGGAAATACTTTTGCAGATAACGCTTGGCAAAAATGGCACTTTTGAAGGTGTTGTGAAAAAATGAAAAAGTCACATTTTCAAAAATTTATATCTCTTAAACTATTTGAGCTATAGTAATAAATTTGATGTCCACCATCTTAGATTCTCGAGTTCTTGCAATATTCATGTTGAAAAAAGCTGTAAACCCATTTTAAAAAATCAGTTTGTGGTACCTAATATTATACGTAAAATATACCATTTTGGTGCGCCTTTGTGAGTAGCGCCCGGGGGCATGATGCCCACCATGCCCATATTATATGGTTTTCGAATGGGGGGGGGCGCTAAGAAGGTATTGTACCCCGGGCGCGATCTAAGCTCGCTAGGCCGTAGCATACAATACTACCCCCCCCCCCACCCCATTATCTTCTGGGGTTTATTTTGGTAAAAAAAAAGGTTTGTTTACACAATGTGACTTTTATGGGTTTTGGTGTGTACCAAGTCCCTGTAAGGATGAGATGAAATCTCTTAGATCATACAAAGCAGTGGCGTAGAGAGGGAGGGCAAGGGGGCATCATGCCCCGGGCGCTACTCACAAAGGCGCGCCAAATGGTATATTTTACATATAATATTATATGGTATTCGAATAGGGGTGGGGCGCTAAAAAGGTATTGTGTCCCGGGCGCGAGTTTAGCTCGCTTCGCCACTGATACAAAGCACTAGTGGGACTCTTGTTATGGTGCCCTTCTTTCAGTCCCACCATGGCCCATAGTGCAATGGCCTTAAAGATATAGTCATGACGTGACATATCCATCGGCATTCGAACCAGGGACCTCTCAAGTCGAGCGCATTACCGCACGACCATTCGCGCCCCCCCCCCCCCCCGCTCTCCATCCTGTTTAAAAACTCTATACTCTCCAGTCCGGCCATTCATCAAGTCAGAAGCCTTATCCACGTCATATTTCATTGCTCAAAGCCACTGACACATAAACCAACAGACAAAGTGACACACTAGAGGTTACATGCCAAATATGTCCCAGACCACATTTCTGCACTAATTGTTTTGTTTTTTTTTTATATATAAAAGTGCGAATTTTTATAAGTCCCTTCCCGGTCATTTTTTTTTTTAATTTCTTTTTAGCCCCGTTTTTTTTATAATTTGGCTTTTGCAAGTGTACGCCAAACCTGCATAACCTATTTTACATATTCCTCACGTATATTTCCCCACCTCAAGTGCTTAAATTTATGTTTTAATAGTTTTATATATAACTACTAGTCATTTTGATCATGCGCGATAAATCTTTTTCCGAATGTCGCGTTATTTTTTTTTCTCCCTTAAAATATTATTCACGTTTTACATAATATATATTTAAAAAAAAATATTTTACATAACACAACAGATATTTAAAAAAAATGTTTTAAATAATATTTAAAAAAAAATGTTTCCACGACATGTCGTTTAAGCCCGTCTGATTAAAAAAAAAGTATTTCTCGCTTGTGAGGTCTTGAAGCGTGCAAAACACTCAACACGTGAACTTTTTTGGAACGGAAGACACACACTTTTTTTTTAAAAGTACGTATAACAATAAATCACACCCCCTCCTCTTTTTTTTCCGTATGATTCCGCGGGTCCTCGTTCATCACCGTTGACGCAACGTCAAGGTTCTATGGAAATCCCCCCCCCCC
Organism: Bulinus truncatus; assembly: GCA_021962125.1. NCBI lineage: Eukaryota > Metazoa > Mollusca > Gastropoda > Planorbidae > Bulinus > Bulinus truncatus. Next base: position 6,963,831 of record JAGDYQ010000015.1, read on the forward strand.
CGCATTTGACAAGAGGTCACTGGTTGTAGAGGTTACGGGCTGCCAACCTAGTGGACTTTGACCGCGGTGTTCCCGTGATTCCCCCCTCCCCTCCCCCCCCCCTCCCAACAGCAGTGGCTCTCAAAATCTTATTTGTGCCCTGCATCACTGAAGACTTTAGAAACATTCATGACACCTCCTTCCTTCTGATGAAACGTTTTGCATACATTATTTTTTTTATATTCCCAAAAAAATATCATCAGAATATTATTATATTATCACGGGAACTTTACAAGGCCCTTAAGATGTGATTTTGTTATTTACGTTTTATTGTACCCATACTGTAGCTATACCTACCATCAATGTTAACTTAAGTTATAAAAAAATGTAAAAACAAAGTTGGTCAACAAATGATTATTTTATTTTATCATCTGTAAGGATATATATATATATATATATATAGCAGTTACTTAAAGAAAAAACCTTTGTTCATCAGTGTGCCAGTTTTTGTATGAACTGTGATTTATATTCGGTAACATAATATTTCTGGTTGATAACTCATGAGGGACATGAGTCCAAGCGACGTACAGTTGACCTGAAAGTCTCGGGTTCGATCCTCATTGAGAACCAAGAGGAATCTGGTGATGTCCCAGCTTCTAATGGGTACCATGACTTTTTTAAAGTTAAGACGGCTGGGTGTTGTGCTAGCCACAGCCGTGTTAGTAGAAACAATTGAATTCTACACTTCATCTGCCCTGATAGCCCTTTAAGGGCTAAGGGAACTCAACTTAAGTAGGACAGAGTCTTTTTTTATGTTGTTGTTTTATTCAACAAAAGATTAACAATAAAATAAAAAAAATTCTGAATCTTTGATACTTCTGTAAGATTAAGAACATCCACACACACATTTTGAAACTGAAACATTAAGTGACAAGTGTTTTTATTTTTTTTATTTTTCACATTTGATTTTATTGATTATGGTAGAATTTTCTATGATAAGAACAAGATTAAAAGCGTGGGTGATTACAATATACTGAAATAAATATATCTTTACATTAGATGATGATAAGCAATAAATAAATGTATTTATATTTTAATGACGATTACGTAGATAAATATTAGCTTGAAATGATAAGCAATAAGTAAATGTATTTATATTTTAATAATAATTACATAGATAAATATTAGCTTGAAATGATTAAGTAATTTCATTTTTTTTTCTTAAAGCTTTTTTCTTTAAATTTTTTTTATTGTGAAAAATTTCTAATAAAATACAAAAAAAATTGTTTTCGCCCTTTATAGGGATTGTATATAACTTGATAAAATCCTTTAAAATAAGCACTTATTATTACTTCTCCTATTTAAGCTAATTTTTAATGCGTCTTAAAAATTATTATATTTTAACCCGCAATATCCATGTATCCCAACTTTGAACCGGCATCCCGGGTTAAGCGAAACTCTGCAGGCAGCATAGAAGACTTAGCGATTTGAACCAGAGGTGTGCGGATCTTGAAATTTAGCGTCCGCGTCCGTCCGCGGATTTCTATCAATGATCCGCGTCCGCGTCCGCAGAATCTTACAACATTGGTCCGCAGTCAGTCCGCGCGTCCGCATTGCTGAAATTTAGCTGTTTAAATAACTTGAAATTTTTTATGGTAACGCTAAAGAAGATCCGCGTCAGTCCGCGAGTCCGCAACTTAACCATACGAAGCGTCCGCTGTCAGTCCACGGATTCGGAAAAGTCTGCGGATCTGCGTCCGCAAGCGGACGCGTCCGCTGTCTGCTCATCTCTGATTTGAACCCGCAACCCACATTGTGCAGATTGAGATCACAACCAAGTGGGCCAAGTGAGATTCGTTAGTCTATGTGTCGGGATCAAAACTTTAGAGACATATTGGTAATAGGTAAGAGTGTTGTTAATGGACAATGATTAATGTCGACCCTGGGTCAACATTTACATGATACTGATATTGACTTATTTACGATAGGAGAGCAAACAATCAAAAAAAAATTTAATTAAAAAAACTGAACAAAAAACAAACTGTGCCATCCACATGTAAGGGGGGTCTGTACAATATAAAAAAAAACATGTGATGCATTGAAAGTCATTTGTAGATAAATGCAAGTCAACTTTAGGGCCGTCAAATGATGAAAGTAAAATTTACAATTGTAAACTTTAAAGCGAAATGTAAAATTTAGGACTTTTTTTTTATCTTTTGAAAAACAAAAAATTGTAAAAAATCAATGCGATCAAAAACATTTTTTTTTCTAAATTGAGCGAGTTATTAAATGAAGAATTTTTTTTTTTAATTTTGGTAAATTAAAAATATGTTTATATTTCTTAACTGCCATCTAACTTCCACTGATTCAATCACTTCAAATTAGGTCAAGTCGGATACACGTCCTGTAAAGTAGTTGGTATTTTTAAAAACCCACTTAACTGATCTCTAGTTTTAAATGTTTGACGTCTACTGTGGCAGAAATTTGAAAAAAAGTTACTTCAAAATATTAGCTGCTGCTTACTAGTTGGAGTTACAATGTTACAGTACATAGAGTATAATTATATTTTTTTCTAATAAAAAGAAATGCTATTTATCTCTCTATCCTGACCTATCGCGTGGTAAATAGCCAAGCTGAATCTCCTGATCATTCAACTGGACGCTGTTTCCAAAAACCGAGCTATCGATGACCGACACCACCACCATTGAGGTCTCCTCCACTCCCTTCTTCTCCGACCCGGGCGTCTCCCTGCCAGCGAGCCTGACGTCATACGCCCTTTTCCCGTCGGCGCCGTCTTCCTCCAGGTCGACGTACGTGTTGGGGCCGATGAAGGAAAGGACCACGGGGATGAGGAACACAGCGTGCAGGACACCGAAGCCGATGACCAGCACCATGATTTTGAAGAAAGACTGGAAGATGTAGGACTCGGTGAAGTAGAGCACGACGACCCCGAGGATGGAGGAGAGCCCCCCGTTGAAGATCGGCCCTGACGCGTGGACGATGGCGTCCCTGGCCCGGTCATTTCGGGACCCTTTCTCGGACACGATGAACGCCGTACAGACGTGAGCGCTGGAAGAGAAACATGCACATGATGAGTGAGACAAAAAAAAAGAAATGAATCATCAATCAATGATGCTTTGGTCTAATTTTGAGGCCCATTTTCAAAGCACCCCCCCACCACCCTAAAAAAAAAGTGTCCTTCCTCCCTCAGGAGACCCTTTTAAATAAGAACATTTTATCTGTTTACCTAAAATCTTCCTTCATAAACCACTTTAGAAGTACCCCGACCCCGTCCGTTAACGGACAACTTTATTTATATAGAAATATATCGAGGACGAAGCAAATGGAGTTTCGAACAGAAAAATAGAATGAAAAAGACTAAGGAGATGTCTGTTGTCGTGGGTATTTGAACCTAGTTCCTTTGCTTTTGTCACTAGGTCTACAGCCTGGCGGTCACCAACACGCATAGCCATCTCCTTCCCCCTCCACCCCCACCCCCACCCTCCCCAAGTAAATTTTTAAGCCGCATTGTTGTTGTTTTTTTTTAAACGTGATTCTATCATTCAGTAATCGTACAGAGAGGTTACTATCGTTGTTATTGGGACTTAATACTGCGTTCAAACATAGACTAATTTATACTGGGTGATTGCAAGTGTAATCTCTTGAGGGTTCAGATTTAGATGTTGAAAAAGGTGCCGGATGTCACCGAGACTGACCAGAAGTCCACAGAGAAGCCGACACTCATGATGAGGTGGATCATGGTCACGGAGCTGAGGGTCAGGCCCCAGTGGGCCATGAAGCCGAAGATGCCCAACACGATCATGACGACCTGGACCATGACGATGGCGACAATCACTGGCTGCGGGATGAAGATGCAGGTCACGACAAACATTACTGGTTTGGGGAGGAGGGGAGGGGGCAGGGAGAGAGAAGAAAACACTATGTGAAGTGACATGTATATGAAGTGAGTCAATGTACGTAACCTTCAAATACAAAATATGAAATAAAGCTACTGCAAACTGCCATGGTTTCGTATAGCTAAAACAAAAACTGATTGAAATTTTAACATTCATTTAATATCAGTAATATACATATTTCATATGTTTTTTTTAGAATATAGTTAAAATACTTGCGCCGACTTTAACCTACCTGCTAGAGTGACCCCGACAGTTTGTAAAGTGCTGGGCAAGATGGACAGGTACTGCTCAAAGTAAACAAACGCCGGGTGGTAGGCGAACACGCCCGCAGGCGAGGAGTCGGCCAGGTCCCTCATCCTGGTCATAAGACTGGCCTGGTCATTGGAGTCAACCACCTGGACACACACAACAAAGAATAAGATTTAGAAGACTACAAGTCTTTGACCAGTTGTACAAAACTACAAGTATTTGACCAGTTTTACAAAGCTACAAGTATTTGACCAGTTTTACAAAGCTACAAGTATTTGACCAGTTTTACAAAGCTACAAGTATTTGACCAGTTGTACAAAGCTACAAGTATTTGACCAGCTGTACAAAGCTACAAGTATTTGACCAGCTGTACAAAACTACAAGTATTTGACCAGTTGTACAAAACTACAAGTATTTGACCAGTTTTACAACAAAAAAAAACTACAAATATTTAACCGTGTAAATAGGTGTGGAGGGAATAAAAATGTATAGATTCAGTGGCGTTACTGGAGTCAGTGAGTAACTAGAGTCACTGGCATAACTAGAGTTAGTGGCACCCGGCGCGGACTCTGAAAAGCCGCCCATTTCTTGTGTTTAAAAGTACTAAATTACGGATGAAGTTTAGGACACTAAACCAGTGGGCTGTTGAAACCGCTGGCGGTAAAGTCCCACAGTCCTTTCAGATAAGCCACTGGAAAGGCTCCTAGCTCTTCTGTCTTCTACGTCAGTGGTCCCCCAACCTTTTTCTCACCACGGACCGGTCAACGTTTGATAATGCAGGAAAGGGAGGGGGGCGTTGATTATTTCTCGTCCATGGAAAGTCGAACATAATTGAAATACGCCACAGTAAACACAAAGGGAAATAATTTAATGTTTCTTGGCCCGTGGGTTGGGGGACCACTGTTGTACGTGCATAAGAAGCCTCTCTTAGATCGACCACTCAGATCTGAACATAACGAGAATTGAACCTATATAGCTGGATTTGTAGGTATGTGAATTAGAAACTCGACCACAAGTGCGATTGAATATAAATAGAAGAAGTTTTTTTTTTTTAAATTGCAAATACAAACATTAATGCTTCAGTTTTTTTTAATAGGTTTAAGAGACTAATCGAATTATATACGGGTGAATAAACCAGAATGTGTAATCAGTTGAAATGTAGTGTGGAGTAGGTCAAACGAAACGTGACACACAGTCATTTTTACCTTTATGGAGTAAGCGTGACAACGTGACGCCACGATTGACCTGTTGTCCGACCCGAGAACTAGGTCATTTCTGAAACTAGGCCTCCAGGTGAGAAACTGGTCCAGGCCCTGAAAGAACACGTCATCACTGGTGTCGTTGTAGAGGGGCGTCTTGTAGAAAGACGTCAGCCAGCAGTTGTCAACGGTCCTGTCGATGTACGGGTCTTCCTTTGATTTGGTCAGGAGGCTGTAGATGTTCTAGAACAGAGACACACAGACAAGACATTACGTAGCTGCAAGGCTTTTTGTTTTCTCTCTTTCGTCAACTAACTAAAAGAGATACATACTTAAGACTTTGGCCCACGGATGGTTACGCTGATATAACAAACGGACAACATTTTTAATTGTGCAATGTCACACAATAATAATAATTTTTTTCATGGATAGGCATACTAGGCTGATGCTTTGGACCCCCCGCTGCCCCTTGCTATACTGGACGCAACGTCAAGGCTCTATGGAAAATTACCCCCCCCACACACACACACATACCCGTTGTTGGGACTTTTTAATTTTCCCGTCAAAAGGAAAAAGCAATCTGAGCACATATTATGGACCCAGGACTTAAATGGATTTATTGTTGTTGGATACTTTGTGGCGTTTTTCGCTGAGGGTCCCGAATTTCAACCATGCTTAGGAGTCATCAAATGAGTTATTGTATATGGACCCAAAATGTACCTTCTACTATGGGCCCCCCCCCAAATCATAAGAATGGCTCTGTCACACACACACTCATACATATATATACATATCGCCTCATTACACAAAGATATTAATAATTAAAGTTCGATACAGTGATCAATGGAACTCTCTACTATTTTATATTCTGTTATCTGTGGGCTCTTTTTAAGACAATGACAAACGGGTACGATAAGAGAGAGAAATTTTTTTCCCTATTCAATAGACTACAATCAGCCTTCGTTCTAGCCCAAAGCAATTCAGAGGCAGACTTTGAACTTTCGGGGCCCCGGGTGCAGGAGAAACTATTGGGCCCCTTTAAAAAGCGAGACATAAAAGAATGTAAAAATCGGCTCTGTGGGGCCCCTCAAAAGTCGGGGCTCTAGGTGTGAGCCTGGTGCGCACGTCCTTAAATTCGCCACTGTGCAGAGTGCTTGCAATCTTAAGGCAAGAATAAGAATGACAAATAGTTTACAAATTTATTTGGTAATAGTTGACAATATCCTAGAAAAGTTTACATATTCATTTTTAATGTAAAAGACAATCTTAAAGCGGTCCCACCAGGCCCGTAGTGTGCGGGGGGCCGGCCCCCCCCTGCGTTTTGTCTGCCCACCCTGTTTATTTGTTCTACTTCGTAAAATGTATTACCTGCCCCCCCCGGTATTGCCTGGCCCCTGCTGAAGAATAACTGGCCCCTGCTGTAGAATGCCTGGCCCCTGCTGTAGAATGCCTGGCCCCCTGCTGTAGAATGCCTGGCCCCTGTTGTAGAATGTCTGGCCCCTGCTGTAGAATGCCTGGCCCCTGCTGTAGAATGCCTGGCCCCTGCTGTAGAATACCTGGCCCCTGCTGTAGAATGCCTGGCCCCTGCTGTAGAATGCCTGGCCCCTGCTGTAGAACGCCTGGCCCCTGCTGTAGAATGCCTAGCCCCTGCTGTAGAATACCTGGCCCCTGCTGTAGAATTTTCACGCTACGGGGCTGGGTCCCACGCCCTGTCAATATGCCTTAAACAGATGGAAACGAGAGAGAGAGAGAGAGAGAGAGAGAGAGAGAGAGAGAGTTATAAAAAAAATGCAACCTAATTGTCTGTGTGTCGAAATCGAGAAGTTTGGGCATGCGCAGGCCAGGCCCCCCCCCCCCCAAAAAAAAAAGCTAGCACCTATCTCGTTGTTTTTCAAAGTATGCATTAGAAGGCGATCACCCTCCACCCCCCCACCCCCACACACACACCACCCTTTCACTTACCATCAAAGTTTCCTTGTCCCTGTAGTCTTTCTGGGTAGTCGTGACGAATGCAATCGGAACTTTGACCCCAAAATCTTCGGTATCCCAAACCTGACGGTTAAATGCATGTATTGATTTCAAACGAAGACTAAATTAGCAGCTTTGAAAAAAAAACCAACGCTTTAACGGCTTAAAATTAACATCTAATTAAAAAAAAATTAATGTAAAAATGTAAATGTGTTTTAGAGAACAATGCAAACGTTTTATAAAGTCGCAAAGCGATGCAATGAAAAACAAAACTTTTAGAATAGTTTTTGTTCGCCCTGTTAGCTATGTATAAGTATAAATTATCAAATGCAGAACTTATAAAGAGTGATTACCCTAAGTCACATACCTGGTATTTGTGGAAATAAGAAGACTCCAGGACTAGGTCTTTTAGATCCAGACCCTGTTTTAGTTTAGTGCACCCCCAGATGGACACGCCCAGGTAACCGGTGAACAGCAGTAAAATTATAAAGCGTACTGGTCTATACAGAATAAAACTGGGGCGGATAGGGGGGGGGGCGGCAAATTATTAATAAATGGATTGATCAATAGATTTACAGACATGCAGCTATTATGTTTGATATACGGCCATAAGTGGGAGTACAAGACTGACTGAGTGGTTGATTGGATGGTTTACTGAATGGGTGATCAAAATGGTAGATGGGCTTGTTGACTGAATGGTTGATTGGAGGGTTGATTAAATGGTTGATTAGATGATTAATTGAATGTTTGATTAAATGGTAGATTGGATTGTTGATTAAATGGTTGTTTGGATGGTTTATTGATAGTTTATTGATTGGTGGATTGATTGAATGTCTGGTTGAATGGTTGACTGAATGGTTGATTTGATTGGTCTATTGAATGACTGATCGAATGGTTTATTGAATGGTTGATTCAATGGTTGAGTGACACTGTATATGATCAGACAAATCCTAGGAATTCGCATCGCTTTTAAAATAGAAAACTTAAAAAAAACAACTATTTAAAGTAGAATTGAAAACTTACTTTGTAAGCAAGTACTTGGGAGCTTTCTCGCACACGCTTTGATCGTCATTGGGCCCCATTGGAGCTGCCCCTCCACACATGCAAATATAACAGCAGCAGTGGCCTTCCCTGCTTAGCTCTGGCCTCGATTTACCCACTTTCTTACAGGTTATCGTGTGTCGTCCGGAATAGACCCTGCGGCCATGGTATGTGAGGCAAGCAGCGAAGAAGGTGGCATTGCAGACGTAACACAGAAGAACGCCAACACCTAAGGATGCAAAGACGACGTCTAACAATGTTAGATGAACTACACTATAATATAACTAAAGCCCAATTCGGTTATACTTTGCAGTTTAAGCACCAACTAGTAAGGGGTCATTAGTGGTGCCTTGGAAAGGAGCCGCGATATGATACGATACGATATATATATATATATATATACATATATTAGGGTGACAAACAAATGCATGGTAAAAAAAATATTTTTTTTAATGCTATCAACCTTTTTTTTTTGTTCCATTTAATGAAAAAATTATATTGGTAAATTTTGGAGATAATCCGTTGATGCTTAGGGGTTGATCAACGCAGTTTAAGTTTGCAAGGTTACTCGAATCCACATTTTTCATACGTTTTTCATATTTATCTCTTCTATTTTAATAATTGGGTTGAGAATGTTATCAATATTTTATTTTTGTTAATTTATATATATATATATATATATATATATATATATATATATATATATACTAGTTGCAAGTACCCGGCTTTGCCCGGGTTTAAAATAAGGTTTTCTGTTTACCTTTTGTTTTCTCCCTCCCCCCTCTCTCCCTCCCTCCCCCTCCCTCTCCCTCTTTACCCCTCTCTCCCTTTCTCTTTCCCTCCCTCCCTTTCTCCCTCCCTCCCTCTCCTTCCCTCTCTAACTCTCCCATCTTCCTCTCTCTCCCTATCTCCCTCCCTTCTTCTCTCACCCCCGTCCCCCGTCTCTCCACCTTCCTCCCTTCCTCCTCCCCCTCTCTCCCTCCCTGCCCCCTCTCTCTCTTTATCTCTCACTCTCTCCCATTTCTCCCATCCTCTCTCCCTCCCTACCCCCTCTCTGCCTCCCTCCTTTCTCCCTCCCACCATCTCCCGTCTCCCTCTCTCCCCCTCTTCCTCTCTCTCTCCCTCCCTCCCCCTCTCTCCCTCTCCCTCCCTCCCTTTCTCCCTCTCCCTCCCTCTCTCCCATCTCTCTCTCCCCATTCATCCCTCCCTCATTCCCTCTCTCTCCCTCCCTGCCCCCTCACTTTCTCTCTCTCCCTCTCTCCCACCCTCTCTTTCCCTCCCTCCCCTCTATCTCCCTCCTACCCCCTCTCTCCCTCCCTTCTTTTCTCTCTCCCTCTCTCCCATCTCCCTCTCCCCCCTGCTCCCTCTCCCATCTCCCTCTCTCCCCCTCCTTCTCTCCCCCCTGCCCCACTTCTTCTAAAATCCTTCTTCATTCCTTTCTTTACCTTCCTCAAACTGTAAAACTGTACATATCAGGGAGCATGAAAAAACAACAATTCTTTGCATCACAAAGGCACAATACAGCACCAGCGCGCAAGTTCTATTCGATCATAAGGAAATGACGTCACAGAGGAATTTTATTTATGGCGCCGTCGAGATTACTTTAATATAGTAAAATACTAAAATAAAAAAAAATTAATTATAATTAAACTACCCATCGAGATGAAACGAAACCTGTCCTATAACCTTCCCCATGTAATTATGTGTATGTGTAACAAATTTCACGTTATTCGTTTTTCTGGATCTTGAGTTATAAGAGAACAGACAGACAGACAGACAGACAACAAATGATAAGTATAGAGATATCACATATTCCCATAAGCTCCCGCATATTCCCATAAGCTCCCATATATTCCAAATCTCTCTCTCTCTCTCTCTTTCTATCTCTCTCTCTCTCTCTCTATCTCTCTCCTTATCACTCTTTTTCGATAATTGACATAGAGTTGAATCTACTTATTCCCATAAGCTCCCACATATTCCCATGAGCTCCCACATATTCCCATAAGCTTCTTATATTCCCATAAGCTCCCGCATATTCCCATAAGCTCCCACATGTTCCCATAAGCTCCCGCATATTCCCATTAGTTCCCATATATTCCCAATCTCTCTCTCTCTCTATCTCTCTCTCTCTCTCTCCTTATCACTCTTTTTCGATAATTGACATAGAGTTGAATCTACTTATTCCCATAAGCTCCCACATATTCCCATGAGCTCCCACATATTCCCATAAGCTTCTTATATTCCCATAAGCTCCTACATATTCCCATAAGCTCCCAGATATTCACAAAAGCTCACACATATTCCCATAAGCTCCTAATATTCCCATAAGTTCCTACATATTCCCATAAGCACCTAATATTCCCATAAGCTCCTACATATTCCCATAAGCTCATTGTTACGCGCTTTTTTGTGGATAACCATTAAACACACAGTGAAACACACAGGTATAACAACAGATAAGTCAACGCTTATTGATTTGAAATATAAAATAAATGAGCTTTATTTAAACTACTCGTGACTGCACGACTATCTCATACAAACTCTAATACAACACAAAACAATATGATGTCAATAGATACTTTACCTAAACCAGAATGGAGGTATATGTTACTCATGAAAATGTATCACACAATTATCGCTGCCCTTACAGCTTTAATAGTTTGGGCTTTGTTCCTGAATTTGGTTTGAAATGCAACGAGACAAAATGTCAGCTAATACGTTTTGCTTACCCGGAATGGTCTGGATGACAAAATTGAAATCTTGTAGTAACAGAGCCCACCTTGCTACTCTATGATTCCCTAGTTTCTTTGAATTGATAAAAGACAGTGGCGCATGGTCGGTCAAGAGAGTGAAAGGGGCACCCAGGAGGTACCTGGCCAGCTTGGTGATGCACCATATGATGGCTAGTCCCTCCCTCTCTATAGTAGCATACCTAGTCTCAGCTAATGTCAGTTTACGGCTAACGTACAACACAGGGTGTAACACCCCATCATGGCCCTGTAACAGGGCCCCACCTATGGCTACCCCGGAGGCGTCCGTAACCAGACAGAAGGGCCTACTGATATCCGGTAGTTTGAGAATGGGCTGTTGGGCGAACGCTGTCTTGATTAAATCGAGCGCCTGTTGACACCTGTCAGACCATGTAACTTTATTCGATTCCCCCTTTCTGGTTAGATTGGCTAGTGGTTCCATCACATGTGCAAAGTTAGGTATAAATTTACGGTAAAAATTGCACAGACCTAGCAAGCTGCGGACTTGCTTCTTAGTCGACGGTACTTCTATGTTCAATATTCTTGACACAGTCTCGTCTACTGGTCGTATAGAGTTGTTGCCTACCTTATGTCCCAAGAAAGTAATCTCTGTCAGTCCTATTTCTAGTTTAGTTGGTCTGACAGTCAGGTTGTGTCGCTTTAATATGTCGAATACCTCTCGAAGGCCTTCTATATGTTTTTCCCAGTCTTCATGAAAAACACAGATATCATCTAAGTAGTAAATTGTGTCAAGTCTGTGGGAGAATAACTTGGCCATCATTCTGTTGAATGTGGCCGGTGCATTGACCAACCCGAAACTCATAAAGTTCCATTGGAATAAACCAAATGGAGTGATAAATGCCGTCAGGGGCTTTGCTTCTTGGGTTAAAGGTATTTGCCAGTAACCTCTGGCTCCCACATATTCCCATAAGCTCCTACATATTCCCATAACCTCCTACGTATTCCCATAAGCTTCGTATATTCACATAAGCTCATACATATTCCCATAAGCTCCCACATGTTCCCATAAGCTACTAAAATTTCCATAAGCTCCTAAATATTCCCATAAGCTCTCACATATTCCCATAAGCTCCTAATATTCCCATAAGCTCCTAATATTCCCATGAGCTCCTAAATATTCCCATAAGCTCCTACATATTTCCCATAAGCTCCTACATATTCCTATAAGCTCCCAATATTCCCATAAGCAACCTACATATTCCCATAAGCTCCCGCCTGTTCCCATAAGATCCCGCACATTGCCATTAGTTCCCATATATTCCCATTCTCTCTCTCTCTCTCTCTCTCTCTCTCTCTCTCTTTCATTATCACTCTTTTTCGATAATTGACATAGAGTTGAATCTACTTATACATGGCAATTGATCATTGTATAGCAGAAAATTGAAACGAAGCTTATAGTCCGTTTCAAAAATTGAAAAACAGGAGTAGAATTTACTGATGCGTAAAAATTTGACCTTACGTGGTTGAAAATAAACACAAAGCCTATAGTCCCATTCGCCAAATACTAAACATGAGTATAATCAATTGGCACATATTCCCATAAGTTCCTACATATTCCCATAAGCTCCCACATATTCCCGTAAGCTCCTAATAATCCCATAAGCTCCTACATATTCCCATAAGCTCCCAAAGATTCCCATAAGTTCCCACATATTCCCATAAGCTCCCACATATTCCCATAAGCTCCTACAGATTCACATGAGATCCCAATTTTCCCAAAAAATCCTTAATATTCACATAGGCTCCTACATATTCCCATAAGCTCCTACATTTTCCCATAAGCTCCTAATATTCCCATAAGCTCCTACATATTCCCATGAGCTCCTACATTTTGCCATATGCTCCCGCATATTCCCATAAGCTCCCAAAGATCCCCATCAGCTCCCACATATTCCCATAAGCTCCTACATATTCCCATAAGCTCCTACATTTTCCCATAAGCTACCAATATTCCCATAAGCTCCTACATATTCCCAGAAACTCCCACATATTCCCGCATATTCCCATAAGTTCCCATATATCCCCATTCTCTCTCTCTCTCTCTCTCTCTGTCTCTCTCTCTCTGTCTCTCTCTCTCTCTTTCCTTATCTCTCTTTTTCGATAATTGACATAGAGTTGAATCTACTTATGCATAGCAGTTGATCAATGTAAGGCTGAAAATCGAAACGAAGCTTATAGTCCGTTTCAAATATTGAAAAATAGGAGTAGAATTTACTGATGCGTAAAAATTTGACCTTACGTGGTTGAAAATAAACACAAAGCCTATAGTCCCATTCACCAAATACTAAACATGAGTAGAATCAATTGGGACATATTTCCATAAGCTCTCACATGTTCCCATAAGCTCCCACACATTCCCACATGCTCCCGCATATTCCCATAAGTTCCCATATATCCCCATTCTCTCTCTCTCTCTCTCTCTCTCTTTCCTTATCTCTCTTTTTCGATAATTGACATAGAGTTGAATCTACTTATGCATAGCAGTTGATCAATGTAAGGCGGAAAATCGAAACGAAGCTTATAGTCCGTTTCAAATAGTGAAAAATAGGAGTAGAATTTACTGATGCGTAAAAATTTGACCTTACGTGGTTAAAAATAAACACAAAGCATATAGTCCCATTCGCCAAATACTAAACAGGAGTAGAATCAATTGGCACATATTCCCATAAGCTCCCATATATTTCAATGAGCTCTTGCATATTCCCATGAGCTCCTACATATACCCATAAAATCCTAAATAATCACATAGGCTCCTACATATTCCCATAAGCACCAACATTTTCCAATAAGCTCTTAATATTCCCGTAAGCGCCTTATAATCCCACAAGCTCCTACATATTCCCATAAGCTCCCAAAGATTCCCATAAGCTCCCACATATTCCCATAAGCTCCTTCATATTCACATGAGCTCCCAATTTTCCCATAAAATCCTAAATATTCACATAGGCTCCTACATATTCCCATAAGCTCCCACATTTTCCCATAAGCTCCCAATATTCCCATAAGCTCCTACATATTCCCATGAGCTCCTACATTTTCCCATATGCTCCCGCATATTCCCATAAGCTCCCAAAGATTCCCATAAGCTCCCACATATTCCCATAAGCTCCTACATATTCCCAAAAGCTCCTACATTTTCCCATAAGCTACCAATATTCCCATAAGCTCCTACAAATTCCCATAAGCTCCCACATATTCCCACATGCTCCCGCATATTCCCATAAGTTCCCATATATCCCCATTTTCTCTCTCTCTCTGTCTCTCTCTCTCTCTCTTTCCTTATCTGTCTTTTTCGATAATTGACATAGAGTTGAATCTACTTATGCATAGCAGTTGATCAATGTAAGGCGGAAAATCGAAACGAAGCTTATAGTCCGTTTCAAATAGTGAAAAATAGGAGTAGAATTTACTGATGCGTAAAAATTTGACCTTACGTGGTTGAAAATAAACACAAAGCCTATAGTCCCATTCACCAAATACTAAACATGAGTAGAATCAATTGGGACATATTTCCATAAGCTCCCACATATTCCTACATGCTCCAGCATATTCCCATCAGTTTCCATATATCCCCATTCTCTCTCTCTCTCTCTCTCTCTCTCTCTCTCTCTCACTCTCTCTCTCTCTTTCCTTATCTCTCTTTTTCGATAATTGACATAGAGTTGAATCTACTTATGCATAGCAGTTGATCAATGTAAGGCGGAAAATCGAAACGAAGCTTATAGTCCGTTTCAAATAGTGAAAAATAGGAATAGAATTTACTGATGCGTAAAAATTTGACCTTACGTGGTTAAAAATAAACACAAAGCATATAGTCCCATTCACCAAATACTAAACAGGAGTAGAATCAATTGGCACATATTCCCATAAGCTCCCATATATTTCAATAAGCTCTTGCATATTCCCATGAGCTCCTACATATTCCCATAAAATCCTAAATAATCACATAGGCTCCTACATATTCCCATAATCACCAACATTTTCCAATAAGCTCTTAATATTCCCGTAAGCTCCTAATAATCCCATAAGCTCCTACATATTCCCATAAGCTCCCAAAGATTCCCATAAGCTCCCATATATTCCCATAAGCTCCCACATATTCCCATAAGCTCCTACATATTCACATGAGCTCCCAATTTTCCCATAAAATCCTAAATATTCACATAGGCTCCTACATATTCCCATAAGCTCCTACATTTTCCCATAAGCTCCCAATATTCCCATAAGCTCCTACATATTCCCATGAGCTCCTACATTTTCCCATATGCTCCCGCATATTCCCATAAGCTCCCAAAGATCCCCATAAGCTCCCACATATTCCCATAAGCTCCTACATATTCCCATAAGCTCCTACACTTTCCCATAAGCTACCAATATTCCCATAAGCTCCTACATATTCCCATAAGCTCCCACATATTCCCACATGCTCCCGCATATTCCCATAAGTTCCCATATATCCCCATTCTCTCTCTCCTCTCTCTCTCTCTATGTCTCTCTCTCTCTCTTTCCTTATCTGTCTTTTTCGATAATTGACATAGAGTTGAATCTACTTATGCATAGCAGTTGATCAATGTAAGGCTGAAAATCGAAACGAAGCTTATAGTCCGTTTCAAATATTGAAAAATAGGAGTAGAATTTACTGATGCGTAAAAATTTGACCTTACGTGGTTGAAAATAAACACAAAGCCTATAGTCCCATTCACCAAATACTAAACTTGAGTAGAATCAATTGGGACATATTTCCATGAGCTCACACATATTCCTACATGCTCCCGCATATTCCCATCAGTTCCCATATATCCCCATTCTCTCTCTCTCTCTCTCTCTCTCTTTCCTTATCTCTCTTTTTCGATAATTGACATTGAGTTGAATCTTCTTATGCATAGCAGTTGATCAATGTAAGGCGGAAAATCGAAACGAAGCTTATAGTCCGTTTCAAATAGTGAAAAATAGGAGTAGAATTTACTGATGCGTAAAAATTTGACCTTCCGTATTTAAAAATAACCACAAAGCATATAGTCCCATTCGCCAAATACTAAACAGGAGTAGAATCAATTGGCACATATTCCC
Source organism: Bulinus truncatus (assembly GCA_021962125.1). NCBI lineage: Eukaryota > Metazoa > Mollusca > Gastropoda > Planorbidae > Bulinus > Bulinus truncatus. Next base: position 6,980,025 of record JAGDYQ010000015.1, read on the forward strand.
ATAAGCTCCCATATATTTCAATAAGCTCCTGCATATTCCCATGAGCTCCTACATATTCCCATAAAATCCTAAATAATCACATAGGCTCCTACATATTCCCATAAGCACCAACATTTTCCAATAAGCTCTTAATATTCCCGTAAGCGCCTTATAATCCCATAAGCTCCTACATATTCCCATAAGCTCCCAAAGATTCCCATAAGCTCCCACATATTCCCATAAGCTCCCACATATTCCCATAAGCTCCTTCATATTCACATGAGCTCCCAATTTTCCCATAAAATCCTAAATATTCACATAGGCTCCTACATATTCCCATAAGCTCCCACATTTTCCCATAAGCTCCCAATATTCCCATAAGCTCCTACATATTCCCATGAGCTCCTACATTTTCCCATATGCTCCCGCATATTCCCATAAGCTCCCAAAGATTCCCATAAGCTCCCACATATTCCCATAAGCTCCTACATATTCCCAAAAGCTCCTACATTTTCCCATAAGCTACCAATATTCCCATAAGCTCCTACAAATTCCCATAAGCTCCCACATATTCCCACATGCTCCCGCATATTCCCATAAGTTCCCATATATCCCCATTTTCTCTCTCTCTCTGTCTCTCTCTCTCTCTCTTTCCTTATCTGTCTTTTTCGATAATTGACATAGAGTTGAATCTACTTATGCATAGCAGTTGATCAATGTAAGGCGGAAAATCGAAACGAAGCTTATAGTCCGTTTCAAATAGTGAAAAATAGGAGTAGAATTTACTGATGCGTAAAAATTTGACCTTACGTGGTTGAAAATAAACACAAAGCCTATAGTCCCATTCACCAAATACTAAACATGAGTAGAATCAATTGGGACATATTTCCATAAGCTCCCACATATTCCTACATGCTCCAGCATATTCCCATCAGTTTCCATATATCCCCATTCTCTCTCTCTCTCTCTCTCTCTCACTCTCTCTCTCTCTTTCCTTATCTCTCTTTTTCGATAATTGACATAGAGTTGAATCTACTTATGCATAGCAGTTGATCAATGTAAGGCGGAAAATCGAAACGAAGCTTATAGTCCGTTTCAAATAGTGAAAAATAGGAATAGAATTTACTGATGCGTAAAAATTTGACCTTACGTGGTTAAAAATAAACACAAAGCATATAGTCCCATTCACCAAATACTAAACAGGAGTAGAATCAATTGGCACATATTCCCATAAGCTCCCATATATTTCAATAAGCTCTTGCATATTCCCATGAGCTCCTACATATTCCCATAAAATCCTAAATAATCACATAGGCTCCTACATATTCCCATAATCACCAACATTTTCCAATAAGCTCTTAATATTCCCGTAAGCTCCTAATAATCCCATAAGCTCCTACATATTCCCATAAGCTCCCAAAGATTCCCATAAGCTCCCATATATTCCCATAAGCTCCCACATATTCCCATAAGCTCCTACATATTCACATGAGCTCCCAATTTTCCCATAAAATCCTAAATATTCACATAGGCTCCTACATATTCCCATAAGCTCCTACATTTTCCCATAAGCTCCCAATATTCCCATAAGCTCCTACATATTCCCATGAGCTCCTACATTTTCCCATATGCTCCCGCATATTCCCATAAGCTCCCAAAGATCCCCATAAGCTCCCACATATTCCCATAAGCTCCTACATATTCCCATAAGCTCCTACACTTTCCCATAAGCTACCAATATTCCCATAAGCTCCTACATATTCCCATAAGCTCCCACATATTCCCACATGCTCCCGCATATTCCCATAAGTTCCCATATATCCCCATTCTCTCTCTCCTCTCTCTCTCTCTATGTCTCTCTCTCTCTCTTTCCTTATCTGTCTTTTTCGATAATTGACATAGAGTTGAATCTACTTATGCATAGCAGTTGATCAATGTAAGGCTGAAAATCGAAACGAAGCTTATAGTCCGTTTCAAATATTGAAAAATAGGAGTAGAATTTACTGATGCGTAAAAATTTGACCTTACGTGGTTGAAAATAAACACAAAGCCTATAGTCCCATTCACCAAATACTAAACTTGAGTAGAATCAATTGGGACATATTTCCATGAGCTCACACATATTCCTACATGCTCCCGCATATTCCCATCAGTTCCCATATATCCCCATTCTCTCTCTCTCTCTCTCTCTCTCTTTCCTTATCTCTCTTTTTCGATAATTGACATTGAGTTGAATCTTCTTATGCATAGCAGTTGATCTATGTAAGGCGGAAAATCGAAACGAAGCTTATAGTCCGTTTCAAATAGTGAAAAATAGGAGTAGAATTTACTGATGCGTAAAAATTTGACCTTCCGTATTTAAAAATAACCACAAAGCATATAGTCCCATTCGCCAAATACTAAACAGGAGTAGAATCAATTGGCACATATTCCCATAAGCTCCCATATATTTCAATAAGCTCCTGCATATTCCCATGAGCTCCTACATATTCCCATAAAATCCTAAATAATCACATAGGCTCCTACATATTCCCATAAGCACCAACATTTTCCCATAAGCTCCCAATATTCCCGTAAGCTCCTAATAATCCCATAAGCTCCTACATATTCCCATAAGCTCCCAAAGATTCCCATAAGCTCCCACATATTCCCATAAGCTCCCACATATTCCCATAAGCTCCTACATATTCACATGAGCTCCCTATTTTCCCATAAAATCCTAAATATTCACATAGGCTCCTACATATTCCCATAAGCTCCTACATTTTCCCATAAGCTCCTAATATTCCCATAAGCTCCTACATATGCCCATGAGCTCCTACATTTTGCCATATGCTCCCGCATATTCCCATAAGCTCCCAAAGATTCCCATAAGCTCCCACATATTCCCATAAGCTCCTACATATTCCCATAAGCTCCTACATTTTTCCATAAGCTACCAATATTCTCATAAGCTCCTACATATTCCCATAAGCTCCTACATATTCCCATAAGCTCCCACATATTCCCACATGCTCCCGCATATTCCCATAAGTTCCCATATATCCCCATTCTCTCTCTCTCTCTGTCTCTCTCTCTCTCTCTCTGTCTCTCTCTCTCTCTCTCTTTCCTTATCTCCCTTTTTCGATAATTGACATAGAGTTGAATCTACTTATGCATAGCAGTTGATCAATGTAAGGCGGAAAATCGAAACGAAGCTTATAGTCCGTTTCAAATATTGAAAAATAGGAGTAGAATTTACTGATGCGTAAAAATTTGACCTTACGTGGTTGAAAATAAACACAAAGCCTTTAGTCCCATTCACCTAATACTAAGCTTCCACATATTCCCATAAGCTCCCACATATTCCCATAAGCTCCCACATATTCCCATAAGCTCCCACATATTCCCATAAGCTCCCACATATTCCCATAAGCTCCCACATATTCACATAAGCTCCCACATATTCCCATAAGCTCCCACATATTCCCATAAGCTCCTACATATTCCCAAAAGCTCTTTATATTCCAATAAGCTAAGACCCCCACGTATTTAATCATGATGCTGGTGGCCACCTCTGTTGCTAAATTACAAACAAATTGGATTTATATTTATGTATACAGTCGATGCTATATGTTTGTATATATATATATATTATATGTATATTATGAAAGACATGTTTTGTGCACACACACACGCGCATATTTTCTGTTCAAGTCACAAAAATCGTCGAGTCAGTGTGTCGTGACAGGGGGGAATAACTGGCGCCACAACTGTTCGCTGAGTTTGTGAACGCGGTCAAGGAGAAACGTGTTGCGGGTTCGATGCACCGCGATTTCAGTGACTTGCGACCGTTGTAACTCCAGTTATGGTGGACATGTGGAAAGGTCACTACAAAGATGCCCTAATTACGACCTTAATGATTAAGAGATAATCAGCGCATCTTTAGCAGTGACTTTATATTTTGAACTCTCTGTTTTTGGGGGGGGGGGGGGAGGGGGGAGAGAGTTATCAGCTGCAGGTCAAGGTCGCTACTAAGATACTCCCATTCAGTGGCGCAACCAGCAAAAAATGCTGGGGTGTGGGGGGGGGGGCTCACATTATGAAAAAAGACAGTTTGACAGTCTTTTTTGTAACTTTATAATGTAAATTATGTATTGATGATTTGGCATGGGGGGGGGGTGGCTCAAGCCCCCCTCCTTTCCTGGTTGCACCACTACTCCCATTAGTTAGTCATTTGAGCAGTAATTAAGCGCCTTTTACTTAAAGGAATTCATAGAGCTTTCCAGACCTTAAATACTGAATAGAATTTCAATTATATTTATCTACGAGTCTAAAAGGACATATAAAAATAAATGCACTATAAACTGCGTGTTGCAGTAAAATTAAAAAAAAAAACACACACTTATACTGCACAGAACTAGATTTAATATTGAACAGTGACAGATACAACGTATTATATTGTATATGTTGAACAGTGACAGATACAACGTATTATATTGTGTATGTTGAACAGTGACAGATACAACGTATTATATTGTATATGTTGAACAGTGACAGATACAACGTATTATATTGTACATGTTGAACAGTGACAGATACAACGTATTATATTGTACATGTTGAACTATATTCAATTATTCATGACCACATCACAAATAAGAATGATCACCTGTATAAATGCAAAAATTCTTTACACTTTTGAAGACGCTCATGGAGCCGACCACAAAGGCCAAAAAATCAGTTACTGAAAAAAAAATTTCCAAAAAAACATATTTTTCATTTTAATTAATGCTTTCTTTTTTTTTTTTGTAAAAGTTTTTTTTTTTGTAGCTTTTGACATACGTGAGCATGTTTTTTATTTTTGTTTTTCTTGTTGAGCAATGCATAAAAAGCACTTATATAAAGTATATTTATCTTTGGAAAAAAAAAGTGCTCAGTTTTAGGTTAAATGTTTGCAAAGTACTGAGCACTGAAAAGCGTGTTTAACCAGAATAATAAAAAAAAAAAAGGCAACATTATTGACAGGGATTTGTACACCAAATTACAATTGAATCATTTTTTTCCCCCATCAATTGAAAAACATTTAAGAATGATAGTTCATTTACTCTTTCAGAGGCGTACCTAGGGTGGGGGGAGGGGGGTCCCATTTCGAAAGTCCCCCCGGGCCCCAGTTTGAGGGGGGACCCTAAAATGTTTTTTTACATTAAATATTAAGTACACTATCTTTAACGTGGGACGGGTGGCCGAGTGGTGTAGATACTCGACTGTCGACCTGAGAGTCCTGGGTTCGATCCTCGGTGAGAACCATGTGGAATTTTTCCAGGTGAAAATGTGTTTCAAAGTCGTCCCACAAGACCACCCAGCTTTAATGGGTACCTGACTTTAAGTTGGGTGAAGTAAAGGCGGCTGGGCGTTGTGCTAATTCAACACTTCATCTGCCCCGATGGCCCGTTAGGGTTAAGGGAACTTTTACACTATCTTATGTCATGGTGACGAATGTCTAAATGCGGCCCCCCCCCGGGCCCCCAAATCCCAAGGTTCGGCACTGGTACTCTATATTTATTTTACATACTAACATATCTATTTCTCAAAATAAAAAATGACTTGCATGAGGTAATAGTTATCCCGACTCCCGCCTTTTTAAAAACATGGCCGATCCTCTCCTGAATTGTTAAATCTTTTAAGGCGGTAATTTCGCTCCAGGTTCCCATCAGAAGAAACATGTCGTCCACGCCAATGCCTGGTAAAAACACAATTCAATAAAATTACAAATGGCTTTTAGCTATAATGGTTTCATTTTAATGCATTCATTTATTTTTTTTTCTAGCCAGTGTAAACTTGCAGAGTTATCTTATTACAATTTATACTTGCATAGTTATCTTATTACAATTTATACTTGCAGAGTTATAATTTATACTTGCAGAGTTATCTTATTACAATTTATACTTGCAGAGTTATCTTATTACAATTTATACTTGCAGAGTTATCTTATTACAAACAAATATGTCCCATATTAACAATGACCGCCTAAATTACATATGTTTAATTTTAATAAAAGTACAACATTTAATAAAATTAAATTACTTATAGGAAAATATAAAACTCCCGATTAAGTTGTAAAGTGTGTGTGCAGGGATGGATTTTTAAATGCGGGTGCAGATGAGCGCTCGATACCTCAGCCCATTTGACACTAATGTTATATTTTTAATGGGTCAAAAATTTACATTCACACCGGGCCTCAACCGAAATGAACCCGCCAGAGTGTGTGGACTAAACTTCATTAGACTGACTTTGTATACTTTGTCTTAGCAGTGTGCTTGTAAAATTGTCAAATATATTAAATGTATTTAAGAAAAAAGAAATGTTTGTAACTTTTCCTTAGAAAATTCACATGATACTTCTTTATTACCCAGTTAACAGCACAAAATGATTGAATATGTACCCTGAGATAAGAAAGGCATGATTCCGGCCATGTTAACAACACAAAATGAGTGTAAATGTACCTAGAGTTAAGAAAGGCATGATTCCGACCATGTTAACGAAGTGCACGCCTGAGAAGGTCACAAGGCCGAAAGCACCCATTATGCCCACGCCAGCAGCCACAACTCCTGCGTTGGCCAGCAGCGCCCTGGTAGACACACAGTCGCCGCCTGGGAAATATTTATATATTTAATATTGGTATAGATGGCGGATATGGTATAAGATGGTGGTATAAGATGATGGTATTAGATGATGGTATTAGATGATGGTATTAGATGATGGTATTAGATGATGGTATTAGATGATGGCATTAGATTACGGTATTAGATCACGGAATTAGATGATCGTATTAGATCACGGTATTAGATGATGGTATTAGATGATGGTATTAGATGATGGTATTAGATGATGGTATTAGATCACGGTATTAGATGATGGTATTAGATGATGGTATTAGATGATGGTATTAGATGATGGTATTAGATCACGGTATTAGATGATGGTATTAGATTACGGTATTAGATGATGGTATTAGATGATGGTATTAGATGATGGTATTAGATGATGGTATTAGATGGTAGTATTAGTGCATCCTTAGTACTATTCTCATAATATTGAACTACCAAATTGCATTTCAGTTAACCCGGAAGAAAGACGGTAAACTGACCTGCACTGACCAGTGATGCGTAAGTTATCATCAGGGTGAAGGTCAGAGAAAAGTAGAAAATGTCCCCTTTTGTTCCTTTGTCCAACTCCAGGCTCAAAGACTGGGATATGGCGTAGGAAAACTTTAAAAAAAAATTGAAAACGTATAGTACATGAGAAAATTATGCACATTGTAGTTTTCTTCTGAGGATTTGTTTTAACAACAGCGGTCTGCAAATTCGGTTTAACTGTCGGTATTATACAAATCTACCAGTCTTTACCTCAACTGTTGAGAAATTGGCATCTTTCATCAACTCGGCGTACTGGAGCTCCCATGCCAGCGCCATCTTTTCCACTTCCGGCGTGTCCTGTCTCAGGGGGAACGCCATCTTGGCTGAGCCTGCCGACTTGAGGTAGACGTTGTCATGGCTCATTTCAACGTCGCTGAGGTACAGATTTAAATCCACGCCCCCACCCACGGAGAACCACAGCGGGTAATTCATCTCGCCGCTGTTCAGTGCATCACTGATGAAAGGAAAAGAAGAAACACTTAATTTTACATGCGTAAACGAAATTTCACCACATCTGCACTACCAGAGAGTTCCTAGATGAATGGGCACGGTCTGGACCTGCATGGGGTCCCCTCGAATAAATTTATATTGCCCCTTACCCTAAAGTGCCCTGCAGTGCTCGATTTAAGAAAAAAACCAGTGCCGGCGATGAAAAAAAAATTAGGCAGAGCCGGGGATAAATGTCTATGATTTCATCCCCGGCTGGGATATATTAGCTAAAGCAGAGCCGGGGATGACAGGTCTCAGTGCCGGGTATATCCCCGGCATCCCCGGCGGTAAATCGAGCCCTGGTGCCCTGTCGTGTACAATAATCTACTGTAAATGATTAGGCGATATGCGAGTAGGTGTGATCAGAAGGGCCCCAGTTGGTGGACAGTGTTGGGGGCCCAAGTATAGTACGCGGCAGACGTGTTACAATAAAGTACAATTACCCCCAAACTAATAAAAAAAAATTAGACTTCAAACTTTGAGTAATCATCATTAGAGCTCTCCCCCCCCCCCTTTCCCCTATATTCTTACAACATACAACCAGCCATGTTTAAACAGTTTATTTGAATACAAATGTGTATGAAAGTCTTACAAAAATACATTTTTATTTAAATAATGTATTACTAATGTGTTTTTTAATATATCCTTTTAATAGATTGTTATTTATAATTAGCTTAAAACAATATTAACAAAAACAATCTCATTAGAACAAGGCCGTAACCAGGATTTTGTTTTTGGGGGGGGGGGGGAGGGAGGGGGGCTGTGCGACTTGGGGGGGGGGGCTGTGCGGAGAGTTTTATATAAGAAAAATTGGAACACAATGATAAAGAAGTGTATTTTATAATAAAATTTGATTTTTAGAATTAATTCGTCCCCCCCCCCCTCTTGGATACGGCCTTGCATTAGAATGATGAAAAATAAAATTACATATGATTACTTGAAATATGGGTCAAACAAAAAGTCCCCATCAATCACACAGTTGGTTCCAGCGAAAGTAGTCCGTTTCACGCAGACGTCATGGAAAGTAAAATTTCTATCCTCCGTCACAACTCTCAGTGACAGAACTTTATCTTTAAATAGCTGTTGGGCAATAATACTTGTAGTGCAATGTGTTATCATATAGATAATGTGCAATCAATACATCGATAGATTTATTAACAAACTACAGCATAATACTTGTAGCCTATAGCATTTCCTTTTTTTTCGATTTAATAAAGTTAAAGTCTAGTCTAGTTTAGACTAGTCTAGTTTACCCTGTCACTCTAAACTATATAGCTGCACAATAGTAAGGGAACCGTAATCACAATATTGCGGGTTGCAAAGAGCCAGGAGACACTCTGTGCGTTGCGGACACATCTATATTTCTGCCCTGGGCTTTAAGATATAAGAAGACCCACATATAATTTTGTGGGACGGATTGCCGAGTGGTGTTGACACTCGACTGTCGACGTAAGAGTCATGGGTTCGAATTTTTTTCAAGTGTAATCTGGTAAAAGTCCACCCAGCTTGATGGGCTAGGGAAACTTTTGCATATAAAAGCAAAGTTCCCTTAAGCCCTTAAGAGCTCATCGGGGCAGATGAAGTGTAGAATTCATCTGTTTCTATAACCTCGGCATATGAAGGGATTGTGTGGTTAGCACAACGCCCAGCCGCCTTATCTCCCACAACTTAAAGTCAGGTACCCATTAAAAGCTGGGTGGACTTGGGGACTTACACCAGGACCTTTAAAAATCCTAAGGTTCTCACTGAGGTTTGAACCCAGGACTCTCCGGTCGACAGTCGAGCGCTCTACACCGCACGACTCCCGTCCCCTTTTGCATTTAATTTGCCACAAAAAAGGTCATTCTCGATACACGAAAGACCTTATAATAGTAAACGTACTAGTTATAGTTTTAGTTATAGTATGGCATGGTATGGCTTGGTTACGGTACTGTATGGTTTGGTAGTGGGTCATTTTTTTGTATGTCCTGTCGACCATCACCCACAAGCCACACCCCCTTCTTCAGAACCTGGGTCACCTGAAGTCAACTTCTGCGTCACCCACTCACCACCTCATGACAAGATTGCCATTTTGGGCTCTTTCAAGCGTGACGTTTTCTTTCATTCTCCGTTCGCCCTTTATGCCCTAAACTTCCGCTGTGACCTCAAACCAATATGGCGTTACCTCGTTACGAATATTTATCTCGTGTCACGCATTCTTTCATTGGTTGCTTCAGGAGAGCTATAATTAGCATCGCGTGCTTCGGTTAGAAAATGCCAGCCCAAAAACTGAAGCACTTGATTGATGGCCTGACTTTTAACTTCAGAACTGAAAGAAAAACTCCTAATTTCTCTTTTTAAAAAACAACTCAAACCTTAATCCAAGAGCTTTAAATTTGTCTGCATTCAAAGTACAGAAAAGTCATGCATGACATCATTCATTATTCATAAAAAAAAATTAAAAAATAAAAACAAGCAGTCAAGCAAAGGGGCGCCAAATGTTATATTTTACATATAATATTATATGGTTTTTAATTGGAGGGGGGCCCTAAAAAGCTATTGAGCCCCGGGCGCGAGTTAAGCTCGCTAAGCCACTGTCAGTATGTGTGTGTATGTGTGTATTCGAGTTCAAATCTTTTTTGTGTGTGTATGTGTGTGTGTTCGAGTTGAAATCTATTTGTGTGTGTGTGTGTGTGTGTGCGTCTCTATTTCTGTATTCTGAATGTCTGTTTGTCAAAAGTCTGACTGTCTGTCCATCTATCTGTTTAAATGTGTTTGCACTTTTTCAGATTGGTATGAGGGCGCCGTAAATTTTAATGTCACATGGGCCACAAATTGCTACAGCTACGGGTCTGCATGTTTATTATCTAACTCTTTTGTAATGAAACAAAACGTCGTCTTTGGTTGTAGGCGTAAACCATAGATATATAAGACTAGATCGCTTATGCTTATTTAATAGAGACCGAAAAAGTGTTGTATTCGAGACCCTTACTTTAAATTCTGTACAGTTCTTTATTTTTTACCGAAAAAGATTTCCTTCCTTTTAATTAAAAAAAAAATCCCCATTCATGCTAGAGGTTGGCGCTTTTAAAATCAACTGATGTGTCCGAAAAAATTATATTTGACGGTTAGTAATAATATAATCAAACAACCGGGTACACAACACGAAGGCATTTTATTCAAATTTAATTGAAAAAAAAAGTTTTTAAAAATTTGTCAAGGAAAACAATGCAAAATGTCTTCTGCTATTTATTTCGGTTTCTTAAGGTTTCTATGCGTACTACGTCATCATAGTTGCAAAGAATTTGTGAAAATATATAAGTTATACAGAATTGTACTCTTATGGTCCGCACAATATATATCTATGCATAGCCCATCAGCGATCTAGCCTTATATATCTATGGCGTAAACCATGATTTTAAATATTGTTTTACCTCCAACTCCTTCAACACTTCCGGTGTGAGCATTGACCTCTCAGACCTGCTCCGGAATATGACCAGGCCCTGTGCCATCAGTTTGTTGGCGCTGAACGGGTGGTAGTTGGTGGCGAAGAGGTCGGGGAAGGTACTCACGACCGTCTCTCGATCCTGAACTGCCCTGGAACCAGTTGGCGCGTACAGCGTCTCTGTTTAGGTAAAATAGGGAAAGGGAGGTCATTTTGACCTGAGATTCCAAAAATAAACATTATTTTTTTATGAGGTTTTAATCAAGAGGAAGTGTTCTATTTGTGGCACTTCGTGTTAGGCACCTAAGGCCAGGAAGCTAACTATAGCTTTGTAATTATATATATATATATATATATATATATATATATATATATATATATGTGTGTGTGTGTGTGTGTGTGTGTGTGTGTGAACTAATTAACATATTTCATTCTTTTAATTACAGTTTTTTTAGGTAGAGGGAGAGGGGGTTGTTGGGTGAGTGGCATATAACGCATATATATTTTATGCGGGGCAAGGAGACGGCGTCTGGGGGGGGGGAATCTGAGCCATCTTAACAGCTATTGAACCATCTTAACAGCTATTGAACCTCTAAGCAAACTATTGTGACTGAGCCCCCCTATGTTAAGACTGACAACAATTCAATGGTGGATTACCAACGGGCCTTAGGATGATGTGGGGGGGGGGTCGGACAGTTGATACACGTAATAAGACAGACGTGCATTTATTGTGATGGTGTTTGCTTGGTTTTTCCTACTAACCAATGTCTCGTTCGGGGTCGTACATAATGAACCCGGCAGCGCAGACGAGACACAGGGCTATTGGGACGGTCAGGAACCACGCCGGGTGACTTGCCAGGAAGTAACCGTAGTGATAGAATCCTCTCAGCATGGCACGATGACAGCCCCATAGACATTTCATCTTTTAAAAATCTGGGGAGAAAAAACATCTTTCATTATTAGCATTAAGTAGGTTTACGGTGACCAGATTATTTTGTGACCCTTTTTTTTTTATTTTCGTAATACTGAGAGTACCCCAAGTAAAAAAAAAAACAACGTGCGTATTTTTTTTTTACGGTCTTGGTCAGGGCAGGCCTTACGAATTGCGGGGGCCCAATTTAACGGATGCTTGCGAGGCCCCCTCTTCTAATCTTTAAAAGCTTGTGACAAGAGCCATGACTGATAGTGATATGGTAAATGTAATGGCGATGACCCCCCCCCCCAACCCCCTTTCCCTCTCGGCGTGCCTGTTTGTATGGCAAGAAAGTTCCATCAATTTAAAGTTGTGTTATATAGTCAGGGTTTCTCGATGGAGATTTTTGTGAGTTCTTTATTTAATATTTCCTGATTCGGTTGCCAAGGGGCGTAACATTTCCTCACCCTTTCAGGTAGTGTTGTTTTCGTTGACGAAAACTAAAACTAAAACCTCCGTTAACGAAAATGTTGACTTTTCGTCAACGAGAACTAAAACTAAAACTAAAATTAGCAGCAAGACTAAAACTAGACGAAAACTGAAATTATTACAGAAAAAACGAAATAAAAACTGAAACTAAAATATAGTGTTGCTTTCGTTCACGAAAACTAAAACTAAAACCTCCGTTAACGAAATTGTTGACTTTTCGTCAACGAGAACTAAAACTAAAACTAAAATTAGAAGCAAGACTAAAACTAGACGAAAACTAAAATTATTACAGAAAAAACGAAATAAAAACTGAAACTAAAATATGATCTGGGACTAAAACAACACTACTTTCAGGGACGCCCAGGACAGTTGATACAAAAACTGGGACTGGCCCGGTTAAAGCTTGTCATTGTGTACGGTAAAGGTCCACAGGCAGGCGCGAATTAAGGTTTGGTGGAAGCCCCTAGGCGAAAATGAAAATAAAGATCCCCCCCCCTTCCCGAATACATCAATTTGACAGCAAATATTGGACTAAAAGTGTCAAAACTGGGTTTATTAGCGGCACTTAAGAACGCGCAGTACAGGTTGCGCCCTCAATTAAATCCGCCCCTGTCTACAGGCAGCCCCGTAGCCGGGGGTGGGGCACTGGAGGGCCGTGCCCCCCCCCCGGCTAGGTATGGAGTGCCCCCCCCCGCTTAAAAAAGTAGAAAAGAGGAAAAAATAAAGAAAAAGTAAAGGTGCCCCCTTGCTGGGTATTGGTGCCCCCCCTGCTTACTTTGACCTGGCTACGGGCCTGTCGACAGGTATAAATAATTGTACCATATTAAGAAAAACGTTGTTGTTTTTTTTTTGCAATAAAATGTAGTTCATGAACTAAATGTACTTAATTCTATTTTCTATTTATGAATAAACCAAAAAAAAAAAATATGCCGGTAAATGGATGGGGGGTGGGGGGGGGGGGAATTGGTTCATGACTAACATGAACTAACTTAAAATTTATAGCATAAAAACAAAATAAATTTCCCCCACCTTCGCTTTGACGTGAAACGAAAGTACTTTTTATTTTAATTACTAAAATGTATTTCCTCGCGGGATTATACGAGATTTACTGGGTTTACCTTAGATACAGAGAGTCTCAAACTGTTTTAAACCGCATTCCGTGATGGCTCTCCCAGTTATGATGAGATGTTTAGTTCATGCTCTCATATGGGAACCCTTCTACCGCTGATGTGATTCTTATGGGTGGCCGAACAATACATTCTAGGCATACTTCTAAAATATAGGTCTAACGGGGGTCAAGGGCACGTCAAAGGTTGACTGACCTAAAGGGGTGTTCATTTAAGCAGAAGTCGCTTTTTTTTTTAACTCAGCCGCACGAAATAAGTGGTTTCAATTTTATTCATTTCCCCTTTCTCCAGAGACGAACCTAGAAATTTCAGTGCAGGGAAGATAAGGAGGGGGAGGTGTGTGTGGGGGGGGCAGGCCCGTATCCAGAAGGGGGCTAGGGGGGGGCTGAGCCCCCCCGTGCATTACCTGAGCCCCCCCGTGCATGACCTGAACCCCCGTGCATGATTTGAGGTTTTTGACACAATTTTAATAATAACGGCTATAAAACATCAATCATTTTGTTTAATAAATCAATAATATTAATAACTTAAAAGTTTATATTTTGGCAATCATTCAGGCTATTTATATATACTTACATATATAGCTTATCTAATTTTTGGGCATAAAAGATTGAATCTTATTGAAGTTCACTTCTGGGCATTGACATTTGGTGCTTCAAGAGCCGTGTGTGAGAGCAGTTTCTCAACCCTCACACGAATGCTCACCCCATATCGCAGATAAATGTTACAAAAGCGTCTAAGCAATCTTTTCCTGCTTGCATTTGAAAAAGATTTAACAGACAATCTGAATGCTGAAGCATTTTTAGGTAAATTCAGTGCTAAACCCAGGCCCGTAGCCAGGTCAAAGTAAGCAGGGGGGCACCAATACCCAGCAAGGGGCACCTTTACTTTTTCTTTATTTTTTCCTCTTTTTCTTCTTTTTTAAGTGGGGTGGGGGGCACTCCACACCTAGCGGGGGGGGCACGGCCCCCCAGTGTCCCCCTTGGTTACGGGGCCGGCTAAACCACGAAGTTTGCAAATTTGATACGTATGATAATATAAGTTCGCAACAAGTGCCGACGAGTGGGGGGGCAGGGGGCCAATACCCAGGGGCCCGGCGAGTTTTAGGGGCCCGGACTGAGCTGGCCAATCAACTTTTTAAAATATTAATATCAGCCCAGGGGCCCGAAATTTCTGTCGATGGGCCTGTTCGCAACCTTGTAATAGTTTTATATATTGATATCTTCTGAGGACAACTAGCAACTTAAATAAGTTAATAAAATAACATTGGCTTCTGACTTCATTTTTATACATATGTATAATAAAATAATAAAGTACAAACTCCGTGATTTCTGAGTGATGTTATTTAATTTGCAAATTTACTTTTTAGCAGAATTAATTTTATTTTAAATTGAATAATTGCGACTGTTGTTGTTGATAGATATGTTCTTTGTTTTCAATATTTTATAAGAAATATCACACAAATAGCTAAGCTTTATTCATGGCATCTTTGTCGTTCTTCCCGGGTTGTACGTTAAACAAACAGTATAATAATATAAATCAGGTATCTATTATGTAACAATTGTGTAGCAGAACTATTGGTCAATATATTTATAACAGAAATCAGAAATGGCTCAGCCTCAATAAATTTTTATCATTAAAACTCTTTACTATTTAAATTATTTTTAACAAAACTGCAACATGTCATGTATTATTAAAACGTAGTTAAAATTATATATTTCTAATGAATAGCTAAACAATCGGTACTAAAATGCACCATTCCAGATATGGAACTGCAAAAAATTTCTTGGGGAGGGGACTCACTGAGATCCCCTCCCCAAACCCCTCCTCTCCGTTCATAAGCTTCGCGCCTCCATTTTCGCCCCCCCCCGAACATTTCTTCTACCCCACCAGGGGCGGATTTAGGTGGAGGGGCCGGGGGGCCCATGCCCCCCCCCCATTATCTCAATTTAGCTAATACATTATTAAATTATCGAAATATTTTTTGTTCTAAGACCGATTTTCAACAATGAAAACAGTTTTGCCCCCCCCCGGGGGTCAATTTTTTGCCCCCCCCCCCCCCCCCGTCAAAGTTGTCTAGATCCGCCCCGATCATTTCTTCGGCACCCCCCCCCCCCCGAAAAAAATATCTTCGCCCCCCCCCCCGAAAATGTCTTCGGCCCCCCCCCAATCCGATATTCCTGGCTACGGGCCTGGTGGGGGGGGGGTTCTATGCAGTTCTCAAGTCCACTCCTGCCCCCTCATCAAAAGCCACGAAGGGTACGAGTCGCGCGTTTCTTCACTGGAACATCTACATGACGACTTCAGATGCCGAGCACTTGAAAACATGTCTCCCTTCCCATCCACCGCACTCTATAACAGTGCTTCTCAAACTTTTTGAAGCCAAGGCCCCCCTTGGAACGCCAATCAATATGTCGCGGCCCCCCTATTTTTTTTTTCGGTTTAGATTGTTAAATTTATAATTTTAAACTTCTATATGCAAACTTTTACTAGTCAATACATGCTTTTTCTAATGTTAACAATGAAAGAGTGAAAGGATGCAACATATAAAATAAACTAGATTTTATTTTAAAACGTATATTAATACTATTTACATACAGTACATTAGGTTAATTATATTTTATGTGTCACATTTTTCGAAATTCCACGGCCCCCCTCCGGACAGTCCACGGCCCACCACTTTGAGAAGCACTGCTCTATAGCAATGCTACATGGATTTTGACAGACTTTCGCACTAAGTATTTCTACAAGTATTACAATTTACATGTAATTTACATGTGTGGTGTGCATCGTTTGTTGAATTGTGTGCTACTTCTCGCAAATTGGCTCTTTTTTTATGTCGGTTTTTTTTTTCTTAAATCCTTTCGTTACAAAAAAAAAAGGCTCTTAGTAGCGCGAAAAATAATGTATACAGTTTGAATGAAAAAAAAATGTGTGTGCTACTTTATGCTACATTTAAACTGACTGTTTGCTAAATTTTGTCCAAAACTTCATGTCTACAACGATGCTGTGAACCTTCCACCCCACCCCTCCCCTCCCAACCCATATCGTAAAACTTTAGAATCGCTTTTAACGACCTTCACACTTCGTTAATAATCATATAACTTGACCCACTTTTAAAATAAATTAACAAGGAAACTTGCGATGCATGAATAGTGAAAAGACAGACATGTGACGCAAGTTTAACCTGATTTTGTGAAGGGTAAAAGTGCAGAGATATTTTTCAAGCTTAACCATCCTTTCTCGTAAACTTTATTTGGAAGGAGGGGTGGGGAGAGTGACAGAGAGAGGGAAGGGGTACGGGGGCGTCATTAAAATAACAGACTAAGGCGTAAAATTCAATTATAAAGCCTTTGACGTCATCAAATATGAAAATGAATAAAGTTACTATGCAGGGTATAAACATCCATGATGACGCCACTGGTTGCAGGGTATAAACATTCATAATGACGCCACTGGTTGCAGGGTATAAACATTCATGATGACGCCACTGGTTGCAGGGTATAAACATTCATAATGACGCCACTGGTTGCAGGGTATAAACATTCATAATGACGCCACTGGTTGCAGGGTATAAACATTCATAATGACGCCACTGGTTGCAGGGTATAAACATTCATAATGACGCCACTGGTTGCAGGGTATAAAGTCATAATGACGCCACTGGTTGCAGGGTATAAAGTCATAATGATGCCACTGGTTGCAGGGTATAAACATTCATAATTACGCTACTGGTTGCAGGGTATAAACATTCATAATGACGCCACTGGTTGCAGGGTATAAACATTCATAATGACGCCACTGGTTGCAGGGTATAAACATTCATGATGATGCCACTGGTTGCAGGGTATAAACATTCATAATGACGCCACTGGTTGCAGGGTATAAATATTCATAATGACGCCACTGGTTGCAGGGTATAAACATTCATAATGACGCCACTGGCTGCAGGGTATAAACATTCATAATGACGCCACTGGTTGCAGGGTATAAACATTCATGATGACGCCACTGGTTGCAGGGTATAAAGTCATAATGATGCCACTGGTTGCAGGGTATAAAGTCATAATGACGCCACTGGTTGCAGGGTATAAAGTCATAATGACGCCACTGGTTGCAGGGTATAAACATTCATAATGACGCCACTGGTTGCAGGATATAAACATTCATGATGACGCCACTGGTTGCAGGGTATAAACATTCATAATGACGCCACTGGTTGCAGGGTATAAACATTCATAATGACGCCACTGGTTGCAGGGTATAAACATTCATGATGACGCCACTGGTTGCAGGGTATAAAGTCATAATTACGCCACTGGTTGCAGGGTATAAAGTCATAATGACGCCACTGGTTGCAAGGTATAAAGTCATAATGACGCCACTGGTTGCAGGGTATAAACATTCATAATGACGCCACTGGTTGCAGGGTATAAACATTCATAATGACGCCACTGGTTGCAGGGTATAAACATTCATGATGACGCCACTGGTTGCAGGGTATAAACATTCATAATGACGCCACTGGTTGCAGGGTATAAACATTC
The DNA here is from genome assembly GCA_021962125.1 of Bulinus truncatus. Lineage (NCBI taxonomy): Eukaryota > Metazoa > Mollusca > Gastropoda > Planorbidae > Bulinus > Bulinus truncatus. Next base: position 6,998,171 of record JAGDYQ010000015.1, read on the forward strand.
ATAATGACGCCACTGGTTGCAGGGTATAAACATTCATGATGACGCCACTGGTTGCAGGGTATAAAGTCATAATGACGCCACTGGTTGCAGGGTATAAAGTCATAATGACGCCACTGGTTGCAGGGTATAAAGTCATAATGACGCCACTGGTTGCAGGGTATAAAGTCATATTGACGCCACTGGTTGCAGGGTATAAAGTCATAATGACGCCACTGGTTGCAGGGTATGAACAGTCATACCAAATCCGATTATATTCCTTTCTAGAAAATCGTTCGTATTCCAGATCATGCAAGTTTTGAACCAGTTTTTTTTTTATTATTTAAATGAAAAAAAAAAAACAATCCTTCCATCGGTACCCACAAAACTATTTTTTGTTTTAAATTCTATTAACTCGCTAAATTTAAAATGAAAATGTAGAGTATGTGGATCAGTGAATACACTAAGATGTCGTTATTAGGGGGAAAAAAATAATGTATCCTAGAAAAAGATTCAATTTAGCATTGAACAAATACAAATAAACAAATTCACACAGGATGATCTCATCACAAGGCGATTGAAACCCGTCAATCTGGCAACACTGACTTAAAGGTTCGTGCTGTACACTTGCATACAAAAAAAAAACCTTTTGTCACTGATTTAATTGTACGTTTTCTATTTTCTATTTATAATTGTATCTGTTGTTAGAGCCGGGCCTAGCATTTCTGCGGCCCTGAACCCAAAACTATTTCGCCACCCCTTTCCACTCACTAATTAAGAACAACATTTTTTTTTTCACAAATTAGAGTTCAGAGCAGTTAAACAGGTTTCTTTTTTAAATGAGAAACTGACATTCAAATGTTTTTATAATGGTTTATTAATGCTTGATCATCTTGTTCATTTAAAATAAACTTTTGTGCAACCAACAATTAATGTAAGTTACATTTCTTCCACAAACAAAAATGACAGCTAAAAAAAAAATGTATTTAAAAAATTATTTTTTCGAGATTTGGTCATTGGGGATTCTTTAATAATTTCAAATTCAGCCCATTTAAAAATTAATTATTGAGCCAGATTGTTAAACCTGCTAGGTGTGTCATCGTTCAACAAAGATAATTTGTGGCAGGTAGCTCCCTAAAGCGGGGTCATTCTTAATGGCTCACTGTCGATGCCGATATTTGGCAGCAGTTAAAAATCCGTGGCCAAACATAAATTTCTAAATTTAAAACTTACTTTATTTTTATTGACAAATGTACACATTTAATTTAGTGAGACAATAGGGTCTACCCCGCGGAACAGTTAATGGCAGTTTTAGTAAATATGTGTAAGGCTTTATAGGGGGCTGGTAATCGTGCAGTAAAGCCCTTGACTGTCGACAAGAGGGTCCCGGGTTCAATATCCAATGAGAACCTAAGGAATCTTTCAAGCCATGGAGAAAGTTCCCTAACCTCTATCAGTTGTGGTGGGGGATGAAATGGGGGACACCACAAAACAACAGTCACAAAAAAGTTTATAAGATCTAAGTGATGAACATCTCCTCCTTATAAGGGATTAATAGATTAGCACCTCATACTTACAGGGATATCACAGATATGATATGCATGATGGAAAATATTCCGACTAAATTTCTAATAAAATGTTTCTAATTCTCAAGACGAGTCACATTAAGTTTGATAAAATCTTTAATCAACCAGCGATGTATTGGTAAAATAAGAAGTGAGGGAACGCGGTGCAATTTGCGCTAACAGTAGATTTAAGAGGGAGTTGTCGCAGCCCCGTAGCGTGAAAATTCTACAACAGGGGCCAGGTATTCTACAGCAGGGGCCAGGCATTCTATAGCAGGGGCCAGGCATTCTACAGCAGGGGCCAGGCATTTTACAGCAGGGGCCAGGCATTCTATAGCAGGGGCCAGGCATTCTACAGCAGGGGCCAGGCATTCTACAGCAGGGGCCAGGCATTATATAGCAGGGGCCAGGCATTCTACAGCAGGGGCCAGGCATTCTACAGCAGGGACAAGGCATTCTACAGCAGGGGCCAGGCCAATACCAGGGGGGCAGGAAATAAATGTTACTAAGTAGAGCAAACAAGCAGAGGGGGCCAGACAAAACGCAGGGGAGGCGGCCTCCCTGCCCCTCCCCCCAACGCTACGGGCCTGAGTTGTCGGGACATGAAAAAGTACCGGAACGCGTTCCGGTTCTGAAAAAAGGTAAGGGAACGTCGTTCCACCGCGTTCCCCTCCCAATACACCACTGTAATCAATACAGATTAATAGACCGAATCCATATAACAAAGCTTGCTTTCTAGTCAAGTAGTGTCCATTAGTTGTGTTGTTTGTTGTTGTTGTTTTGTTGTTGTTGTTATATTTGTAAATGTTTGCACAGCTTTAATGTCTCATCATATATTTTTTGTCTTTACGAAATAATATTTCGGCTCGGAATCCTGTAACGAGGGTAATATTTTGTCGTCCTCTGTTTTGAACCACGGACCAGCACAGCTCTGACATTTTGTTTGTCATTCTAAAAAAACAAATATTTATTCTGAAGTATTTTCATAAAAAAAATTGTGTCAGCATCACTACAGCTAGACGCGTAGTTATAATTCCGGAAGAAGTATTTACGTTTGGCGCATCAACAGGAAAAGTGTGGCTTTTTTGGGAAGTCTGTCTTGATTGACGATGTTCTATTTGTATAATTTATATTCAGTGGAGCGAATTAAAAATAACTTTTATTTATTATAAATTCATTTTTCCGAGAATGAATTAAAATTATTATTGGTATTATTTATTTCTAATTCCTTCATTCCGTTTCAATTTGTTTATTTCAAGCTGTTCACTTTAACTTTTACAAACATAAATGAACTATTCAATACATGATACAGAGTTGTAGATTAATAATGAATCTGATCGATCGAACGATAGATATATTGAAAGACAGATAGATAGACAGACAGACAGACAGACAGACAGACGGATGGATGGATGGATGGATGGAAGGATGGTTGAATAAATGCATGGATGGAAGGAAGGAATCAAGGATGGATGGATGGATGGATGGATATATAGATAAATAGACAGATAGACAGACATATGGATAGATAGATAGATAGATAGATAGATAGATAGATAGATAAATAGATAGATAGATAGATAGATAGATAGATAGATAGGTAGGTAGGTAGGTAGGTAGGTAGGTAGGTAGGTAGGTAGATAGGTAGATAGGTAGATAGATAGATAGATAGATAGATAGATAGATAGATAGATAGATAGATAGATAGATAGATAGATAGGTAGGTAGGTAGGTAGGTAGGTAGGTAGGTAGGTAGGTAGGTAGGTAGGTAGGTAGGTAGGTAGGTAGGTAGGTAGGTAGGTAGGTAGGTAGGTAGATAGATAGATAGATAGATAGATAGATAGATAGATAGATAGATAGATAGATAGATAGATAGATAGATAGATAGATAGATAGATAGATAGATAGATAGATAGATAGATAGATAGATAGATAGATAGATAGATAGATAGATAGATAGATAGTGTATGTAAAATAATTTCAAACATACATTTTTGTAATTTTTTTTCAACCAACGAGATTTAAAACGAAAATTTCAAAATTCGGGTGAATATAACTCTAGTAAGTCAGAATCCAAAAATTAAAATAAAATAAAATAAAATATTGTACTTACTTTAATTAATTACTTTGAATAAAATAGCATTAGCTGATTTACAAACCAAACAAAAAAATTGATAATTAAACACTTGATAAACTAGTACAATTCTTTATTGATGTTTTCTTTATCTTACTTTATTACTTAGTATATCTTCTGTTTTATTTTCCAATTTTCTTGCGGGGGGGGGGGGGGAGAGGGTCTGCAGGCTGGACATCTTCTAAAGAAGGCGTGGTCATGGAAGCAAAAAAAGTGGGCTGGAATTTTATTACTGCTGAACAAATCAAATACCAAGCCTGGGGAGCCTTGTCTTCGTCCTCCCCCCCCCCACCCACCCACCCTAACTCCTCCCCCTATTTTGATGAAATATCTTAGATGCCATAATTATCATAACAAATGTGATGTCTATCCACCAGGAAGCGGACATGTGTGTTTGCGTGTATGTGTTTGCGTCTGTGTGTGAGTGTGTGCTCTACATTTTAATGTCGCGACAGAGGTCATCTCTCTAAGCCAGCCATGTGACCGTTCAAGGTGGAAGACGTAACTGCACTTAAAGAAGTAAGTCTTTCGGGCCATTCCCATAAACAAACTCCCCTGTCCTGAAGTAAATAAATGTCCCTGTCCTGAAACAAATAAAGTCTCCTGTCCTGAAGTAAATAAATGTCCCTGTCCTGAAACAAATAAAGTCTCCTGTCCTGAAGTAAATAAATGTCCCTGTCCTGAAACAAATAAAGTCTCCTGTCCTGAAGTAAATAAATGTCCCTGTCCTGAAACAAATAAAGTCTCCTGTCCTGAAGTAAATAAATGTCCCTGTCCTGAAACAAATAAAGTCTCCTGTCCTGAAGTAAATAAATGTCCCTGTCCTGAAACAAATAAAGTCTCCTGTCCTGAAGTAAATAAATGTCCCTGTCCTGAAACAAATAAAGTCTCCTGTCCTGAAGTAAATAAATGTCCCTGTCCTGAAACAAATAAAGTCTCCTGTCCTGAAGTAAATAAATGTCCCTGTCCTGAAACAAATAAAGTCTCCTGTCCTGAAGTAAATAAATGTCCATGTCCTGAAACAAATAAAGTCTCCTGTCCTGAAGTAAATAAATGTCCATGTCCTGAAACAAATAAAGTCTCCTGTCCTGAAGTAAATAAATGTCCATGTCCTGAAACAAATAAAGTCTCCTGTCCTGAAGTAAATAAATGTCCATGTCCTGAAACAAATAAAGTCTCCTGTCCTGAAGTAAATAAATGTCCATGTCCTGAAACAAATAAAGTCTCCTGTCCTGAAGTAAATAAATGTCCATGTCCTGAAACAAATAAAGTCTCCTGTCCTGAAGTAAATAAATGTCCATGTCCTGAAACAAATAAAGTCTCCTGTCCTGAAGTAAATAAATGTCCCTGTCCTGAAACAAATAAAGTCTCCTGTCCTGAAGTAAATAAATGTCCATGTCCTGAAACAAATAAAGTCTCCTGTCCTGAAGTAAATAAATGTCCCTGTCCTGAAACAAATAAAGTCTCCTGTCCTGAAGTAAATAAATGTCCCTGTCCTGAAACAAATAAAGTCTCCTGTCCTGAAGTAAATAAATGTCCCTGTCCTGAAACAAATAAAGTCTCCTGTCCTGAAGTAAATAAATGTCCCTGTCCTGAAACAAATAAAGTCTCCTGTCCTGAAGTAAATAAATGTCCCTGTCCTGAAACAAATAAAGTCTCCTGTCCTGAAGTAAATAAATGTCCCTGTCCTGAAACAAATAAAGTCTCCTGTCCTGAAGTAAATAAATGTCCATGTCCTGAACATGAAAAGTTCAGCTTCAATAGGAGGGGGGGGGATCTTCTATATAAAAAAATATTGACCTTTGGTGACCTCTAGATTACATTATCTCTTAAGTAGAGAGAAATTGACTTTGACATTCGACACCATGACATGGGATAATGTACTTATTATTTAATGTAAAAAAAAAATAATTTTGGGGACACCCTTCAAGTTGGGGTCCGTGGGGGGAGAACTTTTCGAATTTGGACCCCCCCTCACCCTAGGTACGCCTCTGATAGAGAAGTCAGTATCATCGACAGCTGGTCTAGGATTTCAACCCACGACCTCCACTTCATCTGTTAAACTTTAAGTTACTGCACCAAGTAGATTTTTTTTGTTTAATTAAAAAAAAAAAAACATATGAATGACCTTTTTGAATATTAGCATACTTACTACAGCAATATCAACAACAATAACATGGCATTGATTTTTTTTTTAATTTTTTTATTACATCAATATAAGCGGACAATTTTTTTTATTTTAGTACCAATTAGTTGACTAGTCCCGTAAAATAAAAAAAACGTGAATTAAAAATAAGATAACAGTTATTAAACTCAACAGCATGCACGTGATAATGCATATAAAATGTGGGGGCGAGGGAGGGGGGGGGGGGTAATAAATAACAATGACGTCATATCTATGGATGCAACCAACTTGATGAGATGGAAAACAAACAAACACATTTTTATACCAAGGAACCAAAAAAAAAATGTTCACTGAGCAGTGAATGAGCGACGAGCCAAACAGGCAGGAAATAAGCCATTAACATTCATTTCATTTATTTATTTACTATAATGAATAATAATCTGTTTATGTTGTGAATATAAAAAAAATTACCAATAAGGAAAACAATGATGAGATTAATTAAGATCGCTCATAAATAGGAGGGGAGGGGAAGGGACAGGAGGGGGAGGGTAGAGAGAGGGGGGAGGGGGAAGAGAGGGGGAGGGAGAGGGGGAGGGAGAGTGAGAGTGAGTGGGGGAAGGGAACGGAGGGGAGGGAGAGAAAATAAAGAAGTCGATCCGATATTTTTAAAAAAATTACATTCCCGTGTGATGAAGAGTTGATTTCTTTAAAATCTTCAGTGTGTGGACGCAACGGACGGGGGTCAGACAAAATTATACTCGCCATTATAAATTGCGTATATCGCGTGCTGAAACGACAATTGAATAATTCAAAGGCTAAATCACACAAAAAAGTATAGAGGGTTCTTCGGGAGGGGGGTGGGGGGAAGGTGGAGGGTGTCTTAGCACTCGCATGCTTTCAGGGCATGAGAACACAAATCAATTCACCCGGTGTAACTTCAGAAAAATACATTGAAAATTTTGTCTCCACCACGCTGGATTACTTATGACGTTCGTAATTTATTTATTTTTTTTAAGTTATGAAGCATCCTAACATCAGTGACGTCGCTAACAGCTTGGGGGGAGGGGGGGCTATTCACCTTGTAGGGGACACACCCACCATGACTCCCCCCTCCCCATTTAACGATAATAGTAGTACGCATGTAATGTACATCTGGTATGAATAGGTAACAAGTGAGATTCTTTAAGTCCGCTCGTAGCCATCATTTGGGACAGTCGTATAGCCCGGGCCGGGGGGGGGATGGATGGGGGGGTGGGGGCTCTTAGTGCATTGGTAATCACCGCGTGCTGAATATTGATTGTTTCAATCACAGAATGACTACTTTCTGCGATGACAAAGAAAATGGTGGAGGAAGGAGGGGGGGGGGAAGCAGACAAATTAAGTTCCAGTCAAGACGCCTACCTCTCCAGCCCTTCCCATTTTCTCCATCCATGCAGTAACTCTCATTATTTACTTCACACCGGCATGTCCAGTACATGTATAACCAACTAAATCATGCCGACTATTTCGAAATAGACTGAATAGACTGACATAAGACAGACGCTGGGCAACAGTTGGAAACTGACAACAAACTTTTGTAGATACAAATACACGCATGTGCGTCGTAAATACAAATACGTGCAACATAAAAACATATGCTCGTCATAAATACTCATACGTTCAACAATGGCTAGCCCCCCCCCCCCAGTTATAATTGAAATTATTTCACCACAAAAAAAAGCAACTTTAGGATGAGCCAAAAGGGATGCTCTGCTTTTTTTTTAAATGACCCCCTCCCCCCACCTTTTCATCAAACAATATGCCTGGATACTCATGCCTCCATATGTGAGATAGATACTGAACTTAATGTTCTAGAGATATGAGATAGCTAGCTATTGGACTATAACACTACAACAAAGATGGCAACTCTACTTAACTAAAGCTTTACAAAGACAAGATTTATAGCACTAGTTGCTTTGCAAAGATGATACACCTATTATTAGACAAATGGTTTCAAAAGATAAAACAAGATCTGTTGGATAAATGCATTCCAAATAAATGAATGTTACATCTTGTGGACTAACGGTTTCACATTGGATCCTCTTTAAGATGCAGATGGCTAAATTCATCTATTAATCTTATAAAAAGTATACATTAAAAACACTGGGCAAGGAGTATTCTCCATAGAAATATGTTTCATTGTAATACAAATATTTTTTTTTATAATTTTTTTGAGATGAGAATATCTTCAAAAGAAATTCAGAAATAATTATATTTATTGAAAAAAAAAAGTATCTTTTTTACATGATGCCAGGTGCAGAGGACTTGAAAGAAATTTTTAAAGGGGAAGAATTCAAGAGTTAGAATGATGTGCTAAAAATTATTTTTTTTATCCACAGTGGCTAACCAATATTCTGAGTTGAACTCTTGAGCCCACAGAAAACTCCACCCATAAAACAATACACATGACAGGAAATGAGCTGAAGAAAAAAAAACTTATTTTTTGGCCTGGCGCTCTTTTTGGGCGTACTCTCATTAGCCTTTTTTTTTTCTCTTTAATTTAAAGCAGGAAATCAGGGAAGCACGGCCATGTTGCAAAGTGTTTGTTCTTTTTGTCGTTTATATTCATTCCAAAAATAAATTACAGATTTTAAAAAATACATGCATAAAAAAATTTCTGCAATGAATAATGTGACCAGCTGTCAGATTTATCTATATATATATATATTTTTTTTTTTTGGTAAAATAATCAGATCATACATTGGCACAATGTAATGTATAACAATACTGATGACACAAGAGTATTTATACATATACTTAATCACACTTTATATGAATAATTAGGGCTTTTTTCTCTCTTTTCTGGTGCCCAATGATACAATATCAGAAACTAATTTTTCAAGCCTACAAGATAAAAACCCTTTTTTGTTGGTACATATGTGAAGAGCCACTGAAAAATGGGCGTTGTCACAAGATGCTACAGTACTGCGGATTGAATGCTTTCTCTTTTTTTCCATTGTCATTACTTTATTGCAGTAACAGTGGATCAAGATTACAAATATGTAGAAAGCTGGGAGCAGGGAAAAGTAACTCCACTTTATATTTCCTTTTGTGACTAGGCCCGTTTTTCTTGTGCACTTCTCATGCATAAACAATACAATCAAAAATCAAATTTCATTATGCATTAAAAATGTTTTCAAACAGTTCAAAAACAAAAAATATTTGCTATTGATAAATCGTAACATAAAAAACAAGCATCAATCGAAATAAATAATTAAAATTTAAAAAAAAACATGTCAGAATGAGGTTTTGAAATTGATACAATTTATGTGTAATCACTTGTATAATGCATTTAATAGACAATTATACTAATCAGTATAAACTGTATTTACATAATCTACATCTCAATGAGCCTGTACAAACTTCACTTCAAGGAGAAGCCACTATGAGTGCTTTTGATTTTATTGTTTGCTTTTTTTTTTAAGCTGAAGATTCTAGACAAAATATAATCAAACGCAAGCTCAATGGACTTCTTTATACCAGCAAGAGCAATTAAATTTATTTTAAACTCTTAAGCAATGAAGAGCAAGTCAAGGCCACATTCCTTTCAGTTTTTCTCAATAAGTTGCTGTTGCCATTGTTATGATCTAAATGGTAATTTTGTTTGGTTGATTTCTAAGTTCCGAAAGAGAAGTCAGCGGTTTATACAACATGCTTGGAAGTTTCTCGTGGGAGATTGTTAGGATTAATACTTTGATTTGACTTTTTGCTCGTGTTCGTGACAAATGAGTTATCCTTGAATGACACCACTGTTGATGAGGCTTTTTTATCTTTCTGGGTCGGGAAATCCATGGGCACCACATCTGACGTCCTTTTTGGTGAGCTGGTGTTTGGGACGTCATCCTCTAAGTCGATTTGGGTGTAAGGTCCGACGAACGACAGGACCACTGGGATGAGAAACACAGCGTGCAAGACACCAAACCCAATGACGAGCACCATTATTTTAAAAAATGACTGGAAGATGTAGGACTCGGTGAAGTAGAGCACGACAACCCCGAGGATGGAAGAGAAGCCCCCGTTGAAGATTGGGCCTGAAGCATGGACGATGGCATCTCTTGCACGATCTTCTCGAGATAGTTTCTCAGAAACAATGTAAGCTGTACACACATGTGCACTAAGAAATAGTTGGAAAAAAAAACAAACACATCATTTACTTTTTTTGAAAATCTCCATTTTGTATTCATTCAAAAAAATCATAGAACATCCGCCAAAACTAGCTAAATAGGCATATGATTGTAGAATGTAACAATAATGGACTGAGAATTAATTTCTTTTACATCCAGCTGATTATTTAATAGAGCGATACTCCCTACACACACACACACCCTCCCACTCTTTGAAGATAATTTTTGGAACTTATGTAATTTGTATTATTTACATGTATTTCAGTTAATAAATTTAAATTTGCATCATATATTATAAATCCACCACCACAGCCCTTATAGATTAGAACAAAAACTGGACCCTTTTCACCTAATCCATTTTATTATATATGAATGATATAAAAGTCAGTATAAATTTTCATAATAATTATATTGTTTATGAAAAATTATTGCCATAGAAACAAACTGTTAAACTGACCAGAAGTCCACAGAGAAGCCGACACTCATTATGAGGTGTATCATGGTGATGGAGCTGAGGGTCAGACCCCAGTGGGCCATGAAGCCAAAGATGCCCACCACGATCATGATAACTTGGATCATGACAATGGCTACGATCACGGGCTGAGGGATGAAAAAGCAGGTGACGACAAACATCACTGTGGGGAAAAATGAATCACAAAATTTCAGAAACACTTCTTACTGAATATAGCATAGCTGTGGAGACATATAGAGGAAACAATGAGTTGACATTTTTCAACAGGTCACAAAAAATATCACTGTTATCAAAGAGTTTGAAATGGTAAAAGAGGAGCTCATTATCAAAATACCTGTGGTGGCAATTATACGAAATCAAAGGTTGAAGGCAAGAACAGAAAATAATGTTTCGTTTGTTTATCTAACATAATACTTACGCAGTGGCTCTGGCACCAGCCAAATCCATTATATTAGGGTATAAGGAATATGGCATATATAAATTTTTTTTTTTCAGAATTTTTTTTTTCAGGATTAGGGTTAGGGTTTGGGTTAGGGTTAGGGATAGGGTTAGGGTGTGGAGCAATATCTATGGCTGGTACCCAAAAAAAAAAAATACGGGTTCGGTCGGACCGAACCGTAGCCACTGCGTAATACTTAATAATGAGACTTGATTTTCTTATGATACCCATTTAATGTGGCTTCATTGTAAAATTTTGACATTGTCTTGAAAATTGTATTTAAAAGATTTTTGGAACAAGTGATATTTAGTTATTTTCCTATTTCAATAAATAACTCTTATTCAAAAATGAAACTTGATTGAATAATTTTGTTTTTGTGTTAAAATGACAAACCTAAACTTATAGATCTGTTATTGCTTACTGATTTAAAATGGCACTTAAAAATTGGACGGCCTTTACCTGCTAGAGTGACCCCTACAGTCTGAAATGTGCCTGGCACAATGGACAAGTACTGTTCAAAGTAGACAAAAGCTGGGTGGTAGGCAAACACATCTGCTGGTGAAGAGTCAGCCAGCTCCCTCATCCGGGACATAAGATTAGCCTGTTCATTTGACTCCACAACCTGCAAATGTAAAGATTAAATGATTGATAATCAATATAATAACAGTGCTATGGTCGTGGAAACAGCTTGAAGACTATGTACTATATATTCAAACCATATTTATAATAATAGACTAGGCACAGTTTCATTTACAAAAAGAGACAAACTAAAGCTGCCCGTAGCAGCCATTGCTGGTTTGGTATAGAATCACTTGAAAGATTCTAAAAATTAATTCAAGATGGCATAATTTCAGTGAGTTTTGGTGATCTTAGTCACAGAATGAAAAAAGAAAGTTGGCACTTAAAGTTCAACATCAAGAGAAGGACAGCACAGCTGCTGTAGCAAGATGAGAACGACTGCTGCAGCAAGATGAGCACAGCTGCTGCAGCAAGATGAGAACGGCTGCTGCAGCAAGATAAGATGAAAAGCTGATACGGAAGAACTTACATAATAAAAATTAATTGCTACATTGTTTTTTGTGGAAAATTTTAGAGGTAAGAAGTAAGGGACATTTAGTCGATATGTTCAGAATTAAAAGGCCCTTAAGGCAGACTGGAGGTTGAGCGGTGTCGACCATTTGACCTGAGAGTCTTGGGTTTGATCCTCTGTGGGAACCATGGTGAGTTTTTCCAGGTTCTGAAAATTGGCTGAAAGTCCCACAAGACTATCCAGATTTATAAATGGGTAGGAGATATTCTACAAGACTTTAAAGTCAGAGGACTCAGAGAACATATTAAAGTACATATTGAAAATGTTATTAATGTCATAGCTTCTCTTATTGATAAATATATTTAGTCCTAACCAAGTACATCACGCCACTTAAACTATGTCATTACTTCACTCAAAAAAAAAAACCCACTTATTCTTACATAATTCATGCTTGGTATGATACAAGTTAGCCTTTTTGAGAATTAGCCACCAAGCCAATCAATTCATTATAAGGCTCAAACAACCCTCACTACTAATTTACTATATAACTAATGCAATTTTCAATTTCAAAGGACTCGGGCGTCTGAATTTAGGTTTGAAACCCATACCTTTCATGTAAGTAGCAATACCCTCTCTAAAAAAGTTCCCTTAACCCTAATGGGTCATCGGGGCAGATGATGTGTAGAATTCATCTGTTTCTATAACCTCGGCATATAAAGGGATTGTGTGGTTAGCACAACGCCCAGCCGCCTTTACTCCCCCAACTTAAAGTCAGGTACCCATTTAAAGCTGGGTGGACTTGGGGACTATCACCATGACCTGAAAAAATCCCAAGGTTCTTAATGAGATTCGAACCCGGGACCCTCCGGTCGACAGTCGAGCGCTCTACACCGCACGACCACCCGTCCCCTAATACCCTCTCTCCCTGACCCTTATTAATAAAGTTTATACATTCTTAAGTATTTTTTACCTTTACTGAGTAAGCCTGACACCGAGATGCAATGATAGATTTCTTGTCAGACCCGAAGACGATGTCATTTCTGAAACCTGGACGACGCATGAGAAATTCATTAAGCCTGTCAAAAAAGGCATCATTATCAGTTGTGTTGATCGAAGGTTCTTTGTAAAATTCTGTTAGCCAGCAGTTGTGTATGTTTTTATCAATGTAGGCATCTTTCTTTGCTTCATTTAAAAGAGCAATGATATTCTGTTTAAGAAATAAAAATATGTCAACCTTTACAATTTAGCAAGTAAGAGGTAAAAAAACTAAGAGTAAATTCTGATAAACCAAACTCCAGTTATCCTGATTGCCAATGATCTGGACGAGTTTGAGAAAAACTGTAAACAAAGTCTATTCTTGAGCCGTGAATATTTCAAAGAACTTAGACATTCCTAGTGGGAACTCATTATTTCAAAAACAACTGATTAAAAAAAAAAAATGAAAATATGGTTTAAAATTTTTTTTTGAATATTTCTAAAACTGAGGAAATGTAGCGATTGCAATGCTTTTAATTATAGATCTTACCACAGTGGATGATTTCTTTGGAAAACATTTCTCGCACAATAGTGATTAAGTGTCTACACTTAAAAGTGCAATAAATAACCTTTTGCCCATTTATTTATTTTTTTAAAATTACCATCAGAGTTGTAGGATCTTTGTAATCCTTCTCTTTAACTGTCACAAAGGAAATAGGAAGTTTGGACCCAAAGTCTTCTGTGTCCCAAACCTATAAACATGAAAAGTACAAACAATTATTTTTTTTTTAAAATGATAAAATAATTAATTAAATGTATATGTTTTTCCCAAAAAAAAAAAAAAAAAAATTTTACATCATTAACAGTGACTCTATAAAAGGTTGTTTTTTTTTTTTATATTTTAAAATATTTTTAAGTCAAGAAATGTAGCAATTAATTTTTATTAAATAAGTTCTTCCGTATTAGCTTTTCATCTCATCTTGCTACAGCAGCTGTTCTCATCTTGCTACAGCAGCTGTTCTCATCTTGCTACAGCAGCTGTTCTCATCTTGCTACAGCAGCCCTGCTCATCTTGCTGCAGCAGCCGTTCTCATCTTGCTACAGCAGCCGTGCTGGCCTTCTCTTGATGTTGAGCTTTAAGTGTCAACTTTCTTTTTTCATTCTGTGACTAAAATCACCAAACTCACTGAAATCATGCCATCTTGAAATAATTTTTAGAATCTTTCAGGTGATTCTATACCAAACCTGCAATGACTGTTGCGGGCAGCTTTAGTTTGTCTCTTTTTGTAAATGAAACTGTGCCTAGTCTATTATTATAATTAAGGTTTGAATATATAGCGTAGTCTTCAAGCTGTTTCCATGACCATAGCACTGTTATTATATTGATTATCAATCATTTGTATCAGATGTGTCTCTTAATGAGATATCAAATACTTAAACACTAATGGTCAATTCTCGCAGTGGCCATCCTACATCAACACACACAGATCACTGGCCAGGTCATCGTGACCAAGCCAAATAAACAGGGATCTATCAATAGCCAGATCAACAGGGCTCTGTCTATAAACTAGATAGCGTATGTTAGCCTAAATCTATGTTACCCAAAGTACAGATCTTTTTCAATTAGTTTTATATTAAAAAAAAAAAAAAGATTGGCAAGGAAAATTTTTCCTAAAATAGCATCATTTTTTTTTAAATGTTATTCACCTGGTATTTGTGGAAGTATGAGGTATCCAAGACAAGATCTTTGAGTTCCAGACCCTGACGAAGTTTAGTACAGCCCCAAATGGACACGCCCAAGTAACAAACAAATAATATCACAATTATCAAACGAACTGGTTTGAACAGGACAAAGCTGGGAAAATAAATCCAACATCAAGAAACTAATATTAGAAATATCAAGTTAGTTTGTACTTTAGATCTGTCTAAAAAAAATTCTGTCTATAAAAAAGGTTTATGTTATTATAAAATTATTTTTTGTAGATTAAATTTCTTTCTATTTTATAAAATAGTTATTTTATAAGTTATCAGATAAATTTAAAGATATAATATTTGTGTGCATTATAAGGAGTTGGTTACAGCTAATGAGAAGTCGAAACACTGGTTGCAAGAGAAGTGAAAAGAGGGGGACATGAATAATATGTTAGAGCCAGTTAATTATCATTATTACAACAAACAACATTATTGTCTTCTTATAATAAATTTAAGTTCCCTAAGCTCTTAAGAGCATATAAATTGCAGGTTTTATCTATTTTGAAGCCACTGCATTTAAGGGAGATAATGTGGCTAGCACAATGCTCAGCTTCCTTTACTTCCCTAACTTGTGTCAGGTACCCATTTTAAAACTAGGTGGACTTGGGAACTTTCACAAGGACCTGACAAATCCAGAGGTTTGAACCCAAGATCCCTCGGTCAACAGTCGAGTGTTCCAAATTGCATGACCAGTGATTCCTTTTAAGGATGAGGTGTTTATCTGTTAGATCCTGTAACCATTATATGATGAAGTATTGTGCAGTGCCCTTCTTTTGCATGGACTATAGCCAATAGTGCAATGACGAAATTGGCACCATGGAGGAGCCCGAGCCCTAAACACTCAGTTGACAGTCGAGCACTTAACCACACAACCATCCATCCCCTCGCACTGCATCACCATCTATACCCCATCTTCTTATTAAGAGGATACAGTTAAATCATTTAAGAGGGAGCTGACTAAAAGATTAGTATATGTATGCTGTCTGTCTTCAACAATGCAATATGACAAAGATGACGGCAGGCACCAAATGTGTACACATTATCAAGTTACGAGTTAAAATACAATTATCTGAACCAGCTGATCTTAATTTTTTTAATTTAAGAGTATGATTTTTTTTTTATTTTATTCATATTACTAACAGGTATTTTATACTTAACGGGTAATCACAATAATTAGGTTTCAGTCGAGCTAAATGTTAATTATTTAATGTCATGTAATCCCAAATGGGGATAATACTTGGATTAATGTACATAGTACATACTTAACAAGACTAGGGTAACAGATTAATGAAAAGAATGTTGATTTATTAAGAGAAACTTAAATAATTAAACTGTATTTATAATTAGCTGGGATGAATTTGGAAACATTTATTTCATTTTATAATGTTTTATAACAAAAATTTACTGACATAAACATATTTGACTGTAATCTGTTTCATAACAAAATTTATTGATAGAAACATTTTTTACTTGGTCAGGAAATATTTAGGGGCCTTTTCGCACACACTCTGATCATCATTGGGGCTCTCCGGTATGGCTCCTCCACACAGGTAAGCATAGCAGCAAGTGTTGCCTTCATTGCTCAGCTCAGCCCTGGATTTGTCCACCTTCTTGAAAGTAAAGGTATGTCGTTTGGAGTACACCCTCCTGCCGTGGTACGTCAGACAGGCAGCAAAGAAGGTGGCATTGCAGACATAACAAAGAAGGACTCCAACACCTTTTCAAAAAATGAATACATTTGTATTTATATACATATGATTATAAATATGTTATATTACATAATAAAGAATAACTAAAAAAACAGATATTGTAAAATAAGGAGAGATTAGTACAGTGCCATTTTATTCACTGACTAATGGGAAATAATTTTTTTCTCGTTAACTTATTCATAAGAATTTCCAATTTTTATTAAACAAATGATGAAGAAATATTTGTGAGTATTTATTTTATTCTTCAAAACAATTTAAAGATCAGATTAGTATAAGATTCATGTTTATGGCCAAACTGTATAAGTAAACATAAATTTTACGACCGTACTATGAACCTGAACTTTCAGTTGGATGTATATAACACGAGAGTTAATACCACAGTATTTATTAATAGTGGCCCATTGCATTTCAGTTTAGATAAATCTTGAAACATTGACAATAATGCATATTTTTAGAGTATTCTTTGTTATATAAAAAACCCACAATTCGGCTATAACCAACACCATGGGTGGCCACCACTGGCATAAAGTATTTGACAACGGCACAAGATCAAAGAGAACAAGTCCATGAATTAAACTGCAGAAAATAGGGACGCACTTACCTGTATAGATGCAGAAATTCTTGACACTGGTGAAAGCACTCATTGACCCAACAGCAAAGGCCAAACAGTCAGTCACTGGTGATTAAAAAAAAAAACGTCTTAATATTCTATGCCATATTTTTTAGGCTTCTTTATTTTCACCTTCCAATATTTTTTTTTTCAATTTACATCATCACATTAGCACAGTGGTTCTCTAGCTTGTACAGTTCATGACCAACTATAAGAACTGTTTTGTTTTCACTGCCCACAAGTAAAGAAAAACAACAATAAAACAATCGATAATTGTATACATATATTTTCCCCTTTTTACTTTGAAGATTAACACACTTTTAGATTTGTATAAAGAAATAGAAGTGTGCATTTATTCACCTATAGGTTCTAAATCAATAAATTCTGAATTTAAATCTTGTCGAAACCCACCTAAAATTCATCCATGACTCACAAGTGTGTTGCGAAAAACAGGTTCTAAATCAATAAATTCTGAATTTAAATCTTGTCGCAACCCACCTAAAATTCATCCATGACCCACAAGTGTGTTGCGAAAAACATAGGTTCTAAATCAATAAATTCTGAATTTAAATCTTGTCGCAGCCCACCTAAAAATTCATCCATGACACCCGCAAGTGTGTTGCGAAAAACACTTTGAGAACTACTGGATTAGTACATTTTACTAGCACTTGGTTTGATGCATACAATTTTCTTTTTCTAACTAGTAGGATCAGATCTGACCTAGAGACAGAGGAGATTATCCAGGGTCCTAACAAGAACTAAGCATACCTGTTTTTAAATTGTAGCACTTTCTGTGCATCAATAGCATATTTAATCTACAATGGCTCATTTTTACAAAAAAAAAAAAAAAAAAAAAAAAAAGAAAATGAAGTGATGTCTGTCCATTAAAAAAGAATTACACTGAAATGTAGATATTTCTGGAGCTGGCAGCCAAGATGACTTAAGTTCCATTAGCTTTGAATCTCACAGCTGACAGTCACTTGCATGGACCATAATTTCTAGTTTTGACCAACATGGTCTTCATTGCTTTAAAACTTCATAAGGCTGGTGATGTATTGATATAAATTGTCCTAACAGTCTGTTCAAGAAATATAATAATCTCACTATGACACAAGAGTCACACTTAATTCATCTCTTCAAATAAATCCATCTGTGACTGCAGTGGTGAGGTTGTGGCATGGGGGCGGGTTACAGGTTCAAGTCCCAGCAATGTAAGCCAACAATATCCTCAATAATGTCCAAAGCTAGTGAAGTCTCAACTATGGTGGAAATGTAGAAAAACCACTACAAAAAAAAAAAAACTGCCCCATTAACAGATCCAGGATACAAACCTCAGCGTTACAAGTACATCATTGGATGAAGAGAGATCTATTCAACACATCATTACGATTACATCAAGAGATGGATTCATGATTAAAAAAAAAACCACTTTAAAACAAGGCCATATCTGAAGTTTACTTACATGATGTGATAGTGATTCCCACACCAGCTTTTTTAAAAACATGGCCGATTCTCTCAGGAATGGACAGTCCTCGGGCGGCTGTGATCTCGCTCCATGACCCCATCAGAAGAAACATGTCATCAACGCCAATACCTGAGAGACAAACAGAATGAGCATTAACCGTAAGATGAAATTTTAGAAAAATATACAATTTTTTTTTATATTAATATATTAACTGATTAATGAAAAAAAATTTGCTATGAATGCACGTGTACATGTGAAACGTAACATGGGCAATACTTGAGAGACTACAAGTACATTGGTAATACTCTTGAATCTCTGCAGGGACATGCTGGCTCATGAATGCCCATGAAAGTAGTGGTAAGAATGACCAAAAATGTAGCTATACAGGGGTTTTTAATTGCAATTAGGTAGGATTTCGGCTGCTTTGAAAAATATTTTATTCGTTTAACTTAATGGTTAAACATTATAAATTAAAGAGATGACATTGTTTACATTTAATATATAACTGCAATTAATAAACTTTTTAAATTTTTTATTTTTTTATATTAATGTAATTTTTTTACCAGCCCAAAGGGCCCATGGCCAAACGCTCTTGGCTTAGTCCAAGTAGGCCAGCACGTCCCTGATTCTTGGTGGAACTTTAATTAAATGTTAAGGGATGTTTACAAATTGTGCAGTGCATGTATGATTTAATAATCATAACATGGACAACTTAAAATATTAAGAAAGATGAGTCCTAGTAAATAAAAAAAATAGGATATTCAAAGAGGCAAAGAAAAAATGTCCAATTTCATACTAAGAGAGATAACTACAACAGGGTGGAGATAAATTGAAATTTTTCTCTTTAAATTTCTCCATTTAAGTTTTGATCCTCCTAGCATTTGTATTCTCCTCACAGGGCATTTAAAGTGATAACATAAAAAAAACATCTGATTTTTAAAAAAATGGCTTATTATGATGGACTCAAGACTTAATTGCACAATATTCACCTTACATTTACCATCTGAGCTAAGCAGAACCAATGGCTCACCTAGGGTTAAGAAAGGCATGACTCCAACAATGTTGACAAAGCGAACTCCGCAGATTGTCACAAGCCCAAAGGCACCCATGATTCCCAGGCCAGCGGCCAACACACCAGCGTTGGCCAGGAGAGCTCTTGTAGAGACACAGTCACCACCTAGCAAGGAGAGAAAAAAACAGTCACAAATTTGTACTTCAAAGTAGACCTATATATAAAAAAACCAAGAACTAAGTCACAAATTTGTACTTAAAAGTAGACCTATATATAAAAAAACCAAGAACTAAGTCACAAATTTGTACTTAAAAGTAGACCTATATATAAAAAAACCAAGAACTAAGTCACAAATTTGTACTTAAAAGTAGACCTATATATAAAAAAAACCAAGAACTAAGTCACAAATTTGTACTTCAAAGTAGACCTATATATAAAAAAACCAAGAACTAAGTCACAAATTTGTACTTAAAAGTAGACCTATATATAAAAAAACCAAGAACTAAGTCACAAATTTGTACTTAAAAGTAGACCTATATATAAAAAAACCAAGAACTAAGTCACAAATTTGTACTTAAAAGTAGACCTATATATAAAAAAACCAAGAACTAAGTCACAAATTTGTACTTAAAAGTAGACCTATATATAAAAAAAACCTAATAAAACATAAAATGATGAGTCTGTCACTGACGTTAATAATTATCGACAGGTGTGCACAGTAACAGAAAAAAAACACACTCCGTGGGTTACTTTTTAAGAGCATTTCCTGAATTAAATGCAGTTATCAGTTACACATCATTGTATAAAATGTTACAGCTCACACACAGAACAGAAATTAAGATATAAATGACAGATGTCAAATCAGCCACATTTCATGTATACTCTATAGCAGAGCAGAATTGATTTATTCATGTTTCTGTTTCCTGCCTGTATAAACAGACAATCTGCCTTTACATTTCTTTTAACATCTCATAAACTAAATTAAGAAAAAAGGGTTTCTCCAGAAGTGATGAAGAGGGAGCAGGCCAACACTGACCTGCACTGACCAGAGATGCATAAGTAATCATCAGGGTGAAGGTCAGAGAAAAGTAGAAAATGTCCCCTTTGGTTCCTTTGTCCAGCTCCAGGTTCAAAGACTGGGATATGGCGTAAGAAAACTGAAAAAAAACGCTTTTTCTGTGAAGTATAAACTTTAAAATCTCTACATAGGTATGACAGTTAGTACAACTTTTTTGTTTAATATCTATTCAGTTGTAATATTTTGGTTAACTTATCACTTAGTCAATTGCTAGGATGCTTAGCCAGTTAGTCCAGTCAGTTCAATGTTTGTTTACAATCCAGTCACTACGTATACATATATATGTAAATACAATATTTATCAAGTTTGTTAAATAGCTACTCAAATTTGGCTGGTTAGCTACTCAACTAGTTCATTTGCTAACTAGCCAGATAGTGCCTTTTGTTATTTAGTTTGCCGGGCAGTTTATTATCTATTTAGCTAGCCAACAATACAGTTTGCTATTTAGTTAGCTAGCCAGCTATTCTTATTGCTTTCTAGTTAGTTAGTCCACTGATGACATAGTTAGCTAGTCAATAAATAAGAAAGCAAATAAAAAGCAGCAATGCTTTGTTGACCCCTAAACTATGCTATAGACAACCGCAATACAAATCAAATAAAGATTACACCTTTTTTACCTCCACAGTAGAGAACTCTTTGTTCTTCATGTACTCTGCGTATTCCAGCTCCCATGCCAGAGACCTCTCCCGCACTTCTGGCGTGTCTTGGCGCAGAGGAAACGAAAACTTAAATGACCCTGCCGCCTTTAGAATTGTTTTGTCTTCACTCATCTCCACGTCGGCGATGTACAGACTCAAATCCATTCCTTGTGTCCCAAAACTCCAAAATGGATAGGTGACTCTGCCGGCACTCAGTGCATTACTGTTTATGTTTTATAAAAAAAAATAATTTACATTTATAACTATTATGTTGTGCATGGCCAGAGAGATGGAGATTGCAGACCATAGAAAGATGCCCCCCCCCCCCCCACCACAAAAAAAAAGCCTTTTTCATTTTTTGAATTTATATAGCATAATTAAAAATACAAATTTGATGCGCCCCCCACACACATATACACAAAAAAGAACGGCTCCTGCATGATAGGCCCCAGAGTTATCACAACAGCCACTAACGGGATGAGTTGTGTAATGGCCCTTCTATTAGCTGTCCCTTGAATGGTGTGTCGGGTCAAGAGATAGACATCTTGTACTGCTCCTCGGTATGAATCGGTACTTTCTAAATGGCCCCCAGAAAAAAACAAGCAATTAAGCCTGTTCCATTCTGGACACAGGACGTGTTAGCGCATTTTCGTGTTATGTATCAGTACGTTTGTTAGCTTTCAGTAAATATTTGTAAATTTTGGAAATGTTTATAAATTCAATTGTGTAAAAAAAATATTATAAAGACGTTTCTTTATATTTGAAAAAAAATATTTTCTCTTAAATCTAACTACAAGTGGTTTGTGGTTACTGAAAAAGGACTCATAATTGAAAACATTCGAAATTGTAGTCATTTAATCGTCCGAAAACTCCGCCAATTGTTGCATAGCTCTGATACTTTCAATTAAACTCAGAACACAAGCTTACTATTTCATTTGATGAGTTTCTTAATAAATCTTGGCGAAACTACGTGCTGCAGTATTTCGCACCAAATGAATGGGTTATTGAACGTACAAGGTGTAGAATGGGGCCATATATATAATATATAAGCCCCTTAGGAGCCCTGAAGCCCGGCCCTCAGAGGTCATATCGCAAAATGAACTTTTGATGTACACTTGGCAGGCCAAGACCTACAAAATGATATATACATCATGGGTCTAGGACTTAAGGTTGCTGAGATATAGGGCGCTCCTTTGTTAATACAGCTTATATAGTAAAAAACGGTACTTTATAAGACCCCTTTTACGGCCCTCAGAGGTCAGATCGCGAAATGAACTTTTGCTGCACACATGGTAGGCCAAGACCTACAAAATGATATATACATCATGGGTCTAGGACTTATGGTTGTTGAGATCTCGGGTGATGACGGACAGACAGACAGACAGACAAAACGGGGACAATAGAGCATTTTTTTTTCGAAAATGCTCTAAAAATCCGCACTACAACAGATTGTTGACTACCTGAAAAACTTTTGTTATAGGCCTATTATTGATACCGTGGCTCATAGCAGAAACTGACGATCTCGTTACACACTTTATGAACCGAGATCTCGTTACAAACTTTATGAACCGAGATCTCGTTACACACTTTATGAACCGAGATCTCGTTACACACTTTATGAACCGAGATCTCGTTACACACTTTATGAACCGAGATCTCGTTACACACTTTATGAACCGAGATCTCGTTACACACATTATGAACCGAACAGACAAGATTGACCAGAACACAACCAACAAGTTTATTTACACAATAAATGTATGGCACTTCTAAAAACCACACAACAGACACTTCAATATTCAATGACACTATGTCCGTCCCCTCTATCCAAAGGTCACTAGTGAACAACACAATGCATCCTGTCTGTGGCTACTGGCATAACTGGCTACTGTCCTCATGACCGTCCAAAAGTTCACAAACTGTCACTATTCACCGCCACACCGTGAGTATTGTCTATACTCTCTACCCCTCCAGTCACTGAGTGTCGATCTCATCAATCAGGTTCTTAAGCCGGCCGCTGGTCACCGGTATGTCCACTAATAAACAACAGTTGTTTAACAGTTTAACCTATAAAGAATGGAACCAATTCCAAGAACTTTGTTTTTTTAAACCTCATCTCGGATCGATTTTTCTAGTAGACTGACTACCTATAGGCCCCACGATCAGAGCGCCCCCCCCTCCCCCAACATTTCAAGTAGTAAATATGATGACATAAGTGCCACAACAAGTTTGTTTGCCGAGGGATTTAAAATATCTGTAAATCTCTGATTGAACCCCCTCCCCGACCCCCGGCCCCGCTAATACACCCAAACATAGTGTGATGTGCTAAATAAAGTTAGCATATTTACAAAACAAGCAAACAAACAAACATAGTTACAGAAAATATTACACACACAAAAAAAAACCCATCCACAATAAATCTGAAAGCACTCACCTGAAACGCGGGTCAAACAAAAAGATGTCCGTGTCGGTTGCGCACATCGTCACGCCATTAGGTCCGGCCAGCCGCCGGACACAGACGTCTTCGTAGGTGAAGTTCTGACCATCTTTGACCACTCTCAAAGAAAAAACGTCCTGCCTGAACCCCTGATGGTCAACTAATAAAAGTACAGTGCTGTGCAATGTTTCAAGTATTCTAAACTACAGTGACATTTGAATGCTTTTGTTTGTTTTGTTTAAATATTGGTTGTTGATGTTTTGCGTCGCAAGTATAGCAATGTTTCCCCCCAAAACACAATCTTACCCCCATGGACCCACATGGGTACTTTTCCCGGGGGGGGGGGGGGGTCACGCTAATTTGCTTAATATATTTCATTTTTTGAACTTCGGTGGTTGTTGTAGGGGGACCCCACATAATGGCTTGCCCCCGGAGGGTGGGGGGGGGGCTACAATATGGCTGCTTCAATAATAAATATTGTACCAGCAACTTCAGGCTCAAAAGTTTTAAAATATATTATAAATCCACGTTGCTGTAATTCCCATCTCTCTCTCTCACACACACAAACACACATACACACTCTCTCACACACACACTATCCCTCACTCTGTACCTTTTCTTACACTTTTAAAATTCTAAAAACTTTCCCTATCCACCTCTCTCTCTCTCTCTCTCTCTCTCTTCCTTTCCCTCTCCCCCCTTTCTCTCTCTTCCTCTATTTCTCTCTCCCTCCATCTATCTCTCTTCCTTTCCCTCTCCCCCCTCTCTCTCCCTCCCTCCATCTCTCTCTTCCTTTCCCTCTCCCCTCTCTCTCTCCCTCCATCTCTCTCTCTCTCTTCCTTTCCCTCTCCCCCTCTATCTCCCTCTCCCTCCATCTCTCTCACTTTCTTACTTCGTATCCCTTTCCCTCCCTCCCCCCTTCTCTCTCTCTCTCTCACTCACTCGCTCTCTCTCTCTCTCCTCTTGTAGTCTTTAACACTCAACCATCTATCTGTCTTCCTCTCTAAAATCAACGAACGACATGGCTACCCTCACGACGACGACGATGACGTACCTTCAGTTCATCCAGCACATCCGAGTTCAGCGCAGACCTGGGGGATTTACTTCTGAATATGGCCAGACTCTGGACCATGATCCTGTTGGCGCTGAACGCCTGGTGAGTATGGTAGCGGACAGGTCGGGAATGTCTTCCCCACCAGTCTCACGGTCCTGTATGGCCCGGGAGTTGGCCGGGGTGTACAAAGTTTCTGTTGCGAAACAGTGTGAACAATTTTAAGTCGTTTCCCGGTTACTGGTGGGTTTTTATTTCTTTTTAAAATGCACCAACAGTCATAAGTAAAATAAAATGTACGATTAAGAGTGAGAATAACTGTCATTTGTGTGTGTTTGGGAACAATGTCATGATGGTATGTCTCGGAGTAACTGTCATCTGTGTGTGCTTGGGAACAATGTCATGATGGTATGTCTCGGAGTAACTGTCATTTGTGTGTGTTTGGGAACAATGTCATAATGGTAAGTCTAGGAATAGCTGTCATTTGTATATGTTTGAGAACAATTTCATGACGGTATGACTCGGAATAACTGTCATCTGTGTGTGCTTGGGAACAATGTCATGATGGTATGTCTCGGAGTAACTGTCATTTGTGTGTGTTTGGGAACAATGTCATGATGGTAAGTCTAGGAATAACTGTCATTTGTATATGTTTGAGAACAATGTCATGATGGTATGTCTCGGAGTAACTGTCATTTGTGTGTGTTTGGGAACAATGTCATGATGGTAAGTCTAGGAATAACTGTCATTTGTATATGTTTGAGAACAATTTCATGACGGTATGACTCGGAATAACTGTCATCTGTGTACGCTTGGGAACAATGTCATGATGGTATGTCTCGAAATAACTGTCATTTGTGTGTGTTTGGGAACAATGTCATGATGGTATGTCTCGGAGTAACTGTCTTTTCGGGGTAAAGTGATTAAGATGTGCCTTGAAAAAGTGTCTTGTGGAATAAAGTGATTAATGTGTGTCTTGGAAAGTGTCCAAACGATGTGAAATTCCCCATGTCAAATTTTCATGTTTTGTCTGTAACAGAGTGACTGTGTGTGTGTGTACATTGGTATATAGGATTGTAGTGCACGCATGGCTGCATAATAGTACGAATGGTCAGGGGAGAGAATCAGTGGTTGACCGGTGATGGAATGAGATCGAGGAACACGTGGGTGGGGGAAGTGGACGAGTGACAAGGTGTGCTTGCAGTTGATGGCCACCTCACGTTGAGACAGTTAGTTGTAGGCCACTCTCCCAGTCTAGTACGGAGTCAATGTGTTCTTTCCAACGCCCCTAGACAAGTGTGCACGTGATATCAAATTAGTGGGATGGATGCAGGCCCGTAGCGTGCGCGGGGGGGGGGATAGGGGGCGGGCCCCACCCCTGCTTATTTGTTCTACTTAGTAAAATGTATTACCTGCCCCCCCCCCGCTATTGCCTGGCCCCTGCTGTAGAATTTTCACGCTACGGGGCTGGATGGATGGTCGAGTGGTGTAGATGCTCGACTGTCCACCTGAGAATCCTGGGTTCAAATATCTCAGATGACACTATGTGAGAAATATCTCAGATGACACTATGTGAGAAATATCTCAGATGACACTATGTGAGAAATATCTCAGATGACACTATGTGAGAAATATCTCAGATGACACTATGTGAGAAATATCTCAGATGACATAGACACGTCCATTACAGCAGGCACTGGGGCAGAACGTAAACATGACACACCCCTCTCCCCACGCGGCCACCACCATAGTGAGAAAGTAATAACAGCCCACTCGCCATCCCTAACAATTTGGTGTCAGGGGTCAGAAATGCAGGACAACACTTTATTGTCCAAGGACCCCTGCTAATATTATAATTCAAAAAATGTTCCATCTGCTTTGACCGAAACGGAAGAACTAATTGCCACCGGCAAACGGTTGGGTCTTACTGATAAGGACTTAGTGAAGTGTGTCTAGAAGCAGAGCGAAAGACAAGAAAGAGAGAATGAGAGATTATACCAAGCGGAACAAAAAAAAATGGATGGAAGACCCAGTCACCTACATGTCTACCTTGGTCCCTCTATTGCCACTGCTACACTATCGGCTATGGTGGGGGATGAAAGAAGGAGAACTGCACACAAAAAAAAAAAACCGTCCCATTGCTGGTTTATAGGATCTAATAGATCACATATCATCCTTTCAGCGACTTATTCAAAAAAAAAAATATGAAATTCACGTAAAGGGACAGGAATTAGATTATTGTCATATCTATACTTAAAGTCAACTAAACTACTTTATTAAAGTAAAAACAATCAAAAGATCAATTAAGTAAACAAAGATACCTAATTTAAATTTTAAAACAAAACAACATTCAACACAATACTGGCCCTTGGCTAGATACATTTCAATTGGGATTTTTTTTTTAACTTTAAACAAAAAAAAAATCTTGTATTACTGCCCTTACCTATGTCACGCTCTGGGTTGTATTTGACGAAGCCCACGGCAAAGACGACGCACATCACAACGGGGAGGATCAGGAACCAGAGTGGGTGCTTGGCCAGGAAGTAGCCGTAGTGATAGAACCCCCTCAGGAGTAGCCGGTGGAAGTCCCACAAGCATTTCATTGTGAAATCTGAGGGAGAGGGATGGGGGAAAAATTAATAGTTCCAAGATGTCAGTGCAACAGTGTTACAACAAAGGTTATATTTGTGCAGAACAACAGGGGGGGGGGGCGCGAAATGCGTCTCTTTTGAGTTTTGTGCGACTTCCATGACAATGTTTGTTGTTGTCTTTTTGCCTTGCTAAATGTTTTTCCAATTGCTGACGTTGTGGATCTTTGTAATACAGAGTTAATGTGTGTGGGGGATGGGGGGGAGGTTGCGTATGGGCTTGGGTGTATGTAATTGTTTTGCACGCATGGCGGCTGTATATCAGCGGTCGGGGGAACTTTTTTAATCATTACCCCCAAAATATTTTTGTGTAAGTTGATATTACCCCCATGGTGAATTAAAATTATATACGTTTTACTCACAAAAGTTTCATTTTTACCCCCAAAAAATTTCATTTTTACCCCAATAGGGGTAACTTACCCCGGTTCCCCTACCGCTGCTATATATTAATACTACCAGTTGGGTTGGGAGAATGGATCGTGGAGCAACGTGGCCATGTGTGTGTGAGACTGGGTGTGTAGCTGGACTGATAGAACCAGGTGAGGTGTGGTGACCGCGTGGAAGGTCAGTAGAGGTCAAACCCTCGTCAGGCGAGGACATGTGTTAATACACTGTGGATAATTTAGGAAAGACCTAGTAGGAAGAGGTCATGTTTACGAGTTCTATTTGACAAAGTTGTGTTTGTTCTTTATTATTCAGGTGTGATTTAATTTTCCACCCTTGTGTCATTTCGTAATCGTCACGTAACCGATCTGTGTGATAGAATGACCCCCCCCCCACCCCTGGACAGGTGGTTTCACGTGACAATACTATAAGAAAAACTGGAAAAGTGAGAGGTTCCTAAAGGCAGTGCTCCCCAACCTTTTTCTCGCCACAAACCGGTCAGCGTTTGTTGATTTCACCGCGGCCCGCTGGAGGAGGGGGAAGGGGGAGTTGATTATTTCTCGTCCATGGAAAGTCGCACAATCACGAGATAAATAAATAAAAAAGGAAATAATTTAAAGTTTCTTGGGCGGCCCAGTAACATTTGTTTCCACGGATCTATACCGCTCCGCGGCGTTAGGGGTACAGTAATGTGCTATAAAATGACCTAAGCAATCGCTGGGTGTGTGATCAGGGGGGGCCCAGTGGGCGGACATTGTCAGTGGACTGGGGCCAAACTGGGCGGACATTGTCAGTGGACTCAAGCTAGCGGCAGCCATGATTATGTCTATGAAAGTATCAGACTTGACAATAAATAACACATGGAAGGGTCCCTTTGCCAGTGGGGGGGGGGGGCTGTGGCAGAGGCGGTCGACATATTAACAGCTCTGGTTTGGAGCACGGGTTGAAGAGTCGTCATGTTTAATTATTTACATCTATTTAATACATATTTGTTCTCGATGGTGCAAAATTACAAGCTGTATAATCAAAAATATTATAACGTGTATTACCGTAGTAAGAAATGCAATCATTATAAATTCATGTACATGTTTTTTTTTTTAAATCTCATCCAGTCAGTTAATGAGTAGACAATATGCTAGCCTGACAAACGTATGACATTTATGCACTAAAATTCTGCGTTTGTCTTCGTTTTTTTTTTAATTAAAACGAATAAAACACACACATGCAAACAATTTCTCCCTTCGTATGCTAATTCTGACTACATGCGCAAAAGATAGGTGCGCATGTACGAAAACGAATTTGAAACTGTGGATAACCTCTTCTTCTTTATTTGTGTTTGAAAATGTTTGTTTTAGTTTTGATTGTATGTTCTCTAGTAGGTTTATATCAGTAATAATTGGTGTCAACGTTGGGCCCGAAATCTCCGCGAGGGCCCAGGGATTTAAGGGGCCTCCAAAACGTGACCGAATTTATTTATTTTGAGAAGGAGCGCCCCCCCCCCTCCAAACTATAGCTGAGGAACACAACAAGTTTAATCTAACGGGCTTTGAAAGACTAGGTCTCAGCTGGTAGATAAACTGAGAGAGTACAGGAAGAGAGAGAGAGAGATAACAATGATCTCTAATATAACCAATGCTACAACACTAAGCCCTAATAAAACTTGTATTATAACAATGACCTCTAATATAACTAATATAATAACATCGAGCTCTTAAATAACTACTGTAACAGCAAAAAGCTCTAATATAACATGCGTTATTATAATGAGCTCTAATATAACATGCGTTATTATAATGAGCTCTAATATAACTATTGTTATTACAATGAGCTCTAATATAACTATTGTTATTACAGTAAGCTCAACAATAACTATTGTTATTACAATGAGCTCTAATATAACTATTGTTATTACAATGAGCTCTAATATAACTATTGTTATTACAATGAGCCCCAAAGAAAAGGCGCAATGATTTGAATGAAGATGAGGGAAGTCTCGGTATTTGCGCTGGCATCTAACGGTAACAACTTTAGTTTAAGCTGAATCTGCATGGCCTGCTGTTATTTTCTTTATGATTTTATTGATATGTATGTATCATTATTACAACCAAAACTAAATTTTAAAAAATAAAAATGTGGCTTTCTTTCCTTAGTAAATGGAGCTTGGAGGAAGGGATAAAAAGAGTTATTTCTAAAAATAGAATTTTTTTTTTTTAATTTCCAAAAAAAAAACAAAAACTTGCAACATAAAGGCCCAATTTACATGAATCGTTTTAAGCCAGACTAGCCTCACGCAACTAGTGATTTAGGCTAATATAGCTGTAAACGTTTCTTATGTAAATAATTGTCCATATGATAAAGCATATAACAAAGCCATAGTAGGCTAATCTTACTCACAGTATGGGCTAAGCTAGCCTGGCTTAAACGCCAAAGTGTCATCGTGTGTTCTATTGTACTTACTATTTGATTTGTTTAATCCGTGATGTGGTATAAAAGTGTATTTGAAACTTTAATAAATAAAACAGGCTATGTGAACATTAAACCACAAGAAAATAACAATTAAACGAACCAGATAAAAGTTCTACTTCGCCTGTAAAATGAAAATATTCCCCAGAAAAAAAGTGAACGGCAAAGTCTTCAAGAAATCAAAACATTTTGGGGAAATCCCCGCTATTCGCCTTACAGGGATACAATAAATTATTCTACGTGACACGGGCCCTAAAAAGACTGTTAGCTGTACTTATTTACATCCGTAACAAAATGTACCTTTCAGCCGTTGCGAAATTGCGTTTCTCCCAAGGCACAAGAAAAAAGTTTCAAGTGTTTGTATGTTGTTGTTGCTGTGTTTTTATTTTATTTTTAGCTTTCTGTGTGCAATGCGGGTCTAGCCCACAGACACAGAATATCATTATGGTTCATGTCCCTAAAGCCGAATGCCTCGGAAACTCGAGCAGATCATGAAACCCAATCAAACGATTTGAGCACAATTTTGACTCGAAAAACCGATCGCAGCTTGGAATTTCGGGGGGGGCCCCAGACAAAGGCGGACACTCTAGCCCGCTCCCTCGCCCCCTCCCCGGAATTCGGAAGCAATATAAATTAATAGAATTAAATTTTAAATGCGACAGGTCTCCAGGTACTGGGGGGGGTATCCCTGCACGGCCATCTTGACCTATTTAGACTATTGCTCGCGTCCCCCCCCCCGGGGCTTGCAGCGGCCCTGATTAGTGCGAAGGTAAACATGAACCTGAACAAAAGTGAACGCTGTTATGATAATTAACAATAATTTAAAAAAAAAAACTCTCACCTTAACTATTTGTATTTCAACACTTTTTTTTAATATGGCTCATTGTAACTAACTAGTAAGTCAAGACATAGCTATCAGTCAGAGGAGTGTTACATTGTAACTAACTAGTAAGTCAAGACATATCTATCAGTCAGAGGAGTGTCACTGGAAGAGAACACATTGCTTGTACTTTTGTGGTGCTTGAAGGTTCAATAAAAACAATTGCACTACACTAGTCTTGGTAATACGTTTCCTTGTGGCTATTTACTATGCATGTACTGTTATTTAAACTGGGAGGTGGGGGGGGGGCGGGTAGGGAGAGAGAGAGAGGAGTGGGGGTGGGGGTGGGGGTGGGATAATGTTTACTGTTTTGTCTTATTTTTAATCTTAGCCTTGGGTTGTTGTTTTTTTTTTTCAAATTATTTTGTTTTATTACTTCACACGTCTGGGCACAAACAAACGTCACAGTTATTAATAGCTGATTGCAGCAGGTGAAAATGACCGCTAGCGATATATATTGTGTCGTATGCAAAAGTTGGTAAATGTTATTGTGTGGTTAGTTTGCAGAGATGTACTGACCGTGAAAGTGCAAGTGCTCAAGCTGCAAGTAGGTGCACAAGTACCCAATATGCAAGTACGACTACAAGTACTGCAAAAATGTGCCCTTATCTGGTAGTGCACAGTGCATATTTTGGTGGTAAACTGATAAGCAGCACACACATATCAAACTTGCAATTAGCCGATCTGTTCCTGCTAACGTTGTTGTGTACAGCTAAAGATATTGACTGTGCAAAACTTTGCAAAGGAATTAAAATTTATTCGCTCAGCATAACTGGTTGTAGGGTCGGATACATTTGTGAGCTGGATTGTAATGTGTGTGCGGTAAGCTGTGTGTGTGTAAGCATCTCAGATGGAACAGTGGTCAGGATTACCGCTTGCCAATATTTTAAAAATCTTTTAGTCATGGGTCAGCAGAGGGTCAGCAGAGGGTCGGCCTTACGAATAGCGGGGCCCAATTTAACGGATGCTTAAGAGGCCCCTCTTCTATTTTTTTTTACAAAAACAACTATTACTATCAATATAAATGCAAATTGCGGGGCCCCTGCCAGGCGCGGGGCCCAATTAGGAGCAATAGGTCAAATCGGCCAAAGGCCGGCCCTGGGTCATCACTCTAAGTCCCTGCTGACGTCATTGTATTTAAAAGATCAGTGTGGAGTAGGCTTCGCTTTTTGTTTCTAACTAGTCTTATTATTTTCATTTTATTTTTTCTATTTGTTTTAGAGTAGGAATGAATTTTGAAAAACTTACCGTTGCGTCTATCGTCACATTTTCCCGATTTCTGATGGTCGTCTGCATTGTTCTTCTGGGGCACCAGGGGTTCTGGCTCTTGAGAATGACCATTGTGCTCCACGTCCCCGTCCGACTTTTCGCAACTGTCTTCTTGAGTTTGCAACGGTTCCAACTGCCGTAATTGTAGTTTTTCCGACACCTCCATTGTGTCGATGTTCCACTTCTGTGAAAATGTAAAAAAAAAAATGAGTCGTCGTCCTTGTGCGGTTGGAAGGAGGTAATCCTTTTATTTTATTCTTCTTGCGTTACTTCCCTTACATAAACTGATTCACTATTTAATTCCCCCCCTCACCCCCAACCGTTTGATTGATATTGAACTACGATTATTATCGTATTTATAGTATAAATAAGTTTTCTCGCGAAATGTACACACATTGGCGCACCTACACGGAAATTTAAACCGCCCCCCCCCACAAAAAAAATTAATAACACTGGGTTTGATATTGGTAAGAGTAAGACGATCCTTGCAACCGCGTCCCGTTTACAGTGACGCCCATTGCACGTGCCCTACCTACTACCATACCTTACATACGCCTCTGAATGTGCATGATAAATGTCTATATTCAGCCCCACAATGGGTATTAAAGTAATTTCAGTTTACTGGAAACTTGTAGTTCAGTCGTTACCGGCAGAGACCACTCTTGGGGACAGCCTGAGTGGGCCCCCTTTCTCTCACCGCCTACCATGTCACCATTGACTTTTTTTTAATGCCAACTCAAATGCATACGATTCTACATACATGCAGGAATGGTCATTATTGTAGTCACTGTGGTCGGTATGGTCTCACCCCACGGGCTCGCTTGTAATCGGACCTCCTAGTAGACAGTACAGGGGGCCCCCTAGTAAACTAGACAGTATAAAGGTGTCTCCTAGTAAAATATACTTTACAGAGGGGCCCTAGTAAACTAGTCAGTATAGAGGGGCCCCTAATAAACTAGACAGTATAGAGGGGCCCCTAGTAAACTAAACAGTATAGAGGGGGGCCCCAACTCAATTATCAGGTACATTTCTTTCAAGTAGCATGTTGTCAAGAATGCAATCAGCCCACTCAAAGCCCGCACGCATGACACAATCTTAAAATGGATGCACACACACTCACTAATTATAGTAATTATAGCACTAGTTCTCCCAGCAGGAAGAATTGATAGACACACACATACACACCCATACACACACTAATTATAGCACTAGTTCTCCCAGCAGGAAGAATTGATAGACACACACATACACACCCATACACACACTAATTATAGCACTAGTTCTCCCAGCAGGAAGAATTGATAGACACACACATACACACCCATACACACACTAATTATAGCACTAGTTCTCCCAGCAGGAAGAATTGATAGACACACACATACACACCCATACACACACTAATTATAGCACTAGTTCTCCCAGCAGGAAGAATTGATAGATAACTCATTCTATATGAAAAGCTTTCATCCATCTGATCCAGAAAGTGTTCAAAATAATAATTTGCAAACATCGTGTGTTGAGATGTGTGTGTGTGTGTGAAATGGAGAGGGGGGTCAAGTCAAACAATACAAGTAAACAGCGCCTGTTCTTATAGATAAGTGAAGTGAAATCCCCCCCCCCCCACTCCACACACTGCCAGAACAAATTCCTATCAAAGCTTAAGCTAAAGGAACTTGACAGATATTTTGCTTAGGGCCCCCAAATATCGTTTAAAGTGTCTGCCTAATGTCCCCAGATATCTTTTAAAGTGTCTGCGTACTGTCACCAAATATCTCTATAAGATCCTGCATAGGGCCCCGAAATATCTTTAACAGAATCTCCCTCCCCCCTTTTTCCATGTTTGTTTGTGTATGTTTGTTTGTTTGGGTGCGTGCGTGCATGCTTCCTTGTGTGCGTGCGAGTGTGTGTGTGTATACGCGTTTGTGAATAAATGACTGTGGTCATGAAACACAGAATAAACACAAAGTTTATTTCAGCATCTTTCCTGAGTGTGCATTAATTCTACCAGAACATGTTTTCCTAATGTTTAAATGTAATTTTAAAAATCTAATTAAATATTTAAAACGGTGTGGGTTTTCTTTAATATATTGTTATGCCAAGTTATGGAATAATGATATTAGAATGATAATGAAAACGAAAATTGGGACTTTACTTCTGAATTCTAATTATAAAATAATCATATGCAATAATTGTGGAGATGAAAAAATCAATACCTGTCAAATATGTTGTACATCAGTTTTCTTTAAATTATAATTATTCCATGTATTAAACAAGGTTCAGCATGCTTATTTTATCACTTACGTAGCTCTAACTAGACTTTGTTTCGTTTTCTTTGCATATTTTAATGTATTCAAAATCAGACAGGACAGAAAACGCATTAAAATCATTCAACAAAAATAATTGCGACAAACCTGTTGCTGGAAATTCAAAAAGTCGGATTCGGGGTATTACGTATAATTAAAATTAAGAACACATTTTTAAAAAATGTAACATTTGTGGCCCCAATATCGTGTATAGGGTCAGCTTATTTACAGTTATATTTAGTGAAATAGCATCCGGTACTGTGGCCTCTTTCATGTCGGAGGTAAAATTGCTGGCCGATTTTCTTGGAATTCCCACGATTTGTAATCGTTATGAGTCTACGCCTGGGTCTGGGAAAATGGATATTTTTAGATTCGGGAATTCCAAAAGCTGACTCATCAACTCGAGATTCAATTTCTCATCTCGCTAAGCCTGAACACCAAACCATCGAAATGTCGATATTTAGACGTCCCAGTTTACCTGGGACACATTCCAGAATCACATTATCTGTACCGGGGTCCCAAATTAGCTAGGAAATGCCACAGTATAGTTAGGAAATATCTCGGTGCATCTGCTTTCTGACAAACTGCTTGAATTATCTCGCAGACACCTATTGGCTATTCTAAGTCATACGTATGCCCAGTTAGCGATAAAATATATAACTTTCTAAATAAAAAAAGCGATTGTATTTTAAATGTTAGCGGCACGGAAAAAAATTTGTCTTTAAAATTGGAATGTTAAAAGGAAATTGACAAAGTTTTATTTTTCAACTTGAAGTATCAGCACGTATAATATTATGTGGTTTCAACTGGTACATATCAGAGATGACCGGACAGCGGACGCGTCCGCTTGCGGACGCAGATCCGCAGACTTTTCCGAATCCGCGGACTGACAGCGGACGCTTCGTATGGTTAAGTTGCGGACTCGCGGACTGACGCGGATCTTCTTTAGCGTTACCATAAAAAATTTCAACAGTCATTTAAACAGCTAAATTTCAGCAATGCGGACGCGCGGACTGACTGCGAACCAATGTTGTAAGATTCTGCGGACGCGGACGCGGATCATTGATAGAAATCCGCGGACGGACGCGGACGCTAAATTTCAAGATCCGCACACCTCTGGTACATATGCACACATGTAGAGTGCGGGGGGCTGTGTGCCGGCCCCCCCCCAGCGATTTGTCTGCCCCCCCTCTGCTTGTTTGCTCTACTAAGTAACAGTTATTTCCTGCCCCCCCCACCTGCTATTGGCCTGGCCCCTGCTGTAGAATTTTCACGCTACGGGACTTTCTGCACATCTTATATAAGCCAAACCATACTAGTAATAACTATTTATTACAATTGACTAGTTGATCCTTCATATTTTTTTTACATACGTCTGTTGTGCCAATTTTTTTATCCAAATAAGTAATGTTAGTAGATAGGAAGTTAGCCCTTTATGAACATTGATTATGTAGTATGTTCACTTTAGACTGAAATTATCTGCACTTTACAATTTAAAAAAAATCACTTTCACCTACAATACACTGCAGTGTGTAAAGTATATTAATGAATGAAACTAATTTTTTTTAAGGAAGTGACGTCTTACAGTCGTTTTTCTTAAGCCAACATCCCCCCCCCCACATAACCCCTTCTTTTATTTTTGATTAACGCAAGACTGAGCAAGGCGGTAGGGTAGATCATGGGTAGACCTTCACCAGTGGCGTAGCGAGGGGTGGGCATGGGGGCATCATGCCCCGGGGGCTACTCACATAGGGGCACCAAATGGTATATGTTTCATATAGCATCATATGGTTTTCAAATGGGGGGGGGCGCTAAAAAGGTATTGTGCCCCGGGCGCGAGTTAAGCTTGCTACGCCACTGACCTTCACCTTTCCCGTCTCAGGTTGACATCATCGACAATCTGGTCGCCCGTTTCTAAATGAATAAACAACACCTATGGTCTTTTTTAAAAATATATGTCAGTCTGCAAGATAAAAAAATGCATTAAATGTGGCATTCGTCTGTTTTGTAAATTTCTAGAAATCTGTTCTTGGTTGGGAGGAGGGGGGGGTGTATACACAGATTTTTTTAATGCGAAAAATTATTAAACATTAACCTCCCAATATAACGTTATATCATAAAATTCAGCCAAAAATGTTGTCGGGGACCCACCAATCTGCCACACTCGCTCTTCTCAATCCTTGTACGAAATGTAGCCACTGCCTAGACCCAAAAAAAAAGCCTAAAAAAATGAAATTTAAAATGCGATTATTCCTTGATTAAATACTCTCACTGGTGGCCCCTAAGCCATTTAGATTCAAAAGTGCCAAGGGGCCCCTGGTAATCATAAGACTGGCCAGGGGCCCATGGTAATCATAAGACTGGCCAAGGGCCCATGGTAATCATAAGACTGGCCAAGGGCCCATGGTAATCATAAGACGCACTTGACTGCACTGACATGTATATCGATATTATATTTACAATTTAAATGACTATTTTTTTTCCATAGATGTTTTTTTTTTAAAATTTTCCATCCACCAACAACACATTGGACATTTCCGTTGCTAATGACTCATTTAAAACAATATGTTATCAGTATGGATTCTTTCATTTAATACGTTACGCCTTTGGTGGTATCGAAGTGTGACAAAAAAAGGAGTTCCGGGGGGGGGGGTAAATTTGAAAAAAAAAAGGGGGGGGGGGGTTACATGATAAGTAAATGTCTACCCACCCTTCTTCATGGGGTGGCTTACATGCAGAACCAATGGAAGTGGGGGGGGGGGGTCTTGTGACGTGTAGAATTTACCTCCCCCCCTTTTTTCATGTGAAACCCCCCCCCATCCTAACCTACCATTCCACACAATAGAACAGATCAGGTAGCTCTGTCTTAGGTAGCCGCTTGTCTCACCCACTTACCGTAGCTTGGCGTTATGTTTTGACAAGATACCGTGCAGAGGGGCGTACCTTGGGTGGGGAGGGGGGTCAATTTCGTAAGCTTGATGGGGGTGGGGGGGGCTCTCAAATTATTTTGTTTACTTTTAATATAAAGTACATTATCTCATGTCATGGTGTCAAAATGCAGAGGCCTCCAAATCCCTAGGTTAGGCACTGAAGACACTATTTTATTTCGTGAGATATTTTAGTTACATTGTGTCCTGTAGGGTAGATTATAGTTTTTAACTATGACCCTCCGGGGGGGGGGGTCAGTATGGTGCTGACAGGCTTAGGAGTTAGACTTAGATGTAGACTGGTGTAGGTTGTTCGGGGGTCGACAGCCCTAGCAGCTGGTATTTAGATTTAGTAGACTTATAAACAGTTTTAGAAGTTTATGTAGTCACTGTAGTCGATATGAATCTATCTAGTCTACTCTTTAGACAAGTGTATTTCTATTCAAGTGTTTTGTGTTGTGAGATGCACACAGTTTTTTCTGTCATATATATATATATATATATATATATATATATATATATATATATATATATATATGTGTTGTAGTAAAGATGAGTTATTATAGTGTTATCCCAGTCACACACACAATCATAAGTAGGTCAGACTTGGCGAGCCAGATCGAAACATATGACCAGACCAGACAAATCATTCAGCGAGCAGGGTAAATCTGAACGCAACGTAACGGATGGATTAGGGTTTTTCTCAAGATTTTTTTAAAACTCGATATCAAATTCAAAGAGATGATGGGGCCACTTCTATGTGGGGGGGGGGGGCGGCTTATGCCTTTCATGCCCTGTATGCCTTGCTAGTATGAAGAGGCAGGCCCGAGAATAGAAAGGGGGAGGGGGGCAAGGCAAAACCAAATCTGTCGATTGCAATGTTAACTTTCAGTAACTACCTCAAACAAATGATGTGTGTATAAAAAATTCTGTAAAGAGGCACGGGTGACTTCTTTGCATCGGGACCTTGAGCCTCGTTTTTCTTGAGATGGCTGAAGAAAATTCAAGCAGTTGTTCAGGGGCCGCCGTAGAAAGAGGAGCCTACATAAAACAAAAAATCATTTTAGCTTTCTAAAATATTTTAATGGTCCCTTGTAATTTTTTAGTCACATTATGTCTTTTTATTTTAACAGTCCGTTTCACGTATTGTAAAAAAAAAATAACTAAAACGCCTTCGCGTTTTTAATACATGTACGACTACTATAGACCTATGATTTTTAGTTTTGTTTCGTCTCATAGTCATAGTCGTACTCATACTTCTGATTTTGCAATCTTTTATTTACGAAGGATCTGTAACAAACATGGCGTCGAAACGTGGAATGGATACCCAAGTGCAACTTGTTCAAATAGATGGATTGGTAAATAATTAAAACTAATAAATGTTTCAGTGAATTAATGTATCATATAACTTTCAAGTAATATTTACAGGCTCATTAATTTCTCTGATATGTTGATGAAAAATCAAATGACATATGCCATGCTATGAATGCCGTACTAGTCACCGGTAAACTCGATACCGACATTGTAAATGGACAACTTTCACGGACAAATACCAGTCTCATTAACATGAGAACATTTTTTTCCCTCTAAGATGTAGAATATTATATGTTAAATATTAATAGTAAATGTTATTTTATTTTTTCCCTACTACTATATACCATAGCCTGTGGCATAGCATATTCCCCCCACCCCCTTGGAGGGTGACTATTCTGTGTTAACCTACGCCCCCCCCCCCCCCTTTGGGGTTTATTAGATCTAGTATTATTACTTTAATTCATTAACTGAACATAGATTATCATATATTAACTTTAACATAATGTGTTTGGTCTTGTAAAAAATGTAAATATATCACTTTAGGTTTACTCACGGTTGAGGCTGCAGCTATTCAGACCCGGGTCCCAATAAAGTCTGATTGTTATTTGGCCCAGGTCCCAATAAAGTATGATTATTATTCAGACCTGTGGCAAATATGCAATTAGCTTAGCTATATATCAACTTTATTATTGTTATTTTATTTTATGATAATTGTTTGAACTGTATGATTTAAGCATTACACAGTGGCTAGGGTTCCATCTAGACTGACTGTGTATTATTTTTTTGGGTTCCGTCTATAGATGTGCGCATGCACGGTAATCACAATTATTAGTTTTCGGGTCCGTCCATAGATATCTATGTCTACGCCTAACATAGTTGGATTAAACAATTTCATTCAAATAACAAAAGTTAAAAAACAAAAATAAAATATGTTCGCTAAAGCAGTATCTTTACCCCCAGAAACCCATTAAATTAATGAAAATCGCCTGCTATATAATGTGGAATGTCTGCGTCAGCCCAATCTATGGGATTTTACAGTAGAGCTGAATAATCAATACATTTAATATTACAAACTATGCCAAAAGGGTACTTTTAGGTCTAGAAACATAGGAATGGATATTTTTAACATAAAAATTAGAAATTACTTTAAAATAGACCTAAATTGGATCATTTTTTGAACATAGTGTTCAAGCCTCAAAATGTAGCTGGCAGTTCAAAAGTGAAGGTAGCTTGAGCTGCAAAATGTGGCTCATGGTAGGTTAAGAAGTAACAAATTTATCCCGAAGCTGCAGTTGCTGAATACTGGTGGTAGTAGTACTACTGAGATTTAGTCAAAGTAATTTTTTTTAAATAATAATCAAAATGAATAAATACATAAATAAGCTGTACATGAACTTAAAAAGCTAATTTTTGTACAGTGATTTAAATTGTGCTGTATGCTATAAAATAAACAACCTTGAACAACATTAACTTGCATCACTACGTTAAGCTGCATAATTATAACCTTTTTAGAGACTTTCTATTAGTTTGCTGTGTCTAGACATTCTAATACTGTGCGTAAAATGCTGTGTTTTGGGAAAATTTAAAATCAATTATCACTACTTGAAGCCTAATCGATTAAAAAATGTTAACACTTGGGTGTATTCTTGATGACAATACACTATTTTAAAATGTTCTAATCAATAAGTTAAACTCTTGTGCAGTCTAAAGCTAATTAAATATTTTTATAATTTAAACAGGAAAATAGTTGAAAGAGATATCTTGTCAAGTTTAGCAAGTGTGCAGGGTGCTGTGTTCTGAATAATAGCATTTAAAATTTACCTTGAGTTTAACAAAATAGCTTTGACTTTAAAAAGGATAAACAAATAAAAATGACGAACCATTTTGTTTAGTACTGCTCAGTTTGGGGAAATTTTAGCTTTAGAAAATCATAAAAACACAAATAAAATATACAGGTTTGAATTTAATAGCTACCTACAGTTTAAAAAAATTGATTGAATTGAAAATTCATTTGGTCTGTTATTTGAATTATACCCCAACCTAACTTATAGTAAGCTGTACGCCATTGCTCAGTGGTTAGAATGCTGGAGCCATATCATCTTTATAGAGGGTCAGATTCTCTAGTTAAACAAACATATTTTTTTTTTTTTACTTTTTTCTAAATTATATTTTCATAAAGGGGATTTTAGTTTCTATAAAAAATATTTTAAGTTAAAAATACTACTTAGGACACGAAATTCATGCGTGAGTCGATAATGAACATGATTAACTTTATTTATTTGTTTAATTGACTATCCTGATTGAATTTATGTGATAAAAAATATAGATCTAAATAATTACAAATTCAAATTAACAGAGTCAAATTAAAGTTGATCTGTGATACACCCTGCATAGTATTGCAAGAGTACAGCCAATTACTATTTTTCATGTCTGACCATTTATTGCAACGCAGATTTAAAAGAAGAGACATTCTACTAGCTAAACATAAAGATATGCTTAGATTTTTTTTTATTAGACTTATTAATGAGTAGATAGTAAGGTTGAAAGTTCCTTGCATCTGAAATTTAAGAAATAAACCGTTCAAAGGCATTGCACCATTCCCGTTAACAAAAGTTGTACATTTCAAAATGCATGTTACACTACGACCTATTTGGGGGTATTTATCATTACAGAGATCAGTATTATGTTTTATTGTCCGAGTTCTTTTTTATTACAGAAATTTTGTTTTTAACATGATTTTAATTTTTATTTAACATTTACATTAATTCTCTTCTCACTATTTGACAAGGTTGTGCTAAAACTGATCAAACACAGCTTTGAGGAAGGAGCTGGTGGTACAGACCTGGTGCAGGGTGTTTTGCTAGGACTTGTTGTTGATAACAGACTGGAAATAACTAATTGCTTCCCTTTTCCTAAGCACAACGAGGATGAGGATTTCGATACAGGTAATGCCAATTAACTTATCATTTATTTTTATTTTTTTTTTCTATATTTTCTTCATTCTAAATAACAAAAAATAATGAATTTATTTTCAGTATCAGTGCAATTGCCAATTAACTTATCGTTTTTTGTTGTTGTTTTTTCTATATTTTCTTCATTCTAAATAACAAAAAATAATGAATTTATTTTCAGTATCAGTGCAATTGCCAATTAACTTATCATTTTTTGTTGTTGTTTTTTTCTACATTTTCTTCATTCTAAATAACAAAAAATAATGAATTTATTTTCAGTATCAGTGCAATTGCCAATTAACTTATCGTTTTTTGTTGGGTTTTTTTTTCTATATTTTCTTCATTCCAAATAACAAAAAATAATTTATTTATTTTCAGTATCAGTGCAATATCAGATGGAAATGATGAGAAATTTACGCCATGTAAATGTTGACCATTTACACGTAGGCTGGTATCAAAGTACATACTTTGGCTCTTTCATTAATCGTGCCCTGCTTGACTCGCAGTTCAATTATCAGCACTCTATAGATGAATCAGTTGTCTTGATTTATGGTAAGTCTTTTTGCTTACATGCACCATTTGTCTAAGACCTGCTATTTAGGAACAGCTAACATTACATAGTTGTGAAATTTATTCTTGTGTATTAATATTGTATACTTTTAAACATTTTGAAATGTTTTCAGATCCTTTACGTACCACACAAGGATTTTTGTCTCTTAAGGCTTATCGCCTGACACCAGCCATGATGAAATTTTACAAAGAAGGTGACTTCACTCCTGAGAATATGGCAAAGCATGGTATCAACTTTGAATCAATGTTTGAGGAAATTCCTATAGTTTTGCGGAATTCCCACCTTGTGAATGCTTTACTCTGTGAACTTGCAGATAAAACTCGTAAGGAGCAGAAATTCTCCTCCCTTGATCTTGGGACAAGGTAACATATAGTATCAATTAAATTTTCTAATTTGATCTTAAGTTTCTTGCCTTGTTTATATCTAAAGTTTTGCTTTAATTGCTTTCAGCTCCATGCTTGAAAAAAATTTACGGCAGTTAATGGAATGTGTAGATGATGTAGCCATGGATACTAATAAATATCTAAATTACCAGCGTAACAATTTTAGACAGCAGCAAGCAAAACAACAGCATATATTGAAGAGGGTAGGTGTAATTTATTTGTGTTAGGTGTTATTTGATATTTTTTTTATTAATTATGTGTTTTAAATGATCACTGTTTAAACTCCTATTTTTATAACTTGTATATACACACGCTCTATTGTTTTAGGAACAAGAAAATCAGCAAAGAAAACAGAGAGGAGAGCCACCGCTACCTGAGGAGGACCTCAACAAACTGTTCAAGCCACTGCCTCCACCACAACGTCTTGAGTGTACACTGGTAGCTGGACAGATGGACAATTACTGCAAGCAAGTGTGCGAGTTTGCTTCTCAAAGTCTTGGCAAGCTTTTCATGGCAGAAACTTTGCATTCTGGGACTAGCAGTTAACTGAACTTGAACAATTTTTTAATTTTTCAGGATTTAGGCTCAAAGAAGTCACTTCAATTTAAAAGTCAACAAAATTTGAGAATGATTTAGGTCATTCAGCTGTATTATTATCGTGATTCTCATTTGTAATTTTATGGTTCTAAACATATTAAACTCTGACTACATCTTTGCTTTGTTCATTATATTTTTTTACTATATGTTAAGCCAGGATGGCCATGTGCAGTCAAAGATATCCCTTTTCTTGTCTTTGTGTATTTTTAAGTGCTATACCATCAATAAAATATGCAGAGTATAATTCTAAATTAAGAATATTATTTGAGAAAATAATTCTTTCAAATTTTTCAACAATAAAAGTAAAAAAAAAAAATTTGTACTGTACCAAACAACTATTATCTTTGAAATTTCTTGTGAAATGTTCAAGTTGATTATACCAATCCAGCAAAATAATTTAATCTACTATGACCTACATTTAAATTTTACAAACCTTATTGTGGAGTAAAATGATGAAAATGAATACAAATATTTTAATTCTGATGCATTTCAAATACTTTTTTTTTTCTTTTTTACAAATGTCGATCTGTCATGTAGTTGCAATGTAAATTTTCTCTAATGAAGGTATTTTACCTCATGTTAGTAAAGCATATGTTAATGGGCCATTCATATAATTTGTTATTCCTTTGCATCTGGATTAGTGAGCTAGGACATTTGATCTATTCTAAATCAACTCACTATTTGCTAAACAATCTTCTTCTTCTTCCTTTGGCTCTACAGCCCATTTAGGGCCCTGGCCTGCCATACTACACTTTTCCCGATCCAGGGTCTTCTTCCTCCAATCTCTCACTCCTATGGCTTTAAGGTCTTTCTCCACTTCCTCCAACCATCTGCTTCTTGGCCTGCCTTTAGGCCTTTTCTCATTAGGTGTTGTCTTATAAATCGTTTTTGGACCTCTGTTGTTTTCCATTCTTTCTATGTGCCCTACCCACCTTAATCTATTCATTTTAATTTCAGCTGTTATATTTGGTTCTTCGTACAGTTCGTACAGCTCTGAATTGGTTCTACTTCTCCACTCGTTATTGTCCTTTACTGGCCCATATATTTTCCTAAACATTTTCCTTCCCAAGTGTTTAGCATATTTTCTGCTTGTTTGCTGATGGTCCATGTTTCACTACCATATGTTACTGCTGGCCGGATCATTGTCTTGTATATGGTTTTTTAAATTTTTCTGGAGATCTGTCTGTTATTCAGTATTTTATGCAGTGTATAATATATTCTGTTCCCTACTTCTATTCTGTTTTTTATCTCTATCATTATATCGTTTTTCTCACTTATGGTTGATCCCAG
The DNA here is from genome assembly GCA_021962125.1 of Bulinus truncatus. Lineage (NCBI taxonomy): Eukaryota > Metazoa > Mollusca > Gastropoda > Planorbidae > Bulinus > Bulinus truncatus. The sequence goes on from JAGDYQ010000015.1 coordinate 7,042,785, forward strand.
GTATTTAAAGTTTTCTACTCTTTCAAATGCTCTATCACTGATTTTGAAAAATTTTTCTCTTCCTTCTTTTTCATTTCTTTGTAACAGCATATATTGAGTCTTTGTTTCGTTTACTGTTAAACCTGCTTTCTGAGCTGCTGTTTCTAATTCTATGTATGCTTTTGCTATATCCTTGCTTTGCTTTCCTATCAATGTTATGTCATCAGCATATGCAAGGTATTGGATGGGTTCTGTAAATATTGTTCCTGTTTTCATAGACTTTGTTTTTTCCCTTCTGAGGTAGTGTGTTATAGTTCCTCGCTTATCCAACTGTACGTTTCTTATGACTTTTTCTAGGGTTAAGTTGAAAAGTATGCACGAAAGGGAGTCTCCTTGTCTAAGTCCTTGGTTTACTTTAAATTCTCTTGAGCTTTCCCCTTGGATTTTCACTTTGCTTCTTGAGTTGTTTAATGTCATACGTACTAGTCTTATGAGCTTGTTGGGGATACACAACTCCTGCAATGTTTTGTAAAGATAATTTCTATTGATGCTGTCATATGCCATCTTGAAATCTATGTACAGCTGATGCAGGTTTATATTATGCTCATAACATTTTTCTAGAGTGTTTCGAAGGGAAAAGATGTGGTCTGTGGTTGCTCTGCTAGGCCTGAAACCACATTGATAGTCACCTAATACTGTTTCACTGAAATTCCCTATTCTGCAGGCTATTATTTTTGTTAGTATTTTATAAACAGTGTTGAGAAGTGAGATTCCTCTGTAGTTGTTGCAGTTAAGTTTCGAACATTTCTTGTGTAGTGGAACTATTAAGGCTGTTTCCCATTCTGTTGGCATTATCTCTTCTTTCCATATTTTATTGACCATCCTGTGTATTTCTAAGTGTAGTGTGCGTCCTCCATATTTGAGTAACTCAGCATTTATGTTATCTTCTCCTGGTGCTTTATTGTTTTTGGTCTTTTTAATAATATTATTTATTTCTTCTATGGTTGGTTCTTCTATTTCTGCCCCATTGTCCTCTGCAATGTTTGGTACATCATTTTCGCTGTCAGTTTTAATGTTCAGCATTTCTTCAAAAATATTCCGCCCACCTTTCTAGAACCATTTCATTTTCTATAAGCAGGTCGCCTGATTTGTTAAGACACATGTGAGATCTTGCTTGGAAGCCGTTACTTTCCTCTTTGATGGCCATGTACATTTTTCTTGTTTCTTTTTCTTTTGAGTATTCCTCTAGTTTTATTAGTTTTCCCTTTTCCCATTCACGTTTTTTCTTTCTGCATATTTTAGTGGCCCTCCTTTTAGCCTCAGTGTATGCGTGAGTTGACTTCCTGGTTGCTTTTTGTAGCATTATCATCCTCAATTTGTTTCGTTCTTCCACTTCTTTTTTGCATTCATCGTCATACCATTCAGCTCTTTTCTTCTTTTGCTTGTACCCTATGACACTTTCCGCTGTGTTTTTTATGGTTTGTTTAATCTTTTCCCAGTGGCTATTTAGATTTTCATTATTATCTATATCTAGTGTTTCTAGTTTGCTTTTAATTTCTTGTTCATATTTTTCTTTTGTTTGTGGCTCTTTTATTAGTTTTTCACAGTCAAATTGGTTTGTTATCTTTGCTTTTGTGTTGTGAAAGATACTTATTTTTTGTCTATACTTTATTTTGACTAACATGTGGTCTGTGTCGGCATCTGCTCCTCTGAAGCTTCTGACATCTTGAATATCTGAACCATGTCGCCTGTCTATTAGCACATGATCTATTTGATTTCTTGTCACCCCATCTGGTGACTTCCATGTTTCTTTGTGTATTCTTTTGTGTGGAAACTTAGTACTACTAATGGTCATGGCTTTGCCAGATGCAAAATCAATCAGACGCGTTCCATTATCGTTGCTTTCTTCATGTAGACTGTAGCTTCCAATTGTCGGTCTGTATACTGTTTCTTTGCCAATCTTAGCGTTGAAGTCTCCTAACACTAATTTGATATCATGTCTAGGTGCTTCTTCATATAACTTTTCTAGGGCATCATAAAATTCCTCTTTGGTATTCCCTTCTGAATCTTCAGTGGGTGCATGGGCACATACATATTAGGGTCATATTGAACATTTTGCCACGAATCCTGAGGCTGCACAATCTTTCATTGGTTGGTTTAAAGCCAATTATTTGATTGAGGATGTTTTTCCTGACGGCAAAACCTGTTCCTAATGTATTTGTGGTGTTTCCACTATAAAAGATGGTATACTCTGTTGTTTTTAGTATGTCTGAATTTTTCCATCTGATTTCTTGGAGTGCTGCTATTTTTATTTTGTATTTTCTAAGCTGTTCAGTGAGGCGGGTTAGGGCTCCTGCTCTGTATAGGCTTAACACGTTCCAAGTCGCTAGCCAGTAATCATGTCCGTGATCATGCGAAGGTCGGTTTCCATTTGAATCAGTCCGGTTTTTGAATTGTTGATTGGCTTTCGTAACTAGTGTTTTTTTTACATGACTGGGTAGTTAGCCCTGTGCACAACCACTAGGGTGTTGCCCTTCACAGCCTTGTGGGTAGCTGCCTTTGTTTAAGGTTAGGTCCCTTAGCCTTTGTGGATCCCTCCACTAACTACAAGGCAGTAGTTGCCTGCTTTGGTCCGCCCCGAGAATTGTATTTCATCGGCACTCACCATATCTGGCGAGCTTTCCCCTATCCGCCACCTGGGGAGGCGCCCGATGGGAGTTCGACTTCTCCACACGAGGCTAAACAATCTACATCAAGTTTTAGTATTGCTTGTGGGTTATGTTTGCTATGAAGTAGTAGCATAATAAACAAGAAATTTAAGGATTGTTAAAGGCATAATGAGACTTGGGTTTTTCCATATCTCTGCAGACACTTCCAAGTTGTAAAAAAGCTTATAAAAGGCAATTAGAAGTTCCAATCTTCTAATTACATTATCAAATGCATTTCTTCACTGGCATTTTATTCAGCAGATGCACAGTACTGGAAATTAAAAAAATATAAAGACAACTGACTTTTAAATGGAATAAAGAAAAAAAAAATTTGCAAAATATTTCGACAAAAAAAGACATTGACCTATATATTTTTAAAAATTTCAGACCAAATTTTTGTTTAATGTACTGGTATCGTGGTACATTTACATTGACTTAGTTCCTAATAATGATAAGCAGCTTACACTTTGTCACACCACAACGACAAGAAATTAAGCACACAGCCAGCATTATTAATAACTGTTTATTGATAATTTCTGCAGTTCGTAAACATTTACATTATCATCTGAAATAAAATATACTCCAGAGAATTACACAAGATTCGAAGCAATAATAAACAAAACATTAAGAAGGATAGAAGTGTGGTAGGTGTTTTTTAAATAGTTCAGTAAGTTGTATTTCAATATATCAAAAATATAATAATTTAACACTTCTTACATTCGTTAAAACCATGAAAGAGAAAGATGAAAAGAAAAACAATGATAAACAATAATGGACTGTCCCAAAAACTAACAAATCTTTTACCCTAAGTATATTTTATTTCATTTTATTGGACAAAATCTGCAGAAAAAAAAAATGTATTGAGTGCTGTTAGGGTGATCAGGAATAAAAAATAGTAATTTCCAAATTATGAGTAAAATGATACTTGATGGGGCCATTGCAAAAATTACCATAACATGTATTCATAATGAGCAATCATTGTTCAAGTATCGTCAAGTCAGATATTTAGTTACTCAGATATAAGTATGTCTAAGATCTTCAAGTAATCTATTTTTTGTTTTTAAAAAAAAAAACCTGAATGCCTTCAGATACACGTAAATCATAATTCAATGTCATGATAATAACAATAACAGCATCTTTTTTTTTCCATAAAAATCTCTCTTTTTTTTAAACAGGGGCTTTACGTTAGGAATAACAAAGAGCATCATGTTTAATGTGAATCTGAAAATAAAAAAAAAAATAATTTTAATATGCCATTAATAAAAAAGTAGCAAAAATATTTACATTTTTTTTCTTCTTTTGTATAGCATTGTTCATCCCCTGATGAGCTCACGAAAGAGTATAAATGTTTCTCGTACAGTAATCAGTTAAGAGCAGTGCTCTGCCTCGCTAACCTAAGGCCATTAATGGTAGGACAAAAGTGTTTCTAGTAAGGGGACCCTTACACTAGGGTTTATTGGATTAACTAGTTGCAACAAAACTCAACCTTTGTTGCAGGCCCACATATGGCACTTGCCTTGGGTCCTGATAATGCCAGTCATCATAGAACTTAAGAGTTGAGGACCTGAGAAATGATTTAAACCCATGACTTTCTCGTCAACAGCTGTGACAAAGTTTCATTTTTGTTGTCCTCGATCAAGGTATTAACCAAAATGCTTGTTATGGGGAGTTTCCTATTTTCTTTCTTTTTAAAAAGATCACACATAAAATGAACAATAAATGTCGGCTTCTATAGAACTTGTAATATTAGTAAATAAAATTTCAAGTCTCATAAATTCAAGAAAATAATACAATCAAAAGTTTGAGTGCTTATGATTTATACAATTCTTAAAATGTACTTCTTAAATTTTATTTAAAATTGGAAATTTCTAAACCATTTCTAGATAGCAGATAAAAGAATTTACCATCTGGCTGAGCTTTGTCGCTATCTGGTTCCCCGTTTTGGTTTCTCATTTGATCCCGTAAATGTTGAACTAGCTCTGGATTTGCTTGTTGCATCTGAGCAGCCATTTGCTGAGACCTAAACAAATATAATCAATACACATGTATAAGAAAAAAAGTGGAAGAGATTTAATTTAGATTGTTCTTAATGAAATGACCATAGCCAGAACACTGTTAGTAAAAGAAAAATGTTCACTTACGCTTGCAACAAACTTGAAAAACTACCCCCTTCTGCTGGATTAGCTCCACTCACAAGATTTGCGAGCCTGAAGTAAATAAAAACAAAGGCTATGAAGCATTTATTTTTAAAAAATAAATACATGTACTTTTGGAAATTTGTTATATTAATTAAAATATTAATGTTTACTAATATAATGCTAACATATAGTAATAATGCTTTTTTTTAGACCTATATTAATAAATTTATAACCAAATAATGAACATCAAATTTAATACTTTAAACAATTAGTTGTCCTTTTCCATTACAATTTTTTTTAGCAATCAATAAAAAAAAATTCCCTCTCTGATTTAAATGTTTACAAAAGAAATATGTTCCACCATAGTAAGAGAATAATTATATTAGTATGTGACCAAAAATATGATTGCAAGGTACAAGTACTTTGTGTCCTAAGTATTATACCCTTAAAGGCCAATTTATTTTTACTTAACGGCATTGTTTAAAACAGCAAGCTTAAAAGAAACGGAGAGATGTACAGTATATGAATCAAAACCTATTCAAGAAAACTACTGCTCTTCACAGCATACTCTTTTACAAAGACATTATCTGAAGCCTTAAAGTCTAGCAAATCTTCTACTCTTGCAACCTGTAATGATCAACTAACCAAATGCAGCATTTATTTCCACAACTTCTTCAGCTGGAAACAATAAGACAATATTAAACTGCATCATCACTCTCAATATAAAAGGTAAAATTGTGTCTTATTAATCTATATGTTTGACTGATTGTCTGTTGATGCCACCAAGGATTGCATTCAAATTTTTTAATGCAAAAAAATGTTTATATTTCGAACATATCTGTCTCAAAATTCCAACAGCTTAAAAAAATATTTAAAACAGAGTTGACAATGTTAATTAGAGAAGGCAGTGATTTTTTTACAAACACAGATTTGAACCATAAATCAGCACACTATGTTTTAAATAGATCGTTAATCTGAATAATGTTAATTGTGAGTACAGAGTACTTGGGCGTTCTGTGCTAGTAGGGGATAGCATGAAGCTAATCTCAAAATGCATTTACCAGCTTAAAAAATTTAACACAAATGATACTTACATTTGCTGAACTTGAGGATTTGACATCATTGTGGTAGCCTTTGCAAAGGAAAGCACAAAAGAAAAAATCATAGGTTTCAATAAAAAAAAATCTAAGAAATAGCATCACTATTAGATCTACATATTGATTGGAAACTACTGTAACAATGTTTTTAATAGGTAAAGATTCATAAACTGTTATTTAACTAAATAATGAAATTACCATATTCATAATATTCGGGTCACTAAATAGTGTTCCAAAGTCCATATTTCCCATTCCACCTCGTAATAAATTTCCTAAATTTCCAGCATTAAAACCAGCCTGTGGAATCAAAATGATCAAATTATGAATTAAATAGCTTTGAATCATAAGTATGATGTAACAGATATCTTTCAATGAGTAACTAAAATAAATCAAACATTAACTGTTGCTTACAAATTATATTTGTTTAGTATATGAGGAAAATATGACCAGCTATAAGTCATTCTGTGGGACGGATGGCAGAGTGGTGTAGATACTCGACTGTCAACCTGAGAGTCCTGGGTTCAATCCTCGATGAAGCCCATGGAATTTTTCCAGGTGAAATTTGTTGCAAAGTCGTCCCACAAGTCCACCCAGCTTTAAATGGGTACCTGACTTAAGTTGGGGAAGTAAAGGCGGGCTGGGCGTTGTGCTAACCACACAATCTCTTCATATGCTGAGGTTATAGAAACAGATGAATTCTACACTTCATCTGCCCTGATGGCCCGTTAGGGCTAAGGGAACTTTACTTTTTTATGTCATTCTAGCAATGCATAGAGCAAATAATAGAATTTTATCAGGTTATTTTTCCACTATGACATAAATGTTAATAATAGGATAGTTTGAAATTCAAATATACCAAATTATAAAGAGAACTGTGGTATGGGATAATTTTTTTTAAATGTTAGCTCTTCTATAAAACAATAAATAATCATTGTCTGCCAGTAATCAACAGTCCATACCTGAGTAGCAGATTCTTTTAATTTCTGTTCAGCGATTTCTAAATTATTCTGGTAACTTTGATTATCTGGATCTAGTTCCAGAGCTTTTCTGTAGCACTCAAAAGCACTTTCATGATCCTCAAGCGCAGTAAAAGCAATCCTGTTAAAACATACAAAAAATACTTTCAGTAAAGACTTGTATACAGTAAGCATGATTCTATCTTTTAAACTAAGGCTATAAAATGAGAGGTCAGAAAAAAAGCATAATCTATGGGTATCTTGACTATTATTGGCCTTAAATGTACAAAGATAATTGTTTTAATTCTGAATTCCTAGATTAAACTTTTATTAATCAAAAATCATAAATTCTATGCATCCTATTGATAGGATGATGCTGGAAACAAAGCCAAAATGCCCAAAGATAGTAGCTTTAATTACAAATTCAATGTTCTGATGTTTATAGTTTTTAGTCAATGTCCACTGCTTTATTTAATACATACCCCATTCTACCATATGCTTTGCTGTAGCTTGGGTCAATTGCTAGTGCTCTGTTACAATCTTCAATAGCCTGCTGATGTTTGTTGAGTTTACTGTATGCAGCAGCTCTAAAAATATATAAATATATAGTCCTATATACAAAAATCAACTCTCTGAATTTTTACAGTGCATATAATTGAACATATTATTTTAAAACAATAAAATAATGAAGCTTATACAATGCGATAATATTACTTTGAAAATCAAATGAAATACAATAAAATACAATGAAATAGAGTATGAAATAAAAGAGACAATATGTACTTTAAAAAAAAAAATTATTTATAATTAAAATAATAATTTTTAAATGCCAGCTTGGCTATGCCCAAGTTCTGAAATGCCATGTTCTTTCATTTTTTTCTAATACAGTAATACTGTTTGCTACAACCGAAAATTTTTTAGCCCAATTTTACACCAAAAAAGAAATAAAACAGAAAAAAATGTATTTTTACAAATCCAGAAAAGTCTGCAACTAGGCTTTTAAAATATGTAATAGTACTACAGTTTGCAGGTGCAAAACGGAAAATCTTGGGTTTTCTAAGTAAATCCATCTCTAATTGGTAACAATAAATATTTTTGTTTTAATATTTCCTATAAATTACAATTAAGTTTATGGCTCTTAAAAAGGTTAGTTGCAATATTACAGAAAATATTAATGATTTTTTTTTTAAATAGAACTATTACATTTTAAATTCTCAACATGGAAGTTAAAAAGCAAAAAAATTAAAAATAGAGCATTTAATTCAAATAATACTACAGACTAAAAAAAAATTTCCATTTTACAGTCTCAACTTGCTGTGTATCCCCACACTTTCCTTCAAAGAATAATTCCAAAAAAAAAAAAAAAAATCAGTTTCAGCTCCTATTCGGATGAATGTGGATATAAAGGCACAGAATAAAAGCAATGGTAGTAATTTTACTTACCGATTACAAAAATACACGGCATTCCTCGCATCAAGCCTTATAGCTTGCGAGTAACTTTCCAGAGCATCTGAGTATTTTTCTGATTTCATAAACTCATTACCTTTAAAAAAAAGCAACATTTTAGTTAAAATTTTGTAAAGTAATATTGATAATGTCTTTTTTTTTTAAATACATTATTTGACATCTATACAGCAGAAAATGTTGAGGTTTTAGTAATAATAACACTGGTAAACAGTGAATTCATTGCCAGTGATATTTGAATCATTTTATACAAAGTCAACTATGCTGATTTAGAATATGTAAGTGCTTTTCCTAGATTGGCTCTATTTTACGAGATAATTAAAATTAATTAAATAATGTATGCACCGTGTTTGGAATTTGTCAAAAATTGCATGAAGTATAATAGTATACTAACAAATAGTAGTGAAACTTAATAGTGATGCAGAAATTTGTTCAAAGATATGTGTAATAGTGTTATAGAAGAAAAATTTTTCATTTTAAAAACTAATTATGTCTAATTAATTAATATGTTAATTGTCTATGGTAATGCATTAGCAAATCGCTGTTTTCTCGACTTCCTTTTGTATGTGTTGGTGCAATTGCGCTGGAGGCTCCAACAGTAGTCAGCCATCATATGTATGTCCCATCTTCCTGGATATCTCTCCTCCATCACCCTCATATCCTGATGGAACCTCTCGCCTTGTTCCTCAATGAAGTCCCCAAGGTTACCTGGACATTTTTCTAAATCACTGTGCAGGTAATGTACCTTGATGCTCATATTTGTTACACTGTTTCTGAAGTTAGCTAGCATTTCTTTGTAATTCTCAGCTCTATTATTACCTAAGAAGTTCCTGACAACTGAAACAAAACTATTCCATGAAGAAGCTTCAAGGTGATTTCGATCATTGATGAGTTTACGAATATGAGGACCGTCAAAAATCCCAGCTTTCAGCTTCTCCATGCTCCATCCGGGGCATGATCTGCAAATATACTTGAAGCAATTGCCAGATTTGTCCAAAGCCTTAAAAAATTGTTTCATTAAACGTAATTTGATATGAAGCGGTGGGAGAATGATATTATTTTTGTCAACCAGAGGCTTGTTGATGATATTGTCTTTACATACAGTCATGGTTTCCCTTGCAGGCCATGCCACTCTAGTCCAATGATCTTGCTTTGCCCTGCTATCCCAAAGGCACATGAAGCATGAGTATTTTGTGTCTCCTGATTGCTACCCAAGCAAGAAGTTTACCATTTTTAGATCAACACAAATTGACCACTGATGCTCATAATAACGGACTTTCTGCTATACTGTTTTGATATTCTCTTCTTTAAGTGTTGTTGAGTGAGCAATGGGAAGAGATGCATAACGGTTACCATTGTGTAACAGAACGCATTTCAAGCTTCCGGTGGAACTGTCTATAAAAAGACGCCAGTCTTCGGAATGGTAGTCTTGTAGTCCCATTTGGAGCAGAAGTCCAGGGATGTCATTACAGTAAACAAGATCTTCCTCTTGGCTGAAATATGGAAGAAGAAACTCTTCTTTTTTCAGATAAAATGTAACTTCTGGTTTGAGAAAATTTCTTTCATTGAGCCTGCACGCTAAAAGCTCAGATGCTTGCTTGGACAGATTTAGGTCTCGTATTAGGTCATTGAATTCTTCTTTGCTGAATGGTTGAGGTGTTGAAGAACTTCCTTCATAATCGCTTCCACTGTTTTCACCAGCCAAAAACTCCAGATCTTGCCCCTCGTCGGGGGTCTGATGGTGAAAGCTCTAATAATCCAGTAAACACTGGCATTGGAACTTCACTGCTACGTGGAATTGGTCTCCTTGCAGATTCAAGATCAGGATAATCCTACTTAGATTTCTTGTGGCGATCGAATGTTAATTCACAATACAAAAATAACAATCACCAAAATAGTCTTTCGGCTCTCGCCATACCCTTGGTACACCGAAACTTAGACTTTTCTTCTCACCATTTGTCCACTGCCGTAGGCTCTCCACACAGTTTTTGCAGACCTTATGGGGAACCCAAGACATGTCTTGGTCTCCCAGCTACACACCGAAATAAGCCAAATATGCCTGCTGCACAAAGTCGGTTATATTTCTTCTTTGCTTTTCAATCATGTATTGTCCAGAGATGTATCAGAATACATTCTGATTATTTTTGCAGCATCTTCGTGATGAACTCATGATGTCTTTAGAAAGCAGAGATGAAATAGAAAAAAAAACCAAGTTATAACTTGGTATAGTTTAATTAAACAACAGACACCAAACCTATTGCATTTGTTTTACACAAAGGGTACAACCATATTTTCAAGGGTGTCCAATATCTCAGAAACTAGAGCCAATTCAGCAAAAGCAGTGGCAGTTTTGAAATCAGCACCCATGAATTGCTATAAATTCATTCAAACATTCTTGGCAATTCACAAAAAATTTTTTTTTGTTGGGCTGTGTAATCAATGTGCATAAAAAGGATGATTTAACAGATTTTTTTTCTTTAAATTCCAGAAAATATGCTACCATTACCTTTATTTTTAAGCTTTTCAGCTTCTTCTTTCTGTTCTGGTGATGCTTCATGTAATGAGAGTGAGGCGAGGTCTGATTCAGTCTTGAATATGAAAAGCAAAAAAAAAAAAATCATTTAAAAATCCAATTGTAATTTGTTTTTTAATCTCCATAGCCAATTTAAAACTGTCTAGAAGATGAAGAAAAACAGAATTCAAAAAGCCCTAACTATTCACAGAATTCAATTTTTTAACTTGATAAATTGCTATAAAAAGTAATATACTATTAGGGTGTCCTAATTGTTTATCTAAGCTTATTTTTACATATAACTTTGCACACAGACAAGATCAACTAATTAGATATATTGAATCAGCTGAGGAAATAAAAGTCTCTTTTATGAGAACATTGTAATTAATTACGCATACAAAAATACACTTGTGTTGTAAAGTTACAGCCACTTTTAAATAAATTTTAGCACTTTAACAGATGACGGTGTACACCAAATTTTTTTCAACTTCAAAATTGCACTCATTTAACATTCTTTAAAAATTAGAAGATCAAGAAAATCAAATGCCATACCTCATTTAGATGAGCATTAAATATATCCAGTAAATTCTGCTGAACTGCATATTTCCTAACATTTTCTTCCTCTGAAGTATTTACCTTATAAACCTGTTCTAAGCACTGCACAGCAACTAATGAAAAAAAAATTAGCTTTTTTTTTTTTCATTTTGAAGTTAAAAAAATGCTATTATAATTACAGGAAATTTGTTTGTATAAATGGTGATTTATTTGACCTAAACAGTACAGCTTAATATATTTATTATAATACTAAGCGAACTGAAAAATATCAAAAGATCTAAATTTCTTTGATGTTTGACACTCAAGTCAGACTATTTTAATATAAAAAATTATTTGTATTACATATGTACAAAAATATAATTCAAATTCCAACTTTACCTTCTAAGCTTTCTGTTTGCTCATCATCCAGCTGTCCAGATTTTTTTTGGTCATCCAAAAATTTAAGTATTGAGAAAACAAGCTTCCGGACATCAGCCATGTCTGCAGCGTGTATACAATATTTTTATTTACTATTTTTACTGAAACAGATAAACAATTACATTCTTCATTATTGCTTTTTATGTTTGCTTGTTTTTTTTCTTATAATTAAACCCTGATCAATTATGCTTTTTTATATATTTGACCAAAGGAATCCAATTTCATAAGTTTTAGCACAGATGGAGGCAATTTACAACAAATCGTTTATTATTTATTAAATGTACCTGAAATGAGCATTCAATATCAAGAAGCTCAGTGCTTATTTTAGCTAAAAAATAATAATTTGAGATAGGGTCAATAGTTTTTAAAAAAAGTGTGAAATTATGTTTCTGTAGTCACAGCATATACAGGAATGGTATCAAACTCAGGTTGATAGTTCTACACCACTAGACAAGGCAGTCAAGCAATTTATTTGTAAGTTACTATTAGCTACTAATTAATAATAGGGAATAGTCACATAATAGTGATACTTATCATTAATACCATGGTCATGGAATAGAAAAAGGGACAAGTTATGAATCTTATAGTTATTGAAACACCTCCGTATTTTAATATATATATATATATATATATACACATTTGGGCAATGTTTTCAATGTTTATTTGTTGTTTTTTTCAGCCTCTGTGGCTTGACTCCTTGAGGCCGCTTCTCAGAAATCTTTGACATGTTTTTTTTTTTTCATTTTTACTATCCGTAAAGGCAAAAGTGATCAATGTTTACTTAATTTGTAAATTATTTTCAAAAAATAACTCTGATAAGTTAGAAAAATATACATTCAATCATTAGTTTACCAATCTACTGCTAAAATGACAACGAGGATTTGATTTTAGATGTTTAATAAACACAGCACTGCCGTTTGTCAAGCGAGTAGTTTCCCTTACACACCAAACGGAAATGACAAGCACTTCCGACAGATTCGGTTTGTACGCGATATATTAGGTTCGGAAAGAAAATTATTAAATGATTGTAGGCAATGTGTACGTTGAACATAAATGGAATCAATACATACAGAAAGCATAAGGGGCCGTCCATAAAGTACGTAACGCTATTTTTGACGATTTTTGACCCCCCCCTCCCCCCTGTCACAAAGTGTCACAAATCTCGGGACCCCCCCCCCTAAAGTACGTCACACTTTCGAATTTTTTTTTAAATTACCAACTAATTAAAATTTAATCGAAAACTTAAATCGCACTTCACTATTAAACTGCCTTAAAATATAAATATTAAAAGAACTATCAGATTATTAAATGACTTTAATAGTAGAATAACTAATTGTCAACAGTTGTGTCAGTTATTGTTTGAAACAGTAACTCAATCCATTGAATTTGAAAAAAAAATTGCAAAAATTAGACTTGACAATTTATTTCAATTTATTTTATACATCATTTCTCTGCTAACTATTCATTTACAATGGGTGAGGTCAACTTTGAGATAATCTTCCGATTATGCATTCTATTACACAGGATAAGAAGTAGATTAGCGAAACTTGACCTCAACCAGTGATTAAATAATAAAAATGGAAACAAAACAATGCGACTAAAAAAGGACTAGGTTGACAAATTATGTGAGCAGCTCTGGTGCTATATTGAATATGTTTATAGTGGGCCTGTGAATTATGTTTTATTTTTAAAAATATTCACTAGACATCATCCATCCATGGTGAAGTGAAGTGTTCATCCATAGTTACGACTGACATAAATATTTCCCCATCATCGTTTCCTGGAAGGATAGTTGCAGACATATCAACTTCATCCTCATCTAGCCACTCAACATCCTCTGAATGTGCATTTTCCATTCTGCCAATAATTGCCATGAAATCTCTTTGCATTCTAGCAGCGATTCTCAAAGGACCGATGCATTTTATCTGAGTTGATTCTGGAAAATTTGGGGTTGGCACATTCTCCTAGAGGACGGGTGGTCGAGTGGTGTAGATCGATTGGCTGTCGACCGGGGGGTCCCGGGTTCGAATCTCAATGAGAACCTTAGGACTTTTTCAGGTCCTGGTGAAAGTCCCCAAGTCCACCCAGCTTTAAATGGATCTGACTTTATTTTGGGGGAGTAAAGGCGGCTGGGCACAATCCCTTCATATGCCTAGGTTATAGAAACAGAAAATTCTACACTTCATCGGCCCCGATGGCCCTTTAGGGCTAAGGGAACTTTACTTGTTTACATTCTCCTGCGCCCAGTGGCGCAACCAGAAAAAATTGCTGGCGGGGGCTCACATATTGAAAAAAGTCAGTTTGACAGTCTTTTTAGTAACTTTATATAGTAAAATATGTATGGATTATTTGGTCGGGGGGGGGGGGGTTACCATCCCTTCCTTTCCCTGAGCCCCCCTCCACATTCCCACCATCCATTTCTTTTTCCACAAACCCCCTCCCTACCTCTTCCATCCACAGTTAAATAGGTGAAGGACATAAGCTTTTCACTCTTATAGTGTTACCATGTAGTATAGTTATATAGGTGGTAGTTTTATTCACAAATATTGACAATAATGAACTGTTGCCATGGCCAATGGGATATGGCGTCTGATTCATGATCGTCCGAAACAACTTCATAAAACCAGTTTTTTTTTTTTTTAATGTATATTTACACTATACCAACAAAAAGAATAAAATTTTGGAGTGGCATACAAAATAGAATGTACATCTACTGTACGGAATCTGTTTTAGTACTACAGAGCTATCAAAAGAAAAATAAGTTAATATTTATGGGTTTGAACATGTGGAGTCAAACCGTGTTGCGCCACTGCCTGCGCCCGTGCTCTGTGTTATCCTGCATGTTTCTTCATAATTGTTTGTGAAGCAAAGTATAAGTAACACACTTTGCAAAGTCGATCATGTATGGTGGTCTGCAAAGATGAACAATAAAGATCATATGGTTGCACTTTAAAAACTCCAATTGATCTTGGCATAATGCCATCAAATTTTAGAGTTTGTGCCACAAACAATGAAGGAAATTTATGAGCATCTGCATCTGCTCTTTTTGAAGCTCTGAGTCCATCAGTTGTTTGATTGATTGGGATTGGATTTGGAGGAGGAAATAATCTCGAAGGTAAAATGTTGACATTTTATGTTGTCGCAACATCCAAGTCAGATTTCTCAGAGTTGATATATTCTGCAACTGTTGAAAATCGGTCAACAATTTCATGCGACCAGATTTCAGCTAAAGTTCCACCTGCAAACTTGAAGTTTGTTCTTTCAAAATCCTCATTTATTGTTCTGCCCTGCGAATCAAAGTGACTGCCATAATGTTCATTTGACAATATGACACCAGACAGTTCTCTGCTAAATGGACCCATTCGACGTTCCACGCGATTATAAGCACTTCTTCCTGGTGCACTGGTTGCAAGGAATAAGGCATCAAGATTATTTTAACAAAGTGATGGATTGCAACTTCAATTACTTTTTTGTATTATAATACAAATTCCTAATTTCTTGATCAGTGATATAATTATGCAGCAGACAACAAAAAAATAATAACACTTCCGGTAAGGCTACACATAAAACAAGGCTTCTCAACAGTACATTAGCGCTCCTAGCTAACACGAGGAATTGTGAACAACACCTTGAAAAGATATGCATTTCATGTTATTTTGACATAAAACTAATTCAAGTGTTTCACAAAATTTTTGAAAATTATTTTCAAAACTATTAAGTTTTAGTAAAAAAAAAATATAAAAATTAAATTAGAAATAAGATAAAAAATATATAAAAATGTGACGTCACACTTGGCCTGACCCCCCCCTCCCCCCTGTCACAAACTGTCACACTTTCTTATACCCCCTCCCCCCACCCTTGGAGCGTGACGTACTTTATGGACGGCCCCTAATATGTATTGATAAAAAATAATTTACTTTGTAAATATAGCCCTCTTTTTTCTACAAAAAACTGACACTACTGGGAAAAGTTCAGATGCCAAGATTAATTAAAATTTAATAATATATATATATATATATATATATATATATATATATATTTATATATATATATATATACTAGCTGCAAGTACCCGGCTTTGCGCGGGTTTAAAATAAGGTTTTCAGTTTACCTTCTGTTTTTTCCCTACCCCCCTCTCTCTCTCCCTCCATCTCTCTCTCCCACCCACCCTCTCTCTCCCTCTCTCCCTCCCTCCCCCTTTCTCTCTCCCTCCCTACCCCCTCTCCTCCCTCCCCCATCTCCCTCTCTCACTCCCCTCCCCCTTCTCTCTCCTCCCCTCTCCCTCTTTCCCTCCTTCCCTCTCTCCTCCCTGCCCTCTCTATCTCTTTATCTCTCTCCCTCCCTCTCTTTCTCTCTCTCCTCCCTCTCTCCCCCCTATACCTCTCTCCCCCCTTCCCCTCCCTCTCTCCTGTTCCTCCCCTCCCCTCCCCCTCTCCCCCTTCATCCCTCCCCTCATTCCCTCTCTCTCCCTCCCTGCCCCCTCTCTCTTTATCTCTCCTTTCTCTCCCTCCCCTCTCTCCTCCCTCCTTCTCTCTCCCCCTCTCTCCCGCCCTCTCTCCTCTTCCTCCCTTCCTCCCTCCTTCCATCTCTCTCTCCCTCACTGCCCCCTCTCTCTTTATCTATCTCTTTCCCTCCCTTTCTCTCTCTGTACAATTTCTGGATCTTGAGTTTACTTACCGCTTTTGTTTAGTAAAGTTTTCTCTAAAATGTTGTGTTCCGTGTACCAAAAGTAAAAAAATAACTACTTTAACAAAGGCAAGTTGGTGTGGCACGATACAGCACCAAATAAAAATAATGTATCATCGGGAAATGACGTCACAGAGGATTTTTATTTATAGCGATGGCTTTCCCATACCGTGATTACTTTAATATAGTAAAATACTAAAATAATTAATTACAATTAAACTACCCATTCAGATGGAACGAAACACTGGCGGCGGAGCAGGGGGGCGCCCCCCCCCCTTGAATTTCCAGTCTGCCCCCCCTAAAATTTTAACTTTTTTAACTTTGTAATTCATTTTAGTTTATATGTATCATTTTCATTTTCATAATTTATTTGATTTATTTCTTAAATTTAATATTTGAAAGAAATTATAAGTAATTGACATTTTACAGTAATCACATTATTGAGAGTTGTTGTGGCATATTTTAAAACTAGTTGCAAGTACCCGGCTTTGCCCGGGTTTAAAATAATGTTTTCTGTTTATTTAAGAAGCGTAATTTGACGTTTAATTAAGATTTAAAATAAGACGCGTAAAAAAGGGTTTATTTGCATGCAATAAAAGGGTACATTTATCTTAAAGCAATGTGATACACAACTTTTTTTGGCAGTTCCTCCCTCTCTCCCCCTCCCTCCCTCCCCCCCTCTCTCTCCCTTCCTCCCTCCCTCTTTCCCTACCTCTCTCTCCCTCTCTCTCTCTTTTAGGCATGACTGTAGCAAAAGATGACAATTCCTATAGATGAAGGAATGGAATGTAATAATGTAGTAAGTAATGTGATATTTGGTTCCCCGTACCGATCATATTCATAGTAAGTTAGCTATGTGGGAGAGAAGCTCGTAAAACCTGAAATCGGGGTAAAAGTTTGCTAATTTTCATGTCTTTGATATCCAAAATAATTAATTACAATTAAAGTACCCATTGAGATGGAACGAAACCTGTTTAAGAGCATTCCCCATGTAATTTTGTGTACGTGAACCCAGTGGCGCAACCAGCAAAAAATGCTGGGGGAGGGGGGCTCACATATTGAAAAAAGACAGTTTGACAGTCTTTTATGTAACTTTATAACGTAAATTATGTATTGTTAATTTGGCCTGGGGGCTTGGGCCTCCCTGCCCTCCCCCCTGGTTGCGCCACTGCGTGTACCAAATTTCACGTTATTTGGTTGTCTGGATCTTGAGTTTTAAGGGAACAGACAGACAGATAGCAAATGCGTCTTATAAGTATAGAGAAGTATTGCCATCTACCGAATGACGGTAAATGTAATTTTTAAAGAAAATACAATTATTTATTATCTTTTCATAAATTACTTTTTGTTTATTGAGTTTCCCGTTTCCAGTTTCATATTCATCATCATTCATGATAATTATCAGTAATTTTCTGATCTATTTTCACTATTAAATTTGTAAACAAACTGACATTACGAATCAGTTGACAACAGAAGTGCTCAATATTCATTATTATTTTTTTTAATATATTATTTTTTAATAATATCGATTAAATACTTGCTACAGAACTGCTATATTCTATTATTGAATTAAGGGGGTAAAATTTGTCTTTCGGTCATATTATGTCTTGCCCCTCCTTAAATTTTCAAGGGGGTGGGGGGGCGGCGCCCCCCCCCCTTGAATTTTCGCTTGTCCCCCCTTAAAATATTTCGTTCCGCCGCCGGTGGAACGAAACCTGTTTCATAACCTTCCCCATGTAATTATGTGTACGTGTACCAAATTTCACGTTATTTGGTTGTCTGGATCTTGAGTTTTAAGGGAACAGACAGACAGACAGACAGCAGATGCGTCTTATAAGTATACTAGTTGCAAGTACCCGGCTTTGCCCGGGTTTAAAATAAGGTTTTCTGTTTACCTTTTGTTTTCTCCCTACCCCCCCCTCTCTCCCCCTCCTTACCCCCTCTCTCCCTTTCTCTTTCCCTCCCTCCCTTTCTCCCTCCCTCCCTAACTCTCCCATCTCCCTCTCTCTCCCTATATCCCTCCCTCCTTCTCTCACCCCCGTCCCCCCTCTCTCCACCTTCCTCCTCCCCACTCTCTCCCTCCCTGCCCCCTCTCTTTCTTTATCTCTCACTCCATCCCATCCTCTCTCTCCCTCTCCTTCCCTCCCCTTTCTCTCCCTTCCTACTCCCTCCCTTCCTTTCTCTTTCCTTCCCTCTTCTCTCTCCAACCCTCCCTCTCCCTCCCTCCCCCTTAATCTCCCTCCCTACCACCTCTCTCCCTCCCTCCTTCTCTCCCCTCTCTGCCCCCTCCTTCCCTCTCCCTCCCTCTTTATCTCTCTCCCCCCTCCCTCTCTCTGTACAATTAAACGTCAAATTACGCTTCTTAAATAAACAGAAAACCTTATTTTAATCCCGGGCAAAGTCTCCCTCCCTTTCTCCCTCCCTCCCTAACTCTCCCATCTCCCTCTCTCTCCCTATCTCCCTCCCTCCTTCTCTCACTCCCGTCCCCCTCTCTCCCTCCCTGCCCCCTCTATCTCTCACTCCGTCCCATTTCTCCCATCCTCTCTCTCCCTCCCTCCCCTCTATCTCCCTCCCTCCCTTCCTTTCTCTTTCCTTCCCTCTTCTCTCTCCAAATCTCCCTCCCTACCACCTCTCTCCCTCCCTCCCTCCTTCTCTCCCCCTCTCTGCCCCCTCCTTCCCTCTCCCTCCCTGCCCCCTCTCTCTTTATCTCTCTCCCCCCTCCCTCTCTCTGTACAATTAAACGTCAAATTACGCTTCTTAAATAAACAGAAAACCGTATTTTAATCCCGGGCAAAGTCGGGTACTTGCAGCATGAAAAAAAAAACAACAACAATATTTTTTTTTCCCGTCCCTAGCCCTTTCTTCACCGCCCGTTCAATTACACATTCACTTGGTGCGCGATTTTTATTTATAGTGAAGGCGATCCCATACCGTGAATACTTTTATATAGTAGAATACTAAAATAATTAATTACAATTAAACTACGCATTGAGATTGTATTAATAATGTTAATAATGTCACAGAAACATTTTAATTAACGTATTTCGGTTTATTAAAGTGCACCTTTAATTTTAATCTGCCGAATACATAAAACGATAGGTAAATAGATATGACTATTGATTTCATCATGTTTACAATTGGAGTTTCCGGTAGTTACCCCTCTTTTAAAAATGTATGATAGGGAAATGACGTCACAGAGGAATTTTTATCTATGGCGCCGTCGAGATTACTTTAATATAGTAAAATACTAAAAAAATTACTTACAATTAAACTACTCATCGAGATGAAACGAAACCTGTCCTATAACCTTCCCCGTGTAATTATGTGTATGTGTAACAAATTTCACATTATTTGGTTATCTGGATCTTGAGTTATAAGGGAACAGACAGACAGACAGACAACAAATGCCTCTTATAAGTATAGAGATACAGTGGCGTACCTAGGGGGGCGGTGGGTGCGGTCCGCACCGGGCGGCACTTTTTATTACTTTTTAGGGGGGGGCGGCAAAAATGTATAGATTAAATTGAAATACCTAAATGAGAGGGCGGCAAAATCGTCTTCCGCCCTGGGCGGCCGATACCCACGCTACGCCGCTGAGTATATATATATATATATATATATTCCCAATAAAACTATTTTTAATAGTATAAATTATAGCCAGCTGCATAAGATATACATATTATATAACATGAGGAAGATGAGAGACGTGCTCTTATTTTTCTTACATAGTAAAATATTTTAAAGATGCGCACCAAACTCAAATTGTCAAATTTAAGTGAATAAAATCATTTAATAATAATAATAATAATAGATGGCTATATATATGGGAGCCACACAAAGTACATTGAAGAGCCTATGCGACTCTTAGGGTTTAGGTTTTTGTTAAAACCTAAACCCTTAGAGTGAGGTTTGTTGATTATTTTATATGGCAAATTTGATTTTAATTATTTCAATAATCAGCATACGTATTATTGTTCCAATGGCCTGGGGTTAAAATTTGCTAAAATTAATTGATTTAGCAAATGACTTACAAGACTTATTGAACATCTGATAACTAAATTTCATATTTTTCAAGGTCAAATAAATGTCGTACTTTCCAATCGAGATACTTTGAAAAAAAAAAAACAAAAAAAAATAAAACAAAAACATTGTTTCATATGTGTTACATTACATTTCAGGGTCACACCCAGCCCTCCCTAGGGTCACAAATACGACGAAAAACTTTTTTGTTGTTAAATTAGTAAGCTAAAAAAACTGTATTAATAAATAAATAAAAATAGTAGTACTGAGCAGGGCTCGATTTACCGCCGGGGATGCCGGGGATATCCCCGGCACTGAGAACTGTCATCACCGGCTCTGCTTTAGCTATTATATCCCTGGCGGGGATGAAACCATAGACATTTATCCCCGGCACTGCAGAAATTTTGTTTCATTCCCGGCACTGTTTTTTTTTTTAATCGACCACTGGTACTGAGTATGATAAGTATAATGTATTTATTGAGTGTATAAGGGTTAGGGTTGTCACATGATCATGTTCTCATTCTAAATGCCTTCTCCTATTCTGGCTGATGAGCAATGAGCCCCCCTCCAAAGAATTTTGAGAACTGATCTTCTAATAATAAAAATGTCCCCATCCGGCCACCTGAATTTTTTATGTGACGTAGCCTACTAGACACATTTGGTTGAACTCATTCTAGCCGCCCCCCCCCCACCTTTATTTTAGCTATATATAGAATTATAGATATAGTTTCCACTCGGATGAAATAATGGCCCATAGCATCAGTCTATCGTGAAAACAATTCAATATTTCTATTTAAACTGTTTGTTTCATACTTAATAGTTAAACTACACTTTTAACTAAACTTCGTTTTTATTTTTATACTTCTTTAAACTTTGCTTTTTAAAACTAAAAAAAAAGTGTTCCTAAACTTTTAGTTATTAAATTATTAGTTAGCTTGTGCACATCACTATAGATGATATAATAAAGTCACACAAAAAAAAAGTTTTTTCCGCACAAAAAGCCCATAAATAAAGATGTTGAGCCCTATTGATGTGTTTCAAAAGCTGACCAACAATGATTCAAAGAGAGCATTAAATTACATCAGCTAGGTGTACTTTTAATGTGCGTGAGCATTATGGGGCAGTTCACATAATATGATATTAGATAACGCAGAAGGGGGGGGTGAATGCAAATCTGTTTTTTTTTGTTATATTGTTATATCACACAAGTTTTACATAATGTTATATGGGGTGGGGGTACAAATTGACGTAATATGTGAACAGCCCTTATAGACTCACTCTCATTCATGCAAACTAAATAACTATGGATTGAGGAGGTGGGAACTCATTCATGCATACGGTCAGTGACAATTCGGCATTCTACAACGAAGGGTCACATGCGACCATTATTTAATTATGAGAATAAGCGTGGAAAATGATGGTTTAAAGTATTAAAAAAAAGATTCAAAATGAACTCCGCACATTTGTCAAGTCGACTCAAGTTTAAAAATAAAATAAAGCGGCATTCCGTGGGAGTGGTTTATTTATTTTTAAGTAAAACAATGTCACATCTATGTTTTAAAAGGTTCATTGTTAATTATTATATTTAAAACATAATTTGAGTATTTTATTATTTCACGACGTACTGTTTAACGTCAAGACATTTTTCTTCAAATAGTTTACGCTGAAAAGAGCGCTTTCATAAAATATGCTATGTGATTTCTAAGTGCGACTACAGTCTACAAATAACACAACACGTACGTATTGATAGCGCATATGCTAATTCTATTTTAAAATAATTTTAAGATTGCAACACTGTAAGTAAATGTATTGTAAGAAAGCAGTTACATGAAAAGTTTGTTTGAAAATTACAGAGTTAAAAAAACTGCAACGCTTTTAATACTTTTATCAAATGTAATCTAAATGTATTATAAAATGTGCGCTGATATATTTTAATTTTTATTGGTCTGTTGTTGTACCTTACCCATAAATCATTGAAAAAGGCAGAGATGCGCATGCGTCAAATTAAGAAATTGGATCTAGACGAGCGTGTGTTGACCTACAATCGGTTCAATTTTAAGGATTTAACGTAATTTCTATTAAAGAAAATATTTCAGTGATGCATATAATATTTCACATATTTCCGAAATAGCATAATGTACGAAGAAAACGAAAAAGAGTGGATTCTGGAGGCAATTAATCATTTAAAACACAGAAAAGCTCGTCCCGATTTATCACGCATTAGTTTACGAATGAAAAGAAAATATTTAATGAGTTTTGCGCAAACTAGAAAACTTCTTGATTCACTTATCGAAAGTGGTATTGTTGTCAAAGCCGTATACAAAAATAACACAAGTTACAGAGACGTTTCAAAATGGAAAAAAGGACGGTTAGGAGGTCAGATTTTAAACTCTAGTAAAATGTTGAAACGGTTTATTCGAGCAATCGACTCTTTAGAAAAAATAAAAGGCACGGGTGTTTCAGCTCAAGACATAGAAGATTACTTAGCTAGTCAGGGCGAAGAAAAATGTTTTTTATCTGGAGCTGCCCTTAGAGATGCTTTAGAAAATGAAATAAGTAACGGTTATTTAAAGAAATGTTCTAATGGACCATTGATTCAGTACACAATTAACAAGGAAAATCCCGACTGTGACAGTGTGTTACATTTATTAGATGAAGATAGCATAGAACTGTCACCAGTAAAGGGAATAGATTGTAATTTATCATCTGATGAAGGCTCTCTGATATCTGATGTCCTCTTAGCAATAAATGAAACAGAGAGGTCAGAAGGCATTGGTTCCTCTTTCTTGGATATTAAAGAAGTCTTATCAGCTAGAGATGTAAGCTTCAATGATGATGCATTTTTAACAGAGTTTTTGGAAGATGAAGTAAAAAAGGGGACTTTGAACAAAAATGTACAGGATATGATACATTTCTATGCAATTAATAAGAAACATTCTAAACAGCAAGGGATAGAACCTTCTAAAGAGGATCAAGTAAATTGTGATAATGAAATTATTCATGGCAATCATGGTAAAGACAATGTTAAAAGCAATGAAACTTGTATGCTCACATTGGACTCAGTTAGTGTAAAAACCAAAAAGGAAATTAATGTTGGAGATACGCACATTGTACCCTTGAGACCTCCTTCCAAGCGTAAGGTAAGTGTTCAGAATAGGGAAAAAACTTCATTACTTGATTATTACTCTTTTACCATGCCATCCATGCACTTCTCTGATTTAAAAAAATAGGCCTATTAATTCTTAGAAAATGTATTAAGTAAAGATTTATCCTAATTTAGGCAGATAAAAAATAGATAACTAACAAAGATTGTTCATAAAAAAATGTATGGGAACCTTTAATTTTTTAAGTAAATATATAAGTACTGAAAATTCAAATAAAAATTCCTAAGCTTAGAAACCGGAAAAAAAATTTGAAAGAATTTCGCCCGGTCTATAAAAATATTTTTTTTTGTAATTTGAAGATCCAGTATAGGGGTGTCCAAACTTTTAGCATCGCGGAAACTTTTAGCATTGCGGGCCGCATTTAAGAAAAATTGGAGTATTGTTGGCACATCAAATACTTATGACTTAGCAATAACCATAGCTTTAAATTGTAAAGCAAAACAAATTTGAAATTTAGACCAAACAATAACTTATTGAATTAAACATCATCAATTTGAGAATTGGTTTATTGTTTAGATAAGACAGCAATAGTTAATAAGTCAGATTTTAGCATTGTTTCAGAGACACTAATAATTTAATATCTGATTCAATAAAGTAGTTGGGTATCTTAATGAGTTCCCTAGATGGATATTCTTTTCCTAGTTTTTTTTTTGCATATTTCATTTTGCTTGCAGATGTAGGTGCTTCCATATAATGATACATAATTATACATAATTAACATAATAATAGATCTTTAAAAAATATTGCAAACTTGTACCAACACAGTATTATTAAATGCTAAAAGTAAAAGTTTATTATTTTTCCATTTTATTTTGTAGCATTTTAAACAAAACCATATCTCTTTGTTTACTTTACAGAGGATTATGAAAGATCATGGACCTGATTTCGAAATTGAGATGCCTACAAAAGTAAAAGCTAAGTTATTATCAGGTATTCAGTTATTTTAGGGTACATTTAATAAATTTATTAAATCATTCATTTTATTTTTTTTTTCAACCTTATTTTTAAATGCAAAACCTTAGAGTGGGTCAGGAAATTGGTTTAGATTAAATTAATGTTAGTTTGTTTAACTATAGAAAATAGTAATAATGAAGAATATATATTTGCTAGTTTAAATTACAATTAAACTTTATTTAGCTATTTTGTTAACAGATAAGTAAATGAAAGTTTGAGTTGTTTTAAGGAATTTGATCCAGTTTTGCCGTATTTAAAACTGTCGTGGAAGATTGTAGTAATAGGGGTTAGAAACTAATTTGTTCTTAGCCCATGAAATTAGAAAGCAAAATTGTTGAAAATTAACTGGGTATCAGATTGTCATACTGACAGTAAGCTAGTGTCCTCATTCAAGTCACCCAGATCCATAGCTGAATAGAACAAATATGAAATATGGAAGTTTGTATACAGAATAGTGAATGGTTCAGATGTGAATATAGATAGGAAAGAAATGTGCAACATTTCAATTAACATGATCATGGCACATTCAATTTTTAAACCACACTGTCATGTAGCATCTTTTTTGTGTGTGTGTGTGTGTGAAAAGATACAGCTACTAATGGTGAAACTCTTGAATATATCTTCTTGTGTCATTGAGAATATATGTGTGTTCTTGTCATTATTCTCGGATGTAAGTTTTTATTGTATGGATTTTTTTAACGCCAAGGAGGGTTGTTTTTGTAGGGATAGGACAAGTATTAAATTTCGCATACTTGATTCCATCTCTGCTGTCTTAAATATTGCCTCCACTTTCCTTACCTGTTGTTTTTTTTAGTTGGTCATTACTGCAGTTAAGATTGTTATAGAAGTTTTTGTAGTTCTTATCTAACCCCCGCCACCAAAGTCCAATGCACTGACCATTGACAAGCTCGATATCATTTGGCTCTCTGTAGGGTTGGCTATTTAATAATCTTTTTTTTTTCATCTTGAGTGGCAAGATTCATTCCTCATTTATTTATATAATGATTTTTTTTTTTAATTTGTTGGCTTAGATTTTATTTTTTAATAAAAAAAATTTGTCTCACAGCTCACCAAAGTTTGTAAATTGTAGCAAAGATGAATTTTTTTTTAATATGCATAGATCTTGGGTGTTTTACTTGATTAAGCTGTTACTTAATAATTTTTGTTTCTAGTCTTAGTAAATGTGATTTTTCAACCATATATTATCCATTATTTGCTGTTATTATACCTGTATCTATAGTTCAATTTAGGGGAAAACATTTAGAGTTATAAGTAAATTGTCAATAATGTTTATAATCATTTTGACTTGTGTTGTATTGCAGATAACAAAGAATCTATCTATCCAACACCAACAGATTCACCAGCTTCAGAAAAATCTGATACCAGCATTTATCAAAGGTATCAGTTTAAAATCTCAAATTATAAAATGTAAAACATACTTTTTAGGCCATACTTCACCCTAAAAAATTCACTTGTTTGAATATTTAATTTAAAAAAAAAAATTTTTCTATCTGATTAGTTTTAACTTTGATAAGAAAAAAAGAGGTAGACCTAAAAAAAATTCTTCACCGCCATCAAGTGGAAATAACAGTATAGATCAACTGGAGGAAGACTCAAGACATGGCACTCTCTCTGAAGCCTCCAACGCATGTGTTGAGGAGGTAGAAGAAAGTATCAGCACCTCTATGTATCCTGATGTTAGCAACTGGACGAGTATACAAGTGTCCACTTATTTTACAAGTAAAGGCTACGTTGAAGAAGCCCAAAATATGCTGGAACATGTGAGTATCAAATTTCAATTCATTTGGATACAAAATTATCTTGGATTATTTCAATGGAACAAAAAAGCACAAATTGCAGAGACGTCGCACAATTTAAAAAAAAAGGAAGCTTAGAGGTCTGATTTTAAAGTGTAGTAATATGTTAAAATGTGTTTTTCATTCAACTTACCATAAAAAATGCATTTTGTTTTTTGTGAGAAAATTATATTATATTATTGTTAATGGAACACTAGTGCATCAAAATTTTTTTTTCTTCAGGATTTGGATGGCACAGCTCTTGGTCTTTTAAGGAGATCTGACATTGTTGGTCCACCATTGGGTGGCATACTCAAAGTGAAGAAGCTAGGTACTGCATTAAAATTGTTTCGTGATATAAGAGATTTGTTGTATCATGGTCATGCAGAAAATTATTTCGACCCATATGAAGAGAAGCCGTTTCTGAGGTCTTGATAATTACTGGTGCTTAGATGGAGGAATCTCAGGTGTTTAATTTATTTATGCCTTGGAATGAAGTATTAATTTTTGTTTATTGTTTTATAGCTATATCACAAAGGATTGTGTAGCAGTCTTTATTGATCTCCATTTTTATTTCGTTCACATCATTCAGTCCTGAAACAAATTGCTCAATCAGCATTTACTGTTTACTATCATTCCTTGTGTACTTACATGACAGTGTTAGGTTTACTTGGTTCCAGTATTTTTTACTATGACAAGCTTTATGTTGGATATGTTTTTTTTTTCATGCAGTAATTTTTTTTAGAGTAGAACAGGGTAGAATTCCAAAAAAAAAAAAAATGTTTTTATAAAAAAAATCTTTGTGTTTACTTGATACATTATCCATGTTAAATTAATTTTAATTACAGAAAAGTAAAAAAAAAAAAATATACCTTTTTTTAGAAAGTAACATGATCATAATACTAACAATATAAAATATTAAGTTATCTTTTCTTTTAACATAGAATAAATCGTCTTTATTTTATTGATGATACTAAGCTTATTTGTAAACTTTACTTTATTTTATTTATTTTTTTATCAAAGTTAGAAAATAGTTAGGAATTGTCAAATATTTAAATACTCAGAACAGCATGTGCTCTTTAAATATTTTAAACATATATTGCTTGAGACGTGTTGATTTGTTGATGAATGTAATCAATATTTCTAATGAAATGTTTGATTTGGGCTGATCGATAACCCATAAAAGTTACATTAGACAGGACTTCAGAGCTGAATGTGATTAGTATGTTTATGTTTTGTTGTTTTTATCTTTTAAAATATTACTATTTTTAAAAAATGTACACTTTTACCTGTCAAAGTGTTAAAAGTGTAAATCATCTGACCATTATTTAGAAAAAACAGGTTAGCCAAAGCATTAATTCTTTTTTTTTTCTTTTTACTAAGTGCAATATTTTACTAAAAGCTCTCCTGCACATTATTTTGCATTTTATTGACACTGATTTGTTCTAATTTAATCACATGTGATTATGATGGTAATGTTTTTTTTTATCACAAACATCTATTTTAACAGCCAGCGAACTTTTCCAGTTTTCCATGTAAAAAGTTGAAGTACTTAAAAATCTTTCCACAAAAAAGGTTGTTAGGTAACTGCACAGAATATCTATTGTGGGTAATTGGGTCAACCATGTCATTAAAATTTTAAAGTACATTTCTGCTTTTTTAAGCTATTCCTTCACTTTTTTAAAGTCATGTTACACATTTTTTTTTTGGTAAAATTTCTTAATCCTGATTTTATCATAATGATATTGAGTGACAACAATGATGTTTAGTGATAGTGTAATTTTTTTTTTCTAATACTTAACCAACATGCAGGTATCAAAAATGAACACAAATGACAGTAATTTTAGAAAGATTGACTGTTATTAATGAAAGGAATTAAAATATTTTTTTTTTTACCTTTGATAACATTTCTTTAGATGGCTGATTTTCATGCAGACTCTAAGCTGCAACAGTGATGAATTTTTTGTGTCATTTAAATAATTGTAAATATTACGTATTACTTTCCTAATAATTTCTCAGGTATGTCACATAAAGGGGCATAAAGTACTTAAAAGCAATGTAATTCAGTAGAATCTTAACAATTCTAGTCTCAAGACTTGCATATTCATTGATATTTTTGTGGATTTTATTCTTATGGATCTCTCCAGTGCCATTAATATAAAGTTAAGCTTTAAAAATGAGCAAAATTATAATTATGTTAATTGACCATTATAGGCAGTATGATTTTAACATTTTCTATCATCGGATTAAACCATGGGATTCTGGATTTTATTGTATTCTATTTGTCATACATTAGGATGTGTAAATATGGTCTTAAATTGTAATAAGTGTGACTAGAAGTGGAATAGATATGCACTGCTGATTAATTTATTTTGCAGGGTCATCATTGCTTGGTTGAACACATTTTAAGCCTCCATAAGAAGACTGTACAAATGATATTTTAAAAAATCTGTAAACACTGAATACATTTTGGTATCAGATCATATTACAAGTTTGAAGGGGCTTCCACTGTTCAGTGAAATCTAGTCATGACTTACTTTTTTTTTCTGCTTGATTTGTGTAGTTTCTTCTGAATGCAACAAGTTTCTCTGTAACAGTGTAGTAAAGCTAAAATTTTACATATTTATGTTCTTTCATGTTTGACTTGGGTTTAACTTTTTTCATTTATGATTTAAGTGTCATGGAGCTGATACATGTAGTAGTTAAATACTGATTATTTAACTTAGCTATTTTGGTTTTAAAAATACAGTGATATATTTTTGGTTTAAGATTGTTTTATTCTTGTTCAGTTAAAACGTGTTGCTTATTTTTATTATGAATATGTGGATTGAATGCAGTAATTTATTCTGCCAGGCATGCATAAGTAATTAATTTATTTGCTTTTCTAAAAGAGTAGGCCCATTATGTAATTATATATATTTTATTCTTAGATAAACAAGTTTTCAATTAAATTTGGCTTAAAGATGTTAAAACCAGTGATGTACAGCAGGGTTGTTTTTAAACTAATATTTGTATGCATGAACTTTTTTGTGAACATTTTTGCCAGCATAGGATAAAAATAAAAGTGATTCCTTACAAAAGTTTTGTTTTTGGATTTTTTGCAATGTTAACATCTATTACTTTTCACTCAATTCAAATAACTTGAATACAGAAATATATAAAACTGATAAATCATAGCTGTAGACATAGATATAAACACAAGTTTTAATATAAGATTTTATTAAAATGTATGAGAAAGTAAAAAATAATTCTCGCATATACACACATTTATAGAAATTATATCGACTTAAATAAATAAACCATACTGCGCTTTTTTATCTTGCAGTTTGGCAGTGAAATTAAATAATGATAGATTATATCCAGTACACTTGTTTGATTCAGCAATGAATAGAGTTTGCAGATAATATTTTAATGTTATAATTTTGATGTGTAAAATATTTTTATTTATAAACTCAGCTGAATGGTAAATATCTAGTGGGAAGCTTTTTTAAGCAATTAATATTTTTTCATCATAGCTAGCAAAGATTTTAATTGGTGAAAACTTTTCTTAAAAATCGTATAAATATGTCACTAAGTACATGTATATATTTTGCACATGACCAGAATTAGGTTGTTAATTAGAGTTAAATGCCCATAGAATAACTCACTGGTTGATTGCTACCTTGTACTCTCAGCTGTGTACAATTGACACATAGTTTTATATCAACATAATTATTAAGCTGGCTACAAGGTTTATAATTCAAATCACAACTCTTTGGATTAGTTGTACATCAATTGATTCTTTATTCACAATTTAATAACATCAACAAAAGGCAAGATTTGAACAGCAGTGGGGGGAAAAAAAAACAATCTATACAAATAATAAAAAGCAGAATGTCTCCACAATTAATAGACAGATGTCATTAATACTGAGTAAAAAATATACTTTGCATATCATAGTGTGCTTGAGTCTTTTTCATGATACATCACAGCCATACAGAGATTTATTTAATTAAACGTTTTCAGAGGTGTGATGCCAAGTTCAGCTGCTATATTATTCTGAAGAAAAAAAAAGGATAAACTGTAAATTTAAAATTTAAAAAGTTGAACGGCTCATATACATCCTTATATTTTAAAGTACTCACAGCATATGTAATCTGATTTGGATGGTAAGGTATTCCCCCTAATTTATCACACTTGTCCATATGTTTTCTTTCGGGATCGCCAGGCACAAGCACTTCCTCTTCACCTTCCGCCTAGAAAAAAATGTAGCCAAATATTCTCTATTTTTTTTTAAAAAGAGAAAAATTAAAGTGATTTTTTTTAAATAATTGTTAACCTAAAAAAAAAACACATGGGGTTAAAAAAATCTTACTGGTTCTTGACCTCGTAGTATCCCATTCAATTCTGATATTCTATCTGTAAATCCCGGGGCGAATGCAGATGGATCAATGGCTACAAAGCACTGACCCTAATGTTTTAATATAAATATAATATGTTGAAATATTCAAATGATTTAATACCTGTAGAGCCTAATATCATATGAAAAATATATTCAGTAGATTTTAAAAAAATTAAAAACATACTCAATGTACCAGTGTTAGAAAAGATTTTTTTTCTCAAATATATAGTCCTACTTGAATTACTTACCAGGTCTGCAATTTTGTCTGTAGTCTTCCATTTTCTAATATTACTACCAAAATGAGCTCCTGCTAAGACACCACAAAAAACTTCCACCATCATTGACAAGCCATAACCTTTATAGCCACCTAAATGAAATGAAAAAAAAAATCAGAAGACATGATGCGTGAAATTATAAAAACAATGTAAACAGATAAAAGAGGCACAAACATTTTTACTTTACACATGTGGGCTATATTCTAATGTACGAATCTTTAAAAAAAAATACATACTACATTCTTCAGTGCCACCTAATGGCATCAACCCAGTTGCTTCAGAAGGATTTTTGGTTGCCTGTTTAGAAAACATTTTAAATTAATTTTTATTTTAATATAATTTTATAAGAGTTGCCAGAACCTAATAATTAAAAAAAAACAACGAATTACATGCAAAAAGTTATCTTTTTTTCTAAATTTAAATAAAAATAAATAAATTAACAAAATGAATATTTAAATATACAAAACAGTGTGTACCTTGCCATTGACATCGCAGCCCCAACCCAAAGGTATTTCAAGCCCTTTTCTCTCATTTATTTCCAGCTAAAAAAAAAAATTATATACTTTATCAATTAAATTTACATTTCTTTTAAAATTTTGCCTAACTAAATTTAATTAAAAAAATTAAGTAACCTTTTACTTAGTGGTTACATTATAAACGTGCTAGCTAATTATTGACTGAAATGCAAGTTTTTAAAATCCAGAGAAAGCTTTGGATTTTATAATAACTTCCTACCTTTCCTAATGCAACGGCAGTTGTAGCCATGTCTAGGACAAAGCTGTCCCCATTATTTGCTGGAGCAGCACAGGAAATAGGGTTGGTACCTAAGATTGGCTGGGAAAAAAAGAAAAACATTTTATAAGGATAATCTACCACTTACTTTTTTCTTATCTTCAGGGTAAGTTTATGGTAAGTTTATGGTCTCATTACTTGAAGAAAAAAAATAAAAACATTTTAATTTAGATTAAGGGATTATAGGCGTTTTTTATGTCTATTAGAAAGCTGAACAGTGAATCTGAAAACGTTCTTAGTCCAGTTTAATTTCTGACCAAAGAAGACTAATGTAAACAAAACTGTTTATCGTATACAGTCAAATAAGTGTATGTATTTATAGAGTATCATTACATTCAGTCCTTCCAAAATCAAATAAAATATTAATTAAAATGTCGTTAATAAAGTGATCATAGTGAAAAAGGTAGAATGAAAATTTTAAATATTTTTAACGTGATTTGAAATATCCAGGATGGTATATACATGTATAAACATAGAGAAACAAAAATTTTGCTTTTCAAAAGATTGAAACTTACAAGGGATACTTTAAGTCTAGAACACAAAGCCAGGTAACAGATATAAATAATATGTGAGTGAATGCAAAATCATTCCCTATTTATGTATCAGTGCACTACAGCAGCTATCTTGCCAATTATGAGTTGAGATGATTTATGTAGAAATCTCCTTGAAACAAAAAGGTAAAGGTTAAAAAGCAAAGGCAGAAAGCAAATGGCCATAAAAAAATCAATAAATATCAACAATGGAATAGTTTTGATGCCTGATAAAAAAGACAACTGACCACATAGCCAGACACGTAATGTACTTATATACTTCAGAGCCTGAAGTGCACAATGCTGAAGATATGGTAAACATGTTTTCAGAGATGATCATTTGGCTAAAACAGACTGTCCATTATGGAACTGATAAAGAAAGAGGAAAGAAGCAAGTCTGTATATACAGTGGTTTATGTTGCATTTGAAGATAAAAAATTAGGACACATCATTAATGGGAACCAGTAGCACATTATGAGATCATAAACAATTATTTACATACTTGACTGTTGGACAGATGCCAAATTAAAATAAAATGAGTATATTTTTTAAACTTTACATTCTAAATTTCTACGAAAAAAACTGAACAAAGAATTAAAAGAATGAAAAACAAAAAAGAAATGTATAAATACAAAGTACAAGGAAGATTAAAAAAATAAATAATTTGAGAAAACTGCTTATGAAAAGCCATACTTGAACAATAAAAAAATGTCTAGTAAATGAACCTTTCACATGTTCCGTTCTAACAAATTTTAACCAAGCAGCAAAGCTATTATCACTTTGTGAAGATTTACCAGAGTAGCAACTCAATGCTGGTGAGGACATTTATCCAGTTGATGTGACATAAAGTTGTGCAAGTTGAGAGCATTCAAAAAAGAACATAAATATAAAACAGATTGAAAATCCCATATGCCCTGGAAAAAAATTGAAAATTGGGTAGGCAATCAACAGATAGCAACGCCAATGACAGTTTATTCCTTCAATGTAATTACAGAAGTTCATATTTTTCAATACCGAATATATTTTCATTTGCAACACAGTTTGTTATAGTAAAAATAAAAAAATTGGAAATAAATAATTTACTATTAAGTTTTCTTTATTTCAAATAATGATACTTAGCTGCATAAAAAAAGATATGAAACAAATAATGTCTTGTTATAATATTTTATGCTTAGGCAAAAAATAAGAGAAAAAAATTTATCTAGCTTTTAATTTTTCAAATATTCATTCTTGTTATCTCCCCTCCATTAAAAAAAAAAGTTTACCATTTTTACCCAATAGTTCAGTTAATTTTTTTTCTGAAAATACTGAAAGTCTTTTTTTTATTTTTCTAAATTTAAATGAATTAAGGACTTTTATACATGTACATACTTTTCGACCTCTTGTTGGCACCATCAAAGGAGAAGTATTAGTGAATGCCATACCCTGCAAATAAAATGATTTTTTGTATTAAAAATGGCTGCAACTATTAAAAAAACAAAAAGCACAGCAATTTACTGAGTATCACAGTATTTTTTCTTATATAAATAAGCTGTAATTTTTTATTTCTTTTTAATTCTGACAATATTTATAGATAGGATTTCAAATTTAATAGTAAAAAAAGCATTTATTTATAAAATTCATTTACAGAAACATTTTATCCCATTTCCTATGTGGGTGCGTTTGAAAATTCTGGGCCCTTTGAGTTCACTTATAACATGACAATAACCTTTACATTAGATTATTCCGGAAAAAAAAAACATGATCAAAACTCACCTGGCTTAAAACAAGGTGATGTTCTAAAGTACTAATCAAAGAGTAATATTTATCTAAAACTTTTAATTTTAAAGGTAAAGATGATGTAGTAGGAAATTGTGTAAGAAAGTTTCAATGACAATTATTTTGAATTAACAAAGGGAAGTAATCAGATTTTCCCATGAAAAGGCATGAATGATCTACGCATATTTACTTTCTTCATTGTTTTTTGTCTAATTCAAGCATTTCTTTAATCAAGGATAATTAAAAATCACAATTTCAGCAGGAAGTAAAAATGTAAAAATAGGAAGAACATTTATTATATTATACTTAACGAATGATTTTAAATGTAGATTATGACATAAGAAAAAGTCAACAGTGAGATGTTGTAAAGTATTCTGTTAACTAAGAGTGGTAATTGAATTTTCCCATTATACAGACAGTCTAGACAGAAGATTTTGTGTAACATATAATCATGTTTAACATTTGATAAAAATGGGTTTTAGTGTTATAAAAGATTACATTTTTATCTCAAAGTTATAGAAGTAGTGGATGGGGGTTTTAAAAAAAAACTAAATTGATTTTTTTCAGTGTAAGCATTAACAGATGATTGTTGGACTCTTATTTTGATGATTAACATTTGATGAAAAGGCTTGACTGTGGGTTATAAGGAATTATATTTTTAATGAAATTATAGTGGATGGGACTAACCAATATAAAACTACTTCCCCTGTTTCATCAAAAATGTTGTGTACAGAGGAATTTATGATATTTATTGGGAATTTACTTTCTTCAATAATATTCCCAAATTACTTTTGCATGCCCTAAAATGAAGAAAAGAAGAAAAGTAAAAGAAGGCCTTTGATACATCTTTAGCACTCACAATTAGACCTTGCTCCATAGCTCTCATAGCATACCAGCCAGCAATCCCAAAATGATTAGAACCTAGGTGAACAAGTATTTTGAACTTTTAATCAAATCTGTAGGAATCTTTAAACAATTACGAAAAATATGTTCATATTTTTTCTATCACAATTAAATTTTTTTCTTTACGAAATCTGAAGTAATAATTTGAGCACTAACTGAGATAATACAATATTTTTTATTGTTAGAAATATTAGGCAAAGAAACAAAAAAAAACAATGATAAATTCACTTACCATTAGCTGAAACCCAACCTATCCCAGCTTCCTTTGCTTTTTTTATTGCAACATCAATTGAGAATTTGCCAACAACAGGTCCTGCAACAGCATTAAAAATTATTTTTTTATTCATTAAAAAAATGTTATTCTTCTTTAAAAATCTTTCTTGTTGAAATATTATGAGGTCATGGTTTATATTGCTTACAATAAAGTTTTTAATTTATTTTTTATTTATAAAATTAAATTTTTGAAAACAAAATTATATTTAACAGACCCAATAAATTATTTCCATTGACTAAAGCTGTGGCTGCAGTTTCCTTGACTATTTCGGGTTCATTGTCACTTACACACATTTTAGACTGAATGTCTTTGACATACATGTCTAGGAAAGAGACAAAAAAAAAATATTTCAAAAGATATATGTAAATGATCTTTAAGAAATTGTTATTTTGATAAATCAACTTTAAATAAGAGCTAA
This sequence comes from Bulinus truncatus, assembly GCA_021962125.1. Lineage (NCBI taxonomy): Eukaryota > Metazoa > Mollusca > Gastropoda > Planorbidae > Bulinus > Bulinus truncatus. Next base: position 7,078,562 of record JAGDYQ010000015.1, read on the forward strand.
AGTGATTAAGCTAATTCATATGAAACTTTTACCTCCTCAGCAATAACTGAACAGCAAAATATTTTAATATTGTTGAAAAACAATTTTTTTAGAGGAAAACCATAGTTTATGGCATTGGAAAAATGGAGTAGATTAAGCAAGGAAAGTTTTTAAATTTTTAAAGGAGAGATGTTTTAAGAACATCAACTTACAACATATGCAACTTGCAACCAACCAAACTTAAAACCAACCACAAACAGATATCTTTCAATATAAATAGGGATGATTAAATCAGGGATGTCACAGATGAAGAAAGATCAGAAAGCAGCACTTGGAAGTTGTTTTAAGAAAACTATGGCTGAAGCAGGCTACACTTTAAAAAATCTGTTAAATTTGATGTTTTAACCCTTTTGTGCTACTCATTCTGACATATTATGTTATGGGTAAAGCCATTTGATGCAGATAATACAATTATAAGAATGGTTAAAAAATACATTTAATAAATATATGGTTGAAACATGAGAAGTTAATAAATGTCATTGCATAAATAATCAATGCATATATATATATTTATTAAAAGTGAAGGGAAATAAATAGAAAAATAAATTGTAGAAAAAATAATCTCTGAAGCTTAAGTATTTACCAAGCCTATTAAGTCCATGACTGTAATGACCCCTGTAGTCAGCTGCAACCAGGAGGTCAGCCAATGCATTAGCATGATTTGTCTTTGTGCCAACTTTTTCCATGCATCTTACAATGAAGGAATGCATTTCATCTCTTGTGACAACTGGACTCTCACTAGCCATAGTTGTGGAGAAAAGTCGCAGGGAAACTTTGTGAAAACAAAACTGTCTGACTTGAGAAAAAAAAAGAAGACACATAAGCATTTAGACATTAAGCATGCATTTATTGTTTGTTTAAATCTTTTGAATTATCAATATACTTTCAAACCTCAGTTTACTAGCTTAATTCTTTCCAGAAAAGTGCTCATAATCCAAAAACACTCATATAACAAAGGAGATTATCTCGTAAAAAATAATAAGAAGATAAATCCAACTAAAAATATTCTTAGGCATAATGATGACATATTTTATATATTATTTCTTTTTAATTTAATATTAAGAAAATGGCATTTAATCGCTGTTTAAAAATCGCTGCTGTCAGGATACCGTGTTTGGGTGAGAAATGTGTGGGGGTCAGTTAGTGTGTTTGACCAAGAAAGAATACAAGATACTGGATGGTCCATTGGCAAATGTTAAGTGAATGGAGCGTGAATGGTATGACCAGTGAGGTTCTAACTGTGCTTAATGGATGGGAATGAGATGAGGCGTGGAAGGTAATTGTGAATGAAAAGAAAGAGAGGGAGTTTAACCATGGTAAAGAGAGTATGTTTATTTCAAGTGACTCACATGTGTAAATTCATGAGAGTAACTGTAGGCACATTGGTGACTTTATAGTATGCCGGGTGACTTTATAGTATGCCGAGACTTTATTATAATTATTGTGGATTTATGGATTAAACTTATTTGTACCATTATGTTTCATCCCTGTCAACTTTTATCTGTTTACTCACTATAATCTTATTGTCATGTGGCCTTTACACAATCACAATAGTTACAACAAAGAAGTTATTGATATACGCTCAGACAGATGTTGACTATACAAGTTAAGCATGCTGAGAGCAACCAAGCCAAGGAGATAAGAACAATCAGTTAAGTAGCGGTCACATAAAGCTTAGTAGAAAAAGTAGAATATTGTACAATTATGATTCATACTGCAAGTCCACTTAGACCAATAACAAAATATATCACAGCAAATTTTCTTAAAGTATGTAGCTCATCTTTTAAAAAACTTGTATACTTGGCTACTCATAAACAGACTCAGAGGTTTGGCTGTATATGATTTTTTTAACCTTCATTCATTAGCAATATATTCATTGTGTCTTATAAAGTTCAGCTAATTTTTTATCATTTTTAATTAGTATAAAAATTTTAGTAGCTTGTAAGTTAGTAAGGTGGTTTGATAAATAAACTCAAAAAGGTATGGCAAAAAGCCCTTACGATTTCTTATGTTATACTGATACAATCAATATGCTTTCCTTGATAGGCAAACGAAGCAACTGCATAGGGCCAACCCCCTTCCAAATAAAGACCCCTGACCTTGGTCATATCGATCTGAAGTTATGGGAGGCCCTGACACTAACTGAAAGTTGCATCGCCTATAGGCTAGCACAGGCCCGTAGCCAGGTCAAAGTAAGCAGGGGACACCAATACCCAGCAAGGGGGTACTTTCTCAGTTTAGTTACTTTTTCTTTATTTTTTCTTCTTTTTAAGCGGGGGGGGGGCACTCCACACCTAGAGGGGGTGGGGGCACGGCCCCCAAGTGACCCCCTTTGCCAACGGGCCTGGGCTAACATAAGCTATAGGCATTTTCTCATTTTGAAATATCACCGACATGAAAAGTCCTTAGACTGGCTTAGAACGGCTGTGATGATGCCATCAAACTTATGTAAATTAATATAAGTCATTGGATAATACAAGTAAAGTCTAAAAATATGGCCATTGTAATTAAATTAAATTTTTATTATATAATTCAAATGAATAACCAGAAATATGCAATCATTGCATTTGCAATCAATTCAATCATACTCATACACTGTCTGAAGTGTCTGTTTCTGTCAGTCATATCACGTCTTAAAGAGTTTCTACTAGTCTCAGTTTCATAATGTTACGCTTTATACCACATACCATTTTGGGATAAAAAGAAGCGGCTAAAATCCGCTAAATGCATGTTTTATGTTTCAGTGTTTTGCTTTAAAAAACAGAAGAAAAAAAAATCAACATATAACACTGACACTAGGTTGCTGGAAATGGAAATTCTGTGTTGTGTTGTATTTGAGGTTAATGTATGCATGGTGACCTTTGTACCAGTTATTATGTGGAATAATGTATCCAATCACCGATTACATTTTAATTCTTATCGATACTATTTTTTAATAACGCAGTGCAGTGGCTACGGTAGTATTTGTCACCAATTACAGCTTATCGATTACGATTTTTAAAATCCTTAGTGGTTACTTGTCTTACAATTTATAATGCATCATTTCATTGCTAAGTTAAAGTAAAACGTGCCTTATCAGCATGTTTTATTAATTTTATAATATTTCAATGCAATCATTACTTTTCTTTTTTCCCGTAAATATTATATATCGTAACCTCAAATGATGGCAGAGAAACCTTGAATAAAAAACAACAAACACGACAAGTTTATTTTTTTTTAGGTTCATTCTTTTCACTAACAGTAGGGCCACCGCAATGGTTAAGCAACCCGAACACTTGTCTAGGGCCCAGAGCATTTGAGGTCCAGAGTAGTCCAGACGCTTTCAAAATATTTTATTGCGTATTTATTTTTCTGCAACCTTTAGTGAGAAAGAGGACAGAGGGGCGCCAGTTATCAGACTTTTGTAAGGGGCCCTAGATTTTTTTGGCTCCGGCCTAAACAAGGATATGTCTCTGGGTACTTAATGATCTTAACAACAACAAGTTAAGTGATAATGAAAATGTGTCTCCATACACACATCTCCATATCTACCATAATGACAAATATTAATCAACGAGCAAAATCTAGGCCAGCGACTGCGATTCCCCCGTCTGCTCTTGTCTTGCCATCGCAGATAAGCAGTCAAGTGGTCCTACATTTTGATTTGTCTATACTATTTGTTCAAAAACCCCATTCGCTCTCAAACACACTATCAACAAACAAGCAAAAAAAAAAAAACCTACGACACGCACTAGGGCCGCATATAGAATATGTAGAGCCCCTTAACAATTCAGACAACTGGAACCCATTTGTCTTTCTTCCTCATAAAAA